>CM060658.1:31772580-32350080 GCA_030686955.1 Odontamblyopus rebecca
TAAACCAGATCTAAACCAGATCTAAACCAGGTCTATAACAGGACTAAAACCAGGATTAAACCAGGATTAAACCAGCTCTAAACCAGATCTATAACAGGACTAAAACCAGGACTAAACCAGGTCTAAACCAGATCCAAACCAGATCTAAACCAGGTCTATAACAGGACTAAAACCAGGACTAAACCAGGTCTAAAACTAAACCAGGACTAAACCAGGACGAAACCAGGTCTAAACCAGATCTAAATTCAGATCTAATGGACGCACCGCCACTCCGATAATTAGACGTCGATGTCAGAGTGGCGGTGTGTCGGAATGGCAGTGTGTAATAGAGCGCTGCACTCTCAAGACAAAACAGTGCGGCGCGGGACACATTCTGAAAGCTTAGTGCGGGCGGGAGCGCGACCGCGCGATGCGGTCTCGCAAACTAAATTGAGTAAAATTAAAGTAAGTTAAAAAGTAAGTAGACCTATATAAGTAAAATAGACAGTCCACGGCACGCGCTATGCGTTCCAAGCTCCAGCGCACCAGCCGAGGGGGTTCAGCGTATGTGGTCGCAGACTGGAGGAGAAACGTAGTACTACGTAGTACTGAAGCCCTCAACAGTGAACAACGGAGATTCAATAGGCTCATTTTAGGAATGTTCATGGCCCTTTAAAGGACTATCGAAATGTCAAACGTCAAACGTTACTGAGGCCTATTTAATGTTGGCTGAACAATAACTGTTAACCAGTTACCGCTTAAGGAATTATGTGCGCGCGTTTTTTGTTTTTTTTTCTCTCCTGGCCAATGAAACAACCTTCCGTCCCCATCTTGCGGGATTTGCGGGCGCGAGCGGAAGAAAACATTACAGATACGGGCGGGAACGGGACTGAAAAATCACAATCCTTTGTGGGAGCGGGCAGGAGCGGGACTGAAGAATGCGGGGGCGGGACTGAAAATTCTGAAAAAACTGATTCACCCCCCTGATAAATGTGGAATGGGATTGCCACATATTCACTTAATTATTATTTTAGATCCCCCCTACAATGGGCCTATTTCTGTGCATGAAAAACGGAAACTTAGAAATTGCTAGAGAAAAAAATAGTACAAGAGTACAGTCCAGATCTATCATTAGCAATCCTTTGGTGTAGTCCTGAGGTTATCTTTAATATTAATAATCCATCCAAATTTTCTGGTGACATTAACAAATTATTGCATACATACTTATACTTTAATGTGAAATCCTTACCTTCTCCCCTTTGTTCCAACCCCCTGTTTATGGCAGGTAAAAGAACTCTAAATAATGAAGCTTGGTAACAAAGTAATATAAATAATTTATAATATAAATGAAAAATAAATAAATAAATAAAATAAATAAATAAATAATGTATCACAGATGATTAAGAATGGAATGAATTTTATACCAAAAAAATTAGGAATGGTTTGAAAGAATCAGAATTTCTAATTTACATGCAAATTAAATCTGTCACAGGATGAAATCATGGGGGACAAGAAGGAGTTTTAGGAAAATATAAAACGTGCTCTTGCACAGAGAGGTACAGTCTCAAGAGTTTATATATGTCACACCAAAAGGGATGTCAATAAAGTAACAAAAAATCTATGGGTGACATGGGAGCGCCTACAACTGCCCCACAATGGGAAACAGCATGGACAAAGTGCTCTAACATGTCTAAATGTGTGAGATATAAAATTATGCAGCTCAAATTATGACATCAACTTTATATAACTCCACATGTACAAACAAAATGTATGATAAATTATACAAACTTTGTTGGCATGATTGTGGGGCAGAGGACACACAGAAGGTACACAGAGGACCCACAGAGAGCACAGAGAGGACACATAGAGGACACACAGAGGGCACACAGTGAGAACACAAGAGGCACACAGAGGGAATACAGAGGGAACACAGAGGTCACAGAGAGGATGCACAGAGGACGCAACACACAGAGGACACACAGAAGACAGGGGGCACACAGAGGACACAGATGGCACACAAAGGACACACAGAGGGCACACAGTGAGAACACATGGGGCACACAGAGGGAATACAGAGGGAACACAGGTCACAGAGAGGATGCACAGAGGACGCAACACACAGAGGACACACAGAAGACAGGGGGCACACAGAGGACACGCAGAGGACACAGATGGCACACAGAGGACACACAGAGGGCACAGAAAGGACACACAGAGGACACACAGAGGACACACTGAGGATATACAGAGGGCACATAGAGGACACACAGAAGACACAGGGGGCACACAGAGGACACACAGAGGACACAGAAAGGACACACAGAGGACACACAGAGGGCGCACAGAGGACACACTGAGGACATACAGAGGGCACATAGAGGACACACAGTGGACACAGAGGACACACAGAGGACACACAGAGGACATACAGAGGACACACAGAGGACGCACAGAGGACATACAGAGGGCACATAGAGGACACACAGTGGACACAGAGGACTCACAGAGGACACACAGGGGACACAGGGGGTAGACAGATGACACACAAAGGACACACAGAGGGCACATAGAGGTCACACAGAGGACACACAGAGGAAACACAGAGGACACACAAAGGACACACAGAGGACACACAGAGGGCACACAAAGGGCACAAAGTGGACACACAGAGGGAACACAGAAGACACACAGAGGGTGCACAGAGGACACACAGAGAGAACACAGGGGGTACACAGAGGGCACACAGACAAAACAGAGGGCAGATAGACGGAACACAGAGGACATAGAGGAGACAGAGGGAACTCAGAGGACACACAGAGGACACAGGTGGCACACAGAGGACACACAGAGGGAACTCAGAGGACACAAGGGGCACACAGAGGACACAAAGGACACACAGAGGGCACACAGAGGACACAGGGCACACAGAGGACACAGAGACTTACTTTAACCTGGACTTTCCTAGGGATGATTCTTTTGTTATCTTTGGGGCCTTCAGTCTGGGATGACCAGTTTGGAGCCCATAAAGGGACAGAGCTTGGGAGGTCTGCATTCCAAAATGCATCTGGAAGATGGTATAATTTTATCACCAGTGGTTTCATTCAATCATGGTTGGGTAATCTATGGATATTTGTTCTGTGTGAAATATATTCTCTCCTGAAATTCCAGATGGTCAAGAGTGGGATGTCCTGGTATAGGAAAGCTATAAATATAACCCTGAGATGTTCTTCGGGATCTTTCTTGCATTGGGCTTTTAAGAGGATCCAGACTTAAACTGTCTGTTAATTGGCTGACTCTATTATCTGTAAAATAAATCATATTTACATTTATTAGAGTTGTCGTTAAATCATTTCTCAAGCATCTTCCCTTCTGTGAAGCATCTGGGGGAAACGCGGCTACTAGAGAAGGTAAGATCCTGGATTGGGGCTCTAAACCACAATAGAGTTTGGGCCAATGTCCTTTACCAAGAAGATACCTTTAGTGTTGAAAAAACAAGGTGAATTCACTGCTCATGTGTGTTTGTGAATGAAACCTGTGTCAAGTGTTCTGAGAAAGAGCCTGAGAACTGCAAGAGCTCATGAGAAATGTTCCAAATGATTTGATCACATAAGATTCACATTGTCAAACTAAACCAAGTTTCAAAAAAATATATTATTAACTTTATTAAGGAAAAGCCCCTTAAGGTGAGTCATGTCGTTTTCGAAGGGGATCCTTAGCATCCTAAGAACAAACAGTACAAAAGAACAATATATTTAACAAACATAAACACAAAACAATAAGACAAGATACAGATACTCAGATTAACATTAAATATACATATAGAGAACTATCTTAATTATAACCAGATTCCTCACTACAAGCAAGTCATTGTGTTTTGAGATAATTAAAAATAAGTTTCTTATGGAGTGAAGATTTGCAGCGCAAGGAATTTGGCACATTATTCCAGTCTGATGGTGCTTTGAATTTGAATGCTCTTTGTCCGATGACTCTGGAGGTCCTGGGTGCAACAAAGGAAGGGTATTCTAACTGTCTATGTAGCTGACGATAATGTCAGTATATTTATTTCATGGTAATAAGTCCTAAAATTGTTATTTTACCTGTTCAAGTATTAAGGTGTGTCAGAATATTGTTATTAATTTCCATATATTTTATTTGTAAAATATTTACCTTTTGAGGGAGGGGACCTTTTTACTTTGCCCCGGAAGTTCTAAGAGAGTGAGCTATAGTAGCCGCGACGATAAAAACAATAAGAGAGAAATAAAGGAGGAAAAATGTCAAAATGCTACTTAACTACCGCTGGTGATGTATTGGCGAACACGGTAAATATATTATCTGTAATTTGTTTGCTTAGAGGTAATTTATGCAAGTCTGAGACGTTTTCTCTATCTGTCTTTATTTTAGTTTTCACGGTGTTCCATGTGTTGAAGTTGGTGAATGAAAATAAATGTCACACATGACCATCAGTACGGAGCTTGAAGTCCTTTTAATTGCGAAGAAAACCAGGGTAGTTACAGTGAACACGTGACCTGTTTCATTGGACGTGGCTGTTGGCTGCACTTCCCCATATAACCAGACGGCGGCGCCAGAGACCGTGATTTGTCTTCACCCTGCGACGGGCTGCAGACTTAAGCACATGTCGACTGCGGGAGCAAGATATTAAGCAGAACCCTAAAGTCAGATGCAACTACGAATGTCAGCCTCAACCACTGATGAAAGTAAGTTCAAGAAAGTGAAAGGACGCAAATAAAGAAAAACACAAGAAATTAAAGCAAATAAATGCAAAATGACCTCACCAGAAAGTAAATCATCTGATAGTGAAGAGGAGGTTCAGACACAATATAAAGTAAACATTAAATAGAGAGAATGTGCTGAACCAGATAAAGAAGAGACAAAAGGAAAAGAGGTTCATTGCAGTGTATGAAAAATGGAAATCTAGAGTAAGAGACATTCGCACAATATTAAAGAAAGCATGCTCATGGTGGGAGATCCTGAAATAAAAACAATCCAAGTGCTGAAAACTGAGTCCACAGAACAGAGTGACATCAAGGAGCGTTTAGCAAGGTTCTCAAAGTGGAACACTGCAGTCAATGTCATTGCTCATATCAAACGAATGGCAAAGAGGATTCAAACAATGGACCCTCCAAATGTAGAGGAAAGACAACAAGCCACACTAACACTAGTTAAAGTTGCACAAGCTGCATATGAAAAGGACATAAACAAACAGAACGAGTCTCAAAAGTTTCTCCGCACCCACAGACTCTTTGAACTGGACCCATTCCTTCAAAATGGCATAATGAGAGTAGGTGGAAGGTTAAGAAAGGCTTCTACAGGTTTCGAGGTGAGACATCCTGTAATCCTACCTAAAGACTGTTTCATTACTCGTCTCATTATTGCACATTATCATGACAAGACCCAGCACCAAGGCAGAGGACAGACTTTGAATGAGATCAGAGCAAACGGATACTGGATTGTCAGTGGAAGTAAAGCAGTAGCTGAGTGCATCAGACAATGCGTGTGGTGTAAGAGAGCTCGCGCACCACTGGAGCAACAGAGGATGGCAGATCTACCTTTCGACCGCATCGACCCTTCGCCACCTTTTACCTATTGTGGTATGGACTGCTTTGGCCCTTTTAATACCAGACAGGGTCGTAAAGTTTATAAACGGTATGGTCTTCTGTTCACTTGTTTAAGTTGTAGAGCAATCCATATTGGAATGCAAGAGGATATGATGCATTTATCAATGCTTTAAGATGTTTCGTAGTGATACGTGGGCCTGTCAGACAGATCAGGTCAGACCAGGGAACTAATTTCACTGGTGCAAAAAATTAATTTGAAAAAGCTTTAGGTGAAATGGACAATGACAGAGTGAAATCCTATTTGGCAGAAAAGCAATGTGACTTTCTTATGAATGCACCAAGCTCAAGCCATGCAGGAGGAGCATGGGAGCATCAGATTAGGACAGTTAGAAGTGTGCTGTGTAAAGTTCTTGCTCAGACTGTTGACAGACTGGATGATGCATCCTTAAGAACTTTTCTTTATGAAGCAATGTATATTTTAAACAGCCGCCCACTAACTGTTGATAGCATAAGTGACCCCAAGAGTTTAGAGCCCATAACACCAAACCATTTAATCACCATGAAAGGTTCTGTTCCACTTCCCCCTCTGGGTAACTTTGTACAGGAAGATTTGTATGCTAAAAAGCGCTGGAGGAGAGTACAGTACTTGTCAGAACAATTTTGGCATAGATGGAGAAAAGAGTATCTCACGAACATTGCTCTGAGACAGTGCTGGCACATCCCTAAACGTAACATGAGGGTGGGTGATATTGTAATTGTCAAAGATGAGAACACCCCTCGTGATGAATGAATGGACACTTACTAAGGTTATTGAGATACATGATGATGGACTGGTGAGGAAGGTGACTTTACAAGTCAGAGACAAGAAACTGGGGAAGAAGGGAGAACGCTTACATAAGCCTTCCATTATTGATAGACCTATTCAAAAGTTGGTTCTTCTTGTTGAAAGTACTTAAAAAAATGTGTTCATTGGAACTTGATGTGTTAATGAAGAGTATATAGTGTAACATCTTCATTGTTTTCAAGGGTAATTTGGTGGGAGTGTAGCTGACGATAATGTCAGTATATTTATTTCATGGTAATAAGTCCTAAAATTGTTATTTTACCTGTTCAAGTATTAAGATGTGTCAGAATATTGTTATTAATTTCCATATATTTTATTTGTAAAATATTTACCTTTTGAGTGAGGTGACCTTTTTACTTTGCCCCGGAAGTTCTAAGAGAGTGAGATATAGTAGCTGTGAAAAGGACAAAAACAATAGAGAGAAATAAAGGAGGAAAAATGTCAAAATGCTACCGCTGGTGATGTATTGGTGAACACGTTAAATATATTGTCTGTAATTTATGTTTGCTTAGAGGTAATTTATGCAAGTCTGAGACGTTTTCTCTATCTGTCTTTATTTTAGTTTTCACAGTGTTCCATGTGTTGAAGTTGGTGAATGAAAATAAATGTCACACATGACCATCAGTGCGGAGCGTGAAGTCCTTTTAATTGCAAAGAAAACCAGGGTAGTTACAGTCTAAGTGAATATGGTGATGAGAACGGAACAAAGTATTGTTGGAGGTAGGATGGACAGAAAAGAAAAATGCATTTAAAGATGAGCTGAAACCAATGAAAGCACATTCTTGCATTAGGGAGTAACCAGTCCAGTGTGTCATACAGAGTACAGTGATGAGTGAGATATGGATATTGCAAGGTAGGGTGAAACAGTTAGATGAATGGTATAATTGACCTAAATTACAATTAACTTTTTTGATAACGGAATCAATGTGTGTTTTAAATGAAAGTTCATTATCCAGCCAGACACCCAGGTATTTGTAAGAGTTCACGTTTGCCAATGATGCTCCATCCAGGCAGTTAATAATTAGGTTATTGCATGTTTTGAGTTTATATCTGGTCCCAAACACCATACTACAGGATTTATTTTTTGTTTAATTGAAGTTCGTTATTGTAAAACGAGTTCTGAACTAGGGTGAAGTCTAATTGCAGTAAGTTTTGTAGATGGAGTATATCAGAGTGGGATGTATAAATTACTGTATCATCAGTGAATGTGACAGTGAGACAGGATTTGTGGCAGATCATTTATAAATACTGAAAAAAGTAGTGAACCCAATGAAGACCCTTGTGGAACCACCTTTTCCGTAACTAAATAGTCTCACTGATGAATGCACTAAAGAGATGAAGAAAAACCGTAACCCATTCTTAACTCATGCATACATACCATACATACAGGGTACATTCATACCATACATACAGAATACATACATACTCTAAGTCGATGTCGGATGCCATAATATTCTCTGGTCCCCCGCCCGAATTTGACCAATGATGAAATGTACAGCCACTTTTCATCATTTAACTGCTGGTTATCTAGATGGTGCCCCGAAAACAACATAATAATAATTGGCGTGCGTTTTGGGGAAAACCAGGTCTCATTTCCAAAGACGGCATCCATCCCACTTGGGAGGGCTCTGCTGTCTTATCTAGAAATATGACCAATAGCATTTTACGCTTCATTTGACAAACCAGAGGTGGGACCTGGGCACAGAGCAGTAGTTCAGAACACTCCTCTGAGCTTCCTCCTCTCAATCACGTGCAAGTCCAGTGTTCAGGTTTAGTGCAGCAAATAGAGACTGTATCTGTTCCTCGCCCAATCAAAAGCAGTCGCCCACTTATAAAAAGAGCAATCTCCAAAAATCTAATAAAAATAACTACCAATAGTACAATTAATAAACAACGAATAAATGGTATCAATTGTGGCCTATTAAACATCAGGTCTCTCTCTTCAAAAGCTCTCATAGTAAATGATATAATTATTGCTAATAAAATTGATCTGCTTGCCCTAACAGAAACTTGGCTTCAACCAGAAGAGTATGTGAGCCTAAATGAAGCCACGCCTCCTACTCATGTAAACTTTCATACAGCAAGGAGTTTGCGTAGAGGTGGAGGAGTAGCAGTCATATCACAGTCCAGTTCTAGACAAAGTTGCTCCACTAAAACAAAAAGTTACTAAACCAAATCGAGTTTCACCATGGTTTAATTTTGAAACTCATCTTCTTAAACAAACAGCCCGCACATTAGAAAAGATCTGGTGCCACTCCAGCTCAGAGCAGTCTCTGAATGCCTGGAAAAATAGTCTCTTAATTTATAAAAGGGCCCTACGTAAGGCTAAGACCAGGTATTACTCAACTCTAATAGAAAAAAAACAGAACAATCCCAGGTTTTTGTTCAGCACTGTAGCCAGGCTGACCACCAGCCACAGTTCGGTAGAACCGTGTATTCCGGCTACTCTAAACTGTGATGACTTTCTAAAAATTTTCAATAATAAAATCACAAATTTATCCGAGACAAATTCAATTAAATTGCTCCCACAATCAGCCTTGATCAAATTAAAGCTTTGGAATTAGAGGCCTCTGTAAAGCCAGCGAAAATTTTAGACTGCTTCTCCACAGTAGACCAAGCAAAGGTCACATCAGTTGTAATGTCCTGCAAAACTTCAACTTGTCTTCTAGACCCAATACCAATAAGCTTTTTAAAGAAACTTTCCCCCTAATTAACGGTATTATACTGAATATAGTAAATACCTCGCTAGAGACAGGCTATGTCCCCCAGTCCTTTAAATATGCAGTGATTGAACCACTTCTGAAAAAACCCAGTTTAGACACAGGCCTTCTGGCCAACTACAGACCAATATCAAACCTTCCTTTTGTTTCAAAAGTTCTAGAAAGAGTTGTAACTAAACAGCTTTGTTGCCACCTACAGGACAACAATCTATTTGACATTTTCCAGTCAGGATTCAGACCCCATCACAGCACAGATACTGCATTAGTTAGAGTCATAAATGATTTGTTATCAGCTGCAGACTGATAACAATCCTGATAACTGCTGTCAATCCTGGTTTTGTTAGACCTCAGTACAGCCTTCGGCACGATCGACCACAACATCTTATTATAAAGATTAGAATGTGATGTAGGGATTAAAGGAGTGGCCTTGTGCTGGTTTAAATCCTATCTATCTGAGAGGTACCAGTTTGTCAATGTAAATGGTCAATCTTCAGAGTGCACTAATGTTAACTACGGAGTGCCACAGGGTTCAGTACTTCTGTTTATGCTCTACATGCTGCCCCTAGGAAATGTCATCAGAAAGCACAGCATTAACTTTCACTGTTATGCAGATGACACACAGTTGTACTTATCAATAAAACCTGGTCAAAGTGACTATGTGGAAAAGCTCAATGTTTGTGTCAGAGACATAAAGACCTGGATGACAGTTAACTATCTCCTTCTAAACCCTGAAAAAACAGAGGCTATTATTAGTGCTGTCAAGTGATTAAAATATTTAATCGCACAAATGTCATAGTTAACTCGGTATTAATCGCATTTTAATCGCAGATTTTTGTCATGAAAAACCATTGTAATTCTCTTATCAGCACAGAAACGTGAATGGGCTGGCTTTGTACAATTGTTTATTATTGCAAAGCATAACATTTCACAGCGACTGACATCCATATCTTCCGTATTAGATGACAAAAAAACAAAAAAGCCCCTGAAAACAGGCTATTGCAAAATAAAGTGCACACAGGGGAGGCGTAGAATCTGCATCACTGGTGTGTTTGGCCATCAAATGGTATTTCAAAATGGATGTGCTCCGATGGTAACTAAGTTCACATTGACAGTAAGTGCAGATAACTTTAGTTTTATCTATCGAACCATCCTTCAGTGTTTTTAATCGAAACTTCCCGTTCAGAAGTGTTTCTTTTGCTTCTATGTCAAGTTGGCGCAGTCTTGGCTGGTGTTGCTCTAGTTGGGTTCTTCTTTGTTTGATATTTGGAAACGTATCGCTCCGTACCGCCACCATGTGTACGGGCGTGATATTACAGTCTGTAGTTTTTCTAACGTTCGTGGCAGTTTAAAAAGCTTATAGAAAAACTACATCAGGTCACACAGCGTTAATCAGCATTAAAAAAAATTATCGCCGTTAAAATGAGCTTGAGTTAACGCAATAATAACGCGATATTTTTGACAGAACTAGTTATACTACTGTTATACTTGGCCCCAAAAACCTGAGAGAGGCTCTATAGATCAGATAGTATCCTGGATGGCATCAGTGTAACCTCGAGCTCCACCATGAGGAACCTGGGGGTTATATTTGACCAAGACTTATTTAAAGCCCATATAAACCAAGTCTGTAAAACAGCATTCTTCCACCTCCGCAACATCGCCAAAGTTAGAAATATCTTATCCAAAAATGATGCAGAAAAGCTTGTCCATGCATTTATTTCATCAAGATTAGACTAACTCTCTGCTGGCAGCCTGCCCTAAAAGCTCACTAAAAAGCATTCAGCTTGTTCAAAATGCAGCAGCAAGATTATTAATGGGAACAAATAGAAGAGAACACATTACTCCGGTGTTAGCTTCACTTCACTGGCTCCCAGTTGAGTTTAGAATTAAATTTAAAATCCTTCTCCTCACCTATAAAGCTGTAAATGGGATGGCCCCATCCTATATTACTGAACTGATAGCACCTTACAAACCAAACAGAGCACTGCGCTCACAAAATGCAGGGCTACTAGTGGTCCCCAGATTTAATACAATGGGAGGTAGAACTTTTAGTTAACAATCTCCTGTTTTATGGAATCAGCTTCCACCTCATATCAGAGAAGCAGACACGGTCTCTACATTTAAGGTTAGGCTTAAAACATTCTTCTATGAGAAACTTATGGCAATGAGTCACTTGAGTCCTCGAGATGACACATCACAAATACACACATTAATAAACTGCCCATCTGCCTCTGGTGCTGTGGATAACATAGTTACATCTCTGTCTGCAATTACGCAGGATTCGCAGTGTATTGGAGGCAAAGTTGTTGCACAAAAGTTTACAGACTCACAATGTCTTATAGATACTAAACCCCATTTGCAAAGTAATGCCGATCATTTATGTGATTTTACGCGCACACCTAGTTCATTCATACCATTGTGCCATCACTCTGCCGCATCCAAACAACAAAGATTTAGACTGTTTCAGACCGTTAACCATGCAAAAGTGCTGTGGGATCCCAAAGTAAAGCCCAAAGGGGTGTTTGGTGGACATCTGAACATAAGGAGCATTGTTTCTAAGACAGAACAAGTTGAACAGCTTCTGGCTCAATCCAATCTTGACTTCCTGTGTCTCTCGGAGACATGGCTTAAACCCTCAATTTCAAATAGTGTTATTCATGTTCCAGGTTACACCATATATAGGCATGACAGCACGCATAGTAAAGGAGGTGGAGTGATGATTTATGTTCGAGACAGTTTACAGTGTTCACAAATAGAAACAATTGGAGAGACTTTAGAATGTCTGGGAGTGACTATTAGACTGTCTACAGAAATGTAATTTGCTGTTATTGTGTTGTACAGACCACCATCAACTAAAGATGACTTTTTTGACCATTTTACCAATATTCTTAAAAAATGTAATACCAAAGAGGTTATTTTAATGGGAGATTTTAACATTAATTGGCTTGATAAAAATGGAAGGGAAAAGTAAAAAAAATCACTAATAAATTCAACTTTACACAAATGGTTAAAAAGGCAACACAAATTACAAAATCTTCTCAAACACTTATAGACCTTGTTTTTGCCAATAAGACTATATAACCTAATAACTGGTCTATCTGACCATAATCTAACATTGATTGCCAGAAAGTTATCTAAAACACGGTATCGAAATTTAAATCAGTTTGTTCTAAATGCATCTGTGTCATATATTCCTAAAAGTAATGTGGAATGCTTTGAGAAAGAAATGAAACAAATAAATTCGAATGAAATTGTCAATAGTGACAGTAGCAGTAACAGAGCATCAAGTGAGCTAATAAAAATAATCCAGCATCTTGTTACAAAACACTCAAAAATTAAACAATTAAAGCAGAGAGGAAAAATTCCCCTACCTTGGTTGGATGGGGATCTATGGAAAATTATGAAAGCTAAAGATTCTGCCTTAAAAAAGTACTTAAAAACAAGGCTTGCAACAGACAGATTTATATTTACTGGACTTCGAAATAAGGTCACTAAGCTCTTAAGAAAAGCCAAAGCAACTTTCTTTCTTGACAAAATTAAACAAGCTAAGGGAAACTCTAAACAACTCTGGAAAACAATAGACAAACTTACAGGCAGAGAGCAGCACCAAAGTGGAATATTAGAGCTCAACATAGATGGAAGATACTGTAAGGATGGATTGGCTGTAGTAAATCATTTTAGCAATTATTTTGTAGATTCAGTAAATGAAATTGCCCTGAAACCCCCTGTCCTACCCAAATGCAAAGTCTGATAACTCATTAAATAGAGATGATGTCTTGTGTCTTAGAAGTATTCAAAATGCAAAAATAGATAAAATAATAGAATCTCTGTCGAACTCAAAAGCTAAAGATTACTTTGGATTGGATATTTCTCTCATAAAAAGACACAAAGATGTACTAACATCACCTAGAACATATATAGTAAATAAGTCAATTGAAGAAAGTGTGTTTCCTAATGCTTTTAAAAATGCAATTATAACCCCGGTACATAAAACAGGCAGCAAAAATGAAGTAAGTCACTACAGGCCTATCAGTATACTGCCTGTAGTCTCTAAAATTTTAGAAAAAGTAGTAACAGAGCAAATGACAGACCACCTAAATAGAAACAATCTCCTACATCCAATGCAGTTTGGTTTCCGAAGGAACCACTCTACTGAGACTGCCTGCTGCTACCTTACAGAAAATATTAGAGCTGGACTGGACAGGGGTGGCATAGTTGGTGCTGTGTTCTTAGACCTGCAAAAGGCTTTTGACATGGTTAACCACTGTGTCCTCCTGTCCAAATTATCACAATACAACTTCTCTGAGAACACGCTACAGTGGCTGCAGTCTTACCTCTCAGATCGTGTACAATCTGTAAGAGCAAATGGTATGATCTCCTCCTTAAAGCCTGTCACAACCGGTGTCCCGCAAGGGTCAATTTTGGGACCCTTGCTATTCACTATTTACATAAATGACCTCTCGGATGTGTGTAACGATCATCATGTAAGCAGATGATGCCATCATCTATGTACATGGGAAGGATGGAGACCAAGTTGCCTCTGAATTATCTCTTGCCATGACCAAAATCACTGCTTGGCTGAAATCCTCATGTCTTTCGCTAAACCTCAAAAAAAAAAACAGTTGCAATGGACAAAGAGTATAAAAAGTCTAACATTTATGTAAATGGGGTTGAATTAAACATTGCAACAGAAATCAAATATCTTGGTGTCCACTTGGACCAAACTCTTGGATTTAAAAAACATATAAGAAAGTGTCTAATTCAATAAAATACAGTCTCTCCTCATTCAGGCACATTCAAAACAGCTTGACTCTGGAAGCATCAATGATGTATTTTAATGCAATGTTACTTCCTCACATCACCTACAGTGTCTCCTGCTGGTCTCAAGCCAATGAGAGCAGCCTCAAGCCTCTGCGATCTGTCTATAACCAGGCCTTAAAGGTTTTAGACAAAAAAACACTTCATTACCATCATTGTAATATTCTCAGCAAATACAAAATGCTGAGCTTTGACAATCAAATTCTATATTCCAATCTACGTACTGTGTTTAAAATAGTTAACAAGACTGCGGCACCTTCACTGAGTACATTTGTTCAGCTGTGCTCAGAGCAGATGAGCCACTCTTCTAGATCCACAGCCCAAAACAACTGTCATTCCCAAAAGAAGTTCTGGCTTCTCACAAGCTGCATTTTCCTACAAAACTATCAAACAATGGAACCAGCTCCCTGCCAGTCTGAAGCTGTCTGCAGATCTGCACAGTTTCTCTCTAAATTTAAAACAATTTATTCTTGAGAAGCAACTGCGTCAGCATCAGTCCTGTTAAATCAGTAACTTTCTTATTCTGTGGTTTACAGTGTTACTGTTAGAGCGTTTGTAAATATTTTTAATGTTTTGTTTTTGTTTTCTTTTGGGTTTTTTTTATAATATGTTTGTAGGATTTTAAACTGTTTTATAGAATGTTGTACTATTTGTAGCATGTTACTTTTAGTGCGCACCTGCCCAGGGACTGCGGATGGAAAATAGCTTTTTTGCTAAATCTGGTGCAAAACATCTCCTCTTTTCTAAGATGAATGTGTTTGTACATGGTCCCTGACAAATAAATAATAAACTAAACTAAACTAAGGAGCAGGGTTAACTCCACAGCTGATGTCAGGCTGCCCTAGGAGTTAGATGCTGGGGAAGTATGGTACCCTGAGCCTCTGTCCTCTTATTCTAACTGCTCTCTCTTCTTCATCTCTGTCCCATAACCTCATATTTTTCACAGACAAATCAGTTCAGTGCTGTTCACCAGTGTCTCTCTCTCTTCTTCTCTTCCACTCCCCTTGAGGAGTGGAGCTGTTTCAGATGTTTCAGAGGTTCCAGATGTCCTCCCGTGAGCAGACGCTCACCAGACCTTAGCTCTACCTCTCTCCACTCACCTGTCTGAGTGGAGCCCCCACCTGCCTGGATGGAGCCCCCACCTCCCGGATGGAGCCCCACCTGCCTGGATGGAGTCCCACCCACCTGGATTGAGCCCCCACCTGCCTGGTTGAAGCCCTCAACCCATATAAGCCAATGGCCAGTCCCCCACACTTCTGCCCGTCCGTCTGACCCTGTGTAGCCCATGTGGTCTTATTGTTCAATTTCACCAAAATCCCGTTTTATTTGCTTATAAGGTTGTATTTAAGTTTATTTTGGCGGGTTATGCCGGATGTTCTTACTTGGCGGTGCCACTATTTCCTGTGGAGACGCGCGGGTCCCCTCAGTTGCTGTGAGGTAAGCAGCAGATTTGCTCCCCTGATTTAGATGTAAAATGTTTGACAGAAAATTCATATTGACTATGCTCAAATGTTGTTCATGATTCATAAGGCCTTTGCCATTGTTCCTGTTGGTAAAATATGTGTGATATAGTGTTTTTATTGAAATACAGCACTTAGAAAATGTACTGTTAGCAAGTGAATCTGGGCTAGCAAGCATGGTCTCACATGCGATGCAAATGCCGTTGAGGCTGACAACAAAAGGGCAAGCGGCATATTCACCATGGGGGTGGGGAGACCTGTCAGCCCTAATAAAGGATCTTCCACTGGTGGAAAGAAATATAAACAAGTGGATTGACGAATTTGAAGACAAAACAACTGGACAAAAGCTTTGCAAAGCAGGCTTAATTCAGAATGAGTGTGCAGCAGGGCCTTCCAAGACCTGTCCAATGTAAACTTGAAGAAGTAGAGGGACTGACATCTATGCCTGAAGCTCAGTGGAAAACCATTTGCAGCCACCACCTGAGAAAGTGGCAAGAAGATCAGGAAGACCCTGACCAAGACTCTGCTCATGCTCCAAATCAGAGAGCAAAGCGCTGAGTATAAGAAGGATGAACATGAGAAACAAGCCAACCACATGGCAGTCACAGCATCTATGCCTACAGACACAGCCACGCTTGATATTCCTATTCCACAATATCAGACTCCATCTGTTCTGAACCAACCCAACACCACAAACAAAGGGAAGATATCATAGATGGGGACAATAAGGATGGGGCCATGGAAGTGTTGTGGATTTTTAAATCTGAGAAAAATAAAAACTGGAGAAAAGTTGTCTTCAATCAAAGAGTCTGGATTTATTAAAGCAATTGTGCACAATTACAGAGAAAATGAAAAAGAAACCTATCTGTCCTTCCCGCGAGGTCCGTCTCTCCCTAAACTGATGATGGTCGAAACAATAACAGGCTTCTTATACAGTTTACCAAGGTCATCATATCAACATGAGACAAAACATACGATAGTATTAGTCTAAACAACCTTCAGAGGGAGACAATAGTATGTGGAGATGTTAAACTGGGGCCTTGATTAGCTGAACTAACATGTTCCAATAATTCTAAATGGTGAGGATGAACAGAACAACAACCTGTTGTTTTAACCCTGGTAGATAATGGCTGAACATAATGACCCTCCCTTGAAGAGGCCCAGACAGAGCCGATCATACCACTGCCTGTGACCATGAATACTTTAGTTCTCTAAACCCAAACAATACATTCTTTAGCTTGACAAGAAATTTCCATCACAGAAGACAAAGAAGAAATAGACAATCAGTTCGAAACAGTAGAACAAGAAATTATTCCTGCTTTGGCTGTGGAGGGAATGATCACTGGGTGAGAGACTGTAACATATGAAAACTAACAATCCCAAAAAGGCCCACTGCAACCAGCATATTATAGGAGTGTTTACAGACACCCAGAGGCAAGCCATTCCACAATATGGAAAACCAATAGCAGTTCAGTAGATGGTCACATTTCTTGGCATGACCAAGTACAGCAGAAATCATGACCCTGGCTACACAGAAGAGAGTGAAGACACACTTGTGGCCACCAAGCAAACACTGGCAAGAATGTTTTCAGAAAAAGGAGGGAGAAACAGAAACCAGAGTCAAAGGAGGGTACAGATGTATTACAGCTCCACCAACTATGAATTAATACCTGCTATGGAGTAGTGTCATTCACACAACAAGAAGGCTATAAATTGCTGCACAACTTTGCCAATTCCAGATCACTTATTAAACCAAGACAGATAATCTCATCTTTAGGAAGCCTTGTAGGTCTCCAGAAATAGAATACAGACTTTTTGACTGGACATATAAAGGACTAGTTGGAGACATTTATGCATATCAACTTTCCAAAAGGACATTTGGGTTTGCCTAAGATTCACGGTTCGACTGTGCTGCTAATAATTTTTCCCATTTACCATGATTTTTGTATTCACACTTTCTTTTTAGAGAAGCAAATTCTTATCATAGGGGTACTTCCCACCCAGATCTAGTTCACACCACCAACACCACAGGGCAGGGCAAAGGAGGGACAGGACAGGGATGACTAGTTCCGAGGATAAAGACAACCCCTTGAATGGTCCTAAGCTCAAGTGGACAGTTGACGATGAGGACGGATGAGCAGGGTTTAAGTGTGGTGTAGGGGATGATAACTGTAGGAGTTCATGAAAGGCTTTGGTGCTGTGTTCCCCATGGATGAGGTAAGAGTTTTCTTATTATTTGTAAAATTTACATATATCTAATCATTGTGCTTCATTACAGTTTTAGGTTGACACCTAAAAAGGTGTCAAAGGAGGGAATTGTTAGGATAAATAACTAGGCTTAGCTATCCCGTATAACTGCTGCTGTAATGGTTGTAAAACAAGACAATTTAAAAGATTACGTACATTTACAATTTAAAAGGTATACATTTATTATACAATATTACTACTGTTCCATATATAATTATAGTAGGATTTATATTAAAAAGGTGAAGTAATTTCATTTAACTGGTACATGATTATTATTTGTATTGCATTATGTTGTGTTTGATTGAATGAAGCACATCCGGTCCGGTGGACAGTAGGGGGAGCTCTGGTTCGGTCTTGCGTCATTAAAAACCACTGACTTGAGACCTGAACAACTGCTGTTTTATTTACTCAAGTTTTATCCCCCTTTTTCAGGGGCCGTGGTTGTAACATTTGGAGGCACCGCTGGGATGAGTGTGACGAGGGCTAGCTTAAGACAAAAGTAACCCAACTCGCTTCTCATCCCCCCAAAACAACCCAGGCTAGCGACAAAGAGTGATAAAGTTTCAGCAACGGACAGCGGACTGCCTGAATAAAGCCTGCAATCTGAGGTGAAGCGACAGTCACCAGGAAAGCTACGCTAATATTAGGAGCTAAGCTAAAGTTGCTGAAGCGCGAAAACTCTGCGTCGTCGTAACAACTGTAATAAAGATGGAGGCATCGGACATAGAAGATCTGCAGCTAGAAGTGATCCAAGCGTTGTACACTATCTAAAGACTATTTAGTGGATATTTTTGGACTTCTAGGCATTCCTGCGCGTGAAATTGAACTTGTAAAGAATAAGCCCCGCAACGTTTTGATAACAATGATCAGCTCACATTTGCAACGTGATGAGCTCGGAATGCTGGAGGATCAGGGCATGTCAGAGTTGCTGTACATAAAAGACAAAATACAAGAATACAGGAAAGTAGGAGAGCTTGCAGCCTGAGCTTGAGTATGTACAAATAGAAGCAACTCAAAGCAATGCAGCAGACACTATGGACCAGAGTAATGAACAAGTAATACCAAAAAACAAGTCAGATGATACACCAGATGAACAGACAAAGTTGGCAAAAGAAATCGAGGCATTACAACTTAAATTATTGTTAATGCAGCAACAAAGTGAAAGCCACCCACACACTGAGAAGCCACTAATCACATACACTTCTCACCCCAGGCCAACACTCCTTGGAATAAAGACTTTAAAATCTCCGGCCAAATCGGTGAGCCTGGACAGAAAGACCGCCTCACTTTCTCTAGTCTGGCCACGTCAAATGAAACATGGGCTAATTAAGGGCTTTCCAGAAGCAGAAGATTGTAGACGCTGTCATAAGGGCCATCACTCCTGGCATGCAACTCCGTAGCTACCTCGAAGGTAAAGCCAACTTCACTCCCTGCTCTGAGAAGGATACTCCGGTGCCACTACCAAGAGAAAAGTGCAACAGATCTGTATAAGCAACTAAGCTCAGAGGTGCAAAGTCATAAAAGAAACACCCCAAAGTTTTGTCATTCGTGCCTAGATCTCAGACAGAAAATACTTTTCGCCTCTCAGGAATCTGAATCTGGCCTGAAGTATGACCCTGTCCTAGTGCAGAACATGTTCCTTCACACACTGTTGACTGGCCTGCAGAGACGACAACATAAACGTGACCTACAACCGTACCTACAACTAGCTAATGTTTCAGATGAACTGTTGCTAGAAAAACTGAACACTGCCTGTGCATGTGAGAGTGAAAGGCAAGATAAAAGAAAGCTGTTTGTCCCACAACGTGTTGCTGTTCATTCTGCACAAACTGATGAGAGCCAGGCTGAAAGAAAAGAAAAATCACTTGCTCCACAGAATAAACCAAAAGTACAACCCGACATTTTATCAGAACTAAAAGAAATGAGATCTAACATGACACTGCTGAGTGACTTAAAAGCTGAAGTCTCACAAATAAAAGAATTCATGCAAAAACCCCAGCCACTTGGACAAGCAGACCAAACCCCAAGTTCTGTCCCCCAACCTCTGGTCATCCCTCCTGCGATACCCGTTCAAATGCCATGGTCCAGCCCATATGTGCATCAGAACCCACAGTATGGCCACATGACCCCTCGATGTTTCGCAGCACCTGGTCCTAGGCGCAGGAGGCGTTGCTTTGGCTGCCAACAAAATAACATTGATGACTGTCGACACTGTTATGCTTGTGGCAAGTAACGGCATTTCTTAGCAGGTTGCAGGATGAGAGGAGCCCGCCCAATGCGTCCTTTAAAGCGGGCAAGGGTTGCTCAGCAGGGACGAACAGTGACCCACATGCCAAAGGTGTCCCAGAACTGTGCCAACTGTAAGAATGGTGAGAATAAGAGGAGACTCAGACAATGTGCACTGTGTAGAAATGTACTTTATTGTTCTAAATCCTGCCAAACTGAACACTGGAATGTCCATAAGGAGAAATGTGCACCTGTGTTATGTGATACTGTCCAAACCAAGTCACCCAAGCACAACAAACATGTCAAAATGGCCCCATTAATTGGACAAAAGTATTTGATTGACTGTTACATACAAAAGATAAAGACAAGAGCATTATGGGACTCTGGCTCTCAAGTAACTATTGTAGATGAGAGGTGGTGGAAGGAAAATCTGTCACATGTAAAACTCAGAGACATTTGTGAAATACTGGAAGGTGACAATACACTGTCTATAACAGCAGCGAATGGAGAAAGTATGCCCTATATTGGCTGGCTTGAAATAACATTTCAACTGCATGCTAATGAAGCCCCCACAACTGAGGTCACTGTCCCTACACTTGTTTTGAGTGGCTCCAGTCTTGCCAGACCAATCATCGGCTCCAATGTTATATAAACGCTCATCGTAGACACTGGACTGAGCCAAGCCTACTGACAAAGACCAATTCATCCAAACTGTTGCAGCAGCATTCCCTAATGTTGAAGCCAATGAAATCCAAGAATGTGTTGAACTAGTGAGTACCAATCCAGTGTTTGAGTACAAAGGTTAAAACCATAAAGGGAAACAGTGACTGTACCTAAGCACACATTGTGAGGAGCCATGATTGTGAAGTGTCCCAGGCTCCGTTTATCAGTCACAGCTTGGTATGTATGCAATTATCCAGATTGTTTTGAAATGTTGAATTCACAGGGTAGAAACCAGAAAACAGCCTTCCTCCTGTTTTGAAAACATTTTCAAAACCAGGACAAGGCTGTGAGCCACCTCTAGGTGTGGAGGCAGACTCTCCTCTTCTATGGGAACGGCTGAGTGTATTTAAGGCGGAGAAGCCGGGCCTTCGGTAGAGTCTGCCGTGGGTCTAGCAGCGTGGACGCCCGGCTCGGTTGAGCGCTTTCTCTACCGAGGGTTGCCGGCTCTCAGCCCTGTGTCAGCAGTAAAACTTGATTTTATGTTTATATACATATGTCGCTTTAACCTGTGTGAATTGTGATTGTGAACATCTGAGCGGGGAATAAAAAGACACATTTATTCTAGCTCTTTTGTTGTCTGAATCTTTTGGACATCTGAGTGAGGGAATAAACAGGCACAGTTATTCTAGCTCCTTTGTTTTAACCTGTGAATTGTGATTGTGCATATCTGGCGGGGAATAAAAAGGTACATTTATTCTAGCTCCTTTGTTGTCTGAATCTTTATTGTTGGTGATTACCTCCCACGGAGCTGATTTGTGTCACACAACACACATCAATGAGTGTAGAATGCCGGGTACAAACACCCCCATACCACGAAGACACGGCCCTCATTTTTGAGCCTGACGTGAACCCTCAGTGGGCGAAGGACTTGAATTCTGTGACACTCTAGTCAACATTAAAAGTGGTGTAAAACCTTTCATTACAGTCAGTGTCCAGAACCCCACAGACCATGATATTGTACTCTGTGGGCGAACACTTATTGGGACAGTGCAACCTGTACAAGCTGTTTACCCTGCCTCAGTTTTCCATCCTGCTCCTGTAGTTCCAGCCGCGGTGAGTCAAGTGAAGGCAGGTGAAGAAAGATGGTGCATGGGATCCACCAGTCGACCTGAATCACCTGTCTGAAAATGAAAAGTCAATAGTACAAAAAATGTTAAGAGAAGAATGCTCAGCTTTTCCAAATCTGAGAACGACATTGGGTGTATTGAGAAGTTAACACTATCCATCTCTCTGAAAGACACTGAGCCAGTAGCAAAAACATACTTGTCTGTGCCCAAGCCTTTCTACAGAGAAATGAAAGACTATTTGCATAACCTTATTGCACAGGGCTGGGTAGAAAAGTCATACTCACCTTACGCAGCCCCTGTAGTGTTTGTCCGAAAGAAGTGCGGAGGAGCTAAGGTTGTGTATAGACTACCGTGAACTCAACAAAGAAAACTATTCTGACCGTCAGCCTATTCCCAGGGTTCAGGACATCATGGATGGGCTAGGCGGCAACTCTTGGTTCTCCCTACTGCCCAAGGAAAGCCTACCACCAGGGTTCATGGCTCAAGACTCCCGCCACCTGACAGCATTCGTGACCCCCTGGGGCTTAAAGCGAGTGGGTCAGAATCCACTTCCGGCCAGACGCCCCAGCTGCTTTCCAGCGCTGTATGGAGACCTGTTTGGGAGACCTGAGAGATGACATCTGCATTCCATACCTTGATGACACTATTGTGTTCAATCAGTCATTCACAAAACATATTAATGATGTCAAAACTGTGTTACAAAGACTCAGACAACATGGCATTAAACTGAAACCAAGTCAGTTTAATGCCTCAAACTATGCCAATTAAATGGACTCCAGTACCATCAGCAGATTTTGGAAAAGTTGATCAGTTTTCTTGTTGAGCCACCCATTCTTGCTTTCCCAGATTTCCAGTAAACCGTTTACACTCCACACTGATGTGTCAAACCAAGGTCTGGGCGCAGTCCTCTACCAGGAGCAAGCTGGTAAGATGCGAGTAATAGCTTATGCATCCGCACGCTCACTGAGTCTGAGAAGAATTACGACCTGCACTCGGGGAAACTTGAGTTTCTTGCTTTAAAATGGGTGGTCTGTGAGAGATTTAGGGACTATCTGATTGGCTCATCATGTACAGTATACACGGATAATAATCCACTCACGTACGTGTTATCAACAGCGAAACTAAATGCTACTGGGTGTCGATGGGTAGCAGAGCTTGCAGATTTTCATCTCACGATAAAGTATAGACCTGGACGTGAAAATGTGGATGCTGACAGCCTATCGCGCATGCCAGTTAGAATTGAATCGATAATGAAAACATGTACAGGAGAAATGTCATCACGTGAAGTACAAGCCACTGTTCAAGTGATTGAAACAGACTCAAGTATACAATGGTCCATGGCTGTTACTCAAATGGACAATAACAAAAAGCTTGTTCCGATCCAAAACAAAGATATAAGCAAAGCCCAGAGAAATTACACATGTATTGGTCCTGTTATCACCTATATACAGTCAGGCACAAAACCCATGGGCCAAGAGTATAAGTCACTTAGCAGGCCCACAAGAAAACTGTTATCAGAATGGGACAGATTAACACTGGACAGCGACAACATTCTCAGACGCCAAACAACAGTGAGAACACAACTTGTTTTGCCGAATACATACAAAGAGACAGTTATGAAAGAACTGCATAATGAAATGGGACACCAAGGAATTAACAGAACAACGTCACTTGTCAGAGACAGATTTTTTTGGCCTCAAATGGGACAATATATTGAACAGTATGTGAATTGTTGTTCTTGTGTAAAAAGTAAAAAGCCAAGTCGAGAAACAAGAACCCCTCAAACAAGTATTGTCACATCCCAATCATTTGAATTGGTGTCTATAGATTTCCTTCATGTTGACAGATGTTCAGGAGGTTACGAGTATATATTGGTCATAGTAGACCATTTTACAAGGTACGCCCAAGCTTACGCCACAACATCAAAATCAGGAAAGACAGTCGCAGACAAAATATTCAATGACTATTCACTCAAGTTCGGTTTTCCATCACGAATACATCATGATCAAGGGGGCGAGTTTGAAAATCAGCTTTTCGCTCAGCTGTCCAAACACTGTGGTGTAGCAGGCTCCAGAACGACTCCTTACCATCCCGAAGGAAATGGGCAAGTTGAGAGATTCAACAGAACGTTGTTACAAATGCTGCAAACTCTCACTGAAAAAGAGAAGTCAAACTGGAAAGAGTCACTGAATAAAGTAATTTTCGCTTACAACTGTACACGGAGTGAAGTAACAGGCTTCTCCCCATTCTACCTGTTATTTGGCTGAGCTCCACAACTGCCTATAGACATTCTCTTCAAAGTGACACGAGAAACAGGGACAAACGACCAACAACAGTATATTAAAAAGTGGAAAAGTCAAATGCAAGAAGCCTATGAAATAGCAAGAGAGAAGTGCAAAAAGTCATTAGAGAGAGGAAAAAGGAACCATGACAACAAAGTGAAAAGTTCTGTCTTGGAGGAAGGAGATCGTGTCCTTGTGAGGAACATGACCCCTAGAGGTGGTACAGGCAAACTACGCAATCATTGGGAAGACAGCATTCATAAAGTGGTGAGACAAGTAAACAAAGATCTCCCCATTTATGAAGTCATGCCAGAACAAGGTAAAAATAGAGAGAGTAGAATATTACATCGTAACTTGCTCCTACCTTGTAATCACTTACCACTAGAAATACCCCTCAAGGTGGCACGCACAAAGAAAAGAAACAGATCTAAAGAAAGAACACCAACAGCTGCCCAAGAAGAAGAAAGTAGTGATGAGGAGGACGAATGGTACTACTGCTATTATCCCACTGAACCTCAAGCAGCAGTCCAGCTGCAAGCAGATGAAAATGTGCCACTAGAAACAGACTGTGTTAATGATACTGTAGGCACAGATCAAGATGAAGTAGAACACACACCAGCCTCTCCACAACATCCCATCGTGCAAAGAGAAGAACAACGAGAGCACGTCCAGGAAGAGACACCGAATCAAAGAGCAGCAGCAACCATCCAGGAAGACGTCTCCTCTCCCAACAACGCAGCCACCAGTGATGACATCCCAGCACCCTCAAGGAGCAACTCCATGGAGCTGGACCCGACACCTCGACGGCCACGCCGAGAGAGACATCCACCAAGGGTTTTCACCTATGATGAACTCGGTAAGCCTTCCTGTTGCAGCATCTGGCCAGCAGCTTACCAGCAGCCCTGTGGTCTACAAGCAGTAGAGACATTATGGAGGTACCCAAATATGTCCCATTATTATGATTACCAGTCATTCTATTGATGCACTATAGCACTATAAGAGACATTTAACACTTGGTGATCATAACAACGACTGCTTCTACAAGAACATTAAGCACAAATATGAACTGTTTCATAAACAGCACTCACCTGAATTCCATGGACTGTTGTATAACAGATAAGGGTCACATAAGAGTAACACTATTGATACAACTGATTGGGAAAATTGATGTAATATGGGATAATAACCTGACAAGCTGAAAGTGACAAGATGTAATGAGTGACTGAGGTTATAATGAAACTGTGTAAACTAAGAAGACCATATTGAGAGATACTGTCTTTTGGTAACAATTGAAAGTGTGGTAAT
This sequence comes from Odontamblyopus rebecca, assembly GCA_030686955.1. Lineage (NCBI taxonomy): Eukaryota > Metazoa > Chordata > Actinopteri > Gobiiformes > Gobiidae > Odontamblyopus > Odontamblyopus rebecca. The sequence goes on from CM060658.1 coordinate 31,797,825, forward strand.
ATAATGGTTTTGCATTGAGATATTGCTAACAGTAATACCTAAGTATATTTCTTTTCAGTAAGCTGTAACATGTTCCATAAGGTTACATGCACTTTGACATATTTCTAAATAGTAGTTCTAATGGTTCCACATATTTGTGTTTTGAGTCTGATGTCGGGACGACATCTCATTTCCAAGTGGTGTGTGTAATGGTTGTAAAACAAGACAATTTAAAAGATTACGTACATTTACAATTTAAAAGGTATACATTTATTATACAATATTACTACTGTTCCATATATAATTATAGTAGGATTTATATTAAAAAGGTGAAGTAATTTCATTTAACTGGTACATGATTATTATTTGTATTGCATTATGTTGTATTTGATTGAATGAAGCACATCCGGTCCGGTGGACAGTAGGGGGAGCTCTGGTTCGGTCTTGCGTCATTAAAAACCACTGACTTGAGACCTGAACAACTGCTGTTTTATTTACTCAAGTTTTATCCCCCTTTTTCAGGTAAATATGTGCTTTTGATGTACCAAGTTTGTACAAAAGTTGTGTTATAATTAATATTTGTCATTAAAAACCACTGACTTGAGACCTGAACAACTGCTGTTTTATTTACTCAAGTTTTATCCCCCTTTTTCAGGGGCCATGGTTGTAACACTGCTATATTTCATTATTGAGGTCATGTGAAGATAAAGGCTCTGATCACAGCTGTGAGACACATAGACATACTGTATTTCAAGACAAATATTTGATATTCCAATCTATCTAAGAGCAAACTAACTAAACAGGACAAGAACCACAGATAGGGATGATGTCATGACTTGTTGGACAGATAACACCCGGATGGAGTCTGATTGGACTGTGTGACATGTCAAGAGTCCTGGCTGGCCTGTGCACCAACGAAGAGGCGCTAAGTCTAAACCATGGTAGCCTCCCACAATAGGTTGTGTATAAAAATCATTGTATAGGCGTAAATATTCAGTCTCTTCATGGGAATGTCGGCACAGACTCCTTGTACAAGTATGGCTTTCTAATATTTGAATAAGTAAATTAGCTGGACTTTATTTCTGTTTCATGTGTATTTTTGTCTAGCATAAACTAACGAACACACAAGGAAAAACCTGGTTTCCTTGACAGCGTCTTTGGGGATATGTGTCTGTGAAAAGCGCTATAGCAATAAAGTGACCTTACCTAACCTAAGAAGCGCAGCAGTTCAAAGGACACAAGTAAAGGACAGTTGGATTGTGTGCAATGAGCTGTGTTTGTTTTTCCTGTGTCCAGACCATGCAAGAGGCCACCTAAGAAGTTAGCTAAAGAGCTTTGAGATGGGACAGGTTTTTACACCATATGTGACAGCAAATGTGGCAGAAAATCTGCAGAGGAAATACAGTTAATGGACCATTTTGTCACCAACTTAAAAATCAGAGCAAGGTCTTTCCTGTTGTGTTCACCTGGTTCCCTCCAGGACACTGCTGTGATGCTGCTGGACACAGAGAAGGGACACGTTTACCTCTTCCACAGAATCTGCTGATCCTCCCTGACCAGTCCTTCTGTCAAACTGCACTGAGACCTTTGAGACACAAAGGCCACTGAGATGCACAGTGCAAATGTTGCAACATCATCAACTGTAACAGTTTGCTGCAGTAAAACTTGAATTTCTATAGGACAGAGCACTGCCAATATGCAGAATAGTTGTCCCACACATCACACCAGCCCTGGGCTGATCAGCGGAAAGCGCTCAGAAATGTCACTGCGGTGGTAAACATGAGGCTGCTTTAGCTGCGTGTGCACAGCCCCACACAAGCCCCTCCTCCTCCTATATAGCATATAGTCCTCACTGTAATGCTCACCTGCACAGGTACTGCCCAGGTACTGCACAGGTACACCGAAGACAAGGACCGAAGGACCTTAGCGCGGACGAGTCATGTGGGCCATGTGCGCGCGAGCTGGCCAAGGCTGCCCCCAGAGGTAAGAGCCGGGTCAAGGGAGAGACAGGCGGGGACAGAGAGACCGAGGTACATTCTAACAACACAAAAGGCTTTTCAGAAGACTGGGCCCAGTGGAATGTCATTTTTAACGAATTATTTGTCTTTATTTATTCATCTTTTATTGAATGTAAAAACATATCACATCGTACGGTTCCAATCTGCTATTTTCAAGTCATTTTAATTTAAAAAAGCAATCTCTTATCTTAGTATTAAGACAATTATTATTTAAAAAATAAATAAAATAAAATAATATAAAAACAAACAAACAAACAATAAAAACCCCACAAGTTTACGTGTGGAATCCTTTTTCCTGAACTCTTGCTGAAATAGGACCAATCCGCGTGGATGTCACTGGGCCGTACTTCTAAACGCTACAATGACACATGACGTCAAGTAATAATTGTTTAAAATTCCACACTGCGATTTGTGTTTTTTTGCAATAGTCATTGTTTTAACGATGGAAGGCGATATTTTTAGTGGCCAATGACTCGAAAATGTCTTTTGTAGTTTTAACATAACATACTCAGATAACATGACAATTAACATTACACCGGCTCTTTAATGGCGTGACCATCGGGCTGCGCGTGCGTGCGTGACTGCTCAGGACCAGCGCAGGGACACTTGGGCACTTGGACAGTTGGACAGTGGGACCATAGACCTTATATATACGGTCTATGAGTGGGACAGTTGGACAGTTGATATGAGCAGATTCTATAATTCTCTATGATAACCTGTTGGCCTGTATAAAGTTTTCGGAGATAGTATTTATGGGGACTTCTTTTTGTACTAGTGGTAGTTATTTTTCTGTCCTACAATAATATTTAAGATATTGAAGATTGAAAATAACTGTTAACAGTTTTGTGCATGTCTAGTTTTGGGGGGATTATCCTGTTTTAGGGTTCTTGTGTCAGTGTCATAAATGAGATTAAGTACTTTCATTTATTGCCTATATTTTCTTCAGCAATATGTGGCATTTCAAAACGTCTTATTGTGAGAGGCTTACCAACAATCCCTGAGCAGAGTAGCCACAAATGTGCTCAGCCAGTTAGCCTATAGTAGTTAAAATAATCCATCCATCCATCCATCTTCTCCTGCTTAATCCGGCTGGGTCACGGGGGCAGCTTGCTGCCCAATCCTCATAGCACTTGACCCCCCCATGAACCCCTCTGCGGGTGGTGAGCCCACAGGAGGGTGGACATCATGGTCCTTGATGTTAGTTCATAGGGGTGCGGGCATATTTTGGATTGATGGGGGAAACCGGAGTGCCCGGAGGAAACCCATCCAGACATGGGGAGAACATGCAAATGGCCAGTTAAAATAATGTTCAACGCAATGTTTGAGTAGGCGGCATTTTAAAAGATGTATTGCGCCTTATAGGGCCTGGGGTTGTCAAAAGTTCCAAAAAACAAATGCTAATCAATACTAAAACTTCCAGTGATTACTATAATTTGAGCAAATATCAATATTCCTGAAAATTGAAATCAAGTCTTAAATGATAGTGTTGTGACAACCACCTATATACAGTTGTGCTCATAAGTTTACAAACCCTGACAGAATTTGATTGATTTCTTAGCCGTCTTTCAGACAATATGAATGATAATACAAAAAACTTTTCTTTCACTCATGGTTAGTGCTTAGGGGAAGCCATTTAATATCAAACAACTGTGTTTCCTCTTTTTAAATCATAATGAGAACAGAAACCACACAAATGAGTCTTTTGTGATAGATCTCGGAAACAGGGCCAGGTCTGGTTAGTACTTGGAAGGGAGATGCTGGGAAAATCAGGTGCCACAGGTGCCTAAGGACACAGCAAAAATCTGTTGCTGTGTCCTTAGGCAGACATTTCACTCACATTGCCTAGTATGAAAGTGGTGTGTGCGTGAGTGATGGTGGTGGTCGGAGGGGCCGATGGTGCAGATTGGAGCCTCGCTTCCGTCAGTCTGCCCCAGGGCAGCTGTGGCTACAATAGTAATTTACCACCAGAGAGAGTGGAGAGAATGATCTGTAAAGTGTCTTTGAGTGTCCAGAAAAGCGCCTATATAAAATTACATTCAAAACGAACCAATCATCTCCCAGAAGCAGGTGTTACTGTCAAAACTTTTGCTGCTGCTTCTTTTGCTCATTTGGCAGAGCAGCTCAACAGAGAATCACAGGTTTAGAGCAGTTTGACACTGGGTTCACACTTTACACAGATGGTAATGAGGCTGGAAAAGATGTGCTTTTTGTCTAAAATTAGTCAGTATTTTATTATGTTTGTAAAATAAATATATGAATCAAATGATCAGACTAAATCAAAATTCAAAATATGCTCTAAAACCATAGAAAAAAACATTGATAAAAAGTACCTGATCTTCATTTAAACAGCTTAAGTGATGCATTCAGAGCGTCCTCGTCATTCTCAGAAATGGGTTTATAGGCACATTTTGTAGAAACCAGAGCAGAGTTTTGCTCTCACAAGATATACAATACATCTGTACTGGAGCAAAATTAATTTTTCTCAAATGCATGGAATAAAAATGGAGTACATGGCCTTTACTTTGTGCACATGTTTTGATTGCAAATATTTTATTTCATTTTATTTTACAAAAAATAACACACTTTGTTGGTCCAATATTGCAGTACATCGCCCTGTGACAGGTTGAGTTACATCCAGTGGTATGTAAAAGAAAGACGTTTTTAGTCACAGGACCAGAAAATCCTGTCCATTCCAGCAACCATACACATATGCTGATTGACAGAGCCCAACCCAAAACCTATTCTCCACCAGACTGAACAAAGATTTGTGTTTCTTTTTCTTTCTTTTCTTTCTTTCTTTCTTTCTTTCATCTTTTTTATGCTTTGGCAGAGATGGGTGGAGTGGAGTAGCCAAAAACTGTACTCAAGTAAGAGTAACATTACTTTACATAACATTACAAAATAATATTACTCAAGATTTTTTGAAATTTTCCAATATGAAAATTTCCTCCCATTCGGCCATACAAAGTGGGATTGGGCTCAAATTTGAATCACTTGTAAAACTTTCATGCCAAAGCCGACTAATTGTGACACGAGCAAAAATGGTGTGATAGCGCCCCCTACAGAACACAACAAAATTTTGCATGGACAGTCAAAATTTTAGTTTTTAGAAAATGTACCAAATTTTGTACAAAATTACTTTGGGCCATCTCAATCAAAAAAGCCAATGTAAACCATATGGTATTTTTAACTGTGTCGCCATGGTCTGTGACTTTCACAGAATATTCTCATATTTGGCTCAATGACTCTTCATGTCATCCCAATCAAAAAAGTCAACGACAGCCATATGGTATATTTCACAGGGTTGCCATGGCGATGCGCCAAAGCCTCCATGTTATCCTAATGGGAAAATTTCTACAATTTCTTACATTTCAAAGTGATATAACGGCTTAATAGTTTTATTGCAGAACATGAAATTTGGCACAGTGATTCTTCAAGTCAGCCCGAACAAAAAAGTCCAGGGTGGCAAAGTTGTATTTTGCATGGTGTTGCCATGACGATGTCCCAACGTGCCCATATTCGTCAATGTTAACACATCAGGATCTCCAGTGTGTGTGGACTTTGTGTTTAGTGACAAGTTCAGCCCAAAGCCACAAACACACAGAGACAAGAGGCTCATCAGCGCCACCCGGGGGAGTGTCAGCACCACCCGGGGGAGCGTCGGGTTGGCCGAATGCGATGCGCGGCCCGCGAGGGCCGTTCGATGCTGCTTGCGGCTTTAATTTTTTTAAATTTTAATTTTTCTTCTTCTTCTGCTCCTCAAGCTCTAATTTGACCCCCTGAACACGCTCAAAAACTCACCAATTTTTGCCCAAAATTCAGAAGTGGCAAAAAATTTTATAAAATATATGTGGCATGTATGGGTATAAAAAAGTGGCGCGACAGCGCCACCTGCAAAAGTCAAAATACATTGCGCCTATGGGAGACATCCCGATGTGAAGTTTGACGTACAGTCACGAAATTCAGTACAGACATTCCTCATGTCAAGACAGAAAAAAAATATTATTATGGCCATGCCCCCTGACAAACCAGAAGGCGGCCATCTTGGATTGAATTAAAAAACATGCTGACTCAGCATTTTCGCTCACGTCGCATTTGAATGAACTCCTCTGAAGGCGCTTCACCCACTGGGGTGAAAATCAGCGTACATCAACTAGAGAATTCGGGCATCAAACGATAACTGAATTTTTTTAATAACTCTCACGGTTTACGTGCGGCGAAGCTGCAAATTTTGTTCCGATCTTTTACAATTTTCCAATGTCAAAATTTGCTCCCGTTCGGCCATACAAAGTCCGATTCGGCTCAAATTTTAATCACTTGTAAAACTTTTGTGCCAAAGCCGACTAATTGTGACACAAGCAAAAATGGTGTGATAGCGCCCCCTGCAGGACACAATTAAATTTTGCATGGACGGTCAAAATTTTAGTCTTTAGAAAATGTACCAAATTTTGTACAAAATTACTTTGGCCCATCTCAATCAAAAAAGCCAATGTAAATCATATGTTATTTTTAACCGTGTTGCCATGGTGATGCGCGAAAGCTCCAATGTTATCCTAATGGGAGAGATCAGATAAATTCCCATTCAGGAAAAATATTTTACTTTCACAGAATATTCTCATATTTCGCACAGTGACTCTTCATGTCATCCCAATCAAAAAAGTCAATGACAATTATATGGTATATTTCACAGGGTTGCTATGGCGATGCGCCAAACCTCCATGTTATCCTAATGGGAACATTTCAACAATTTCTTACTTTTCAAAGTGATCTAGCGTCTTAATAGTTTTATTGAAGAACATGAAATTTGGGACAGTGATTCTTCAAGTGAGCCCGAACAAAAAAGTTGGGGGCCAAAGTTGTATTTTGCATGGTGTTGCCATGGCGATGTCCCAAAATGCCCATATTCATCAATGTTAACACATCAGCATCTCCAGTGTGTGTGGAGTTTATGTGTTTAGTGACAAGTTCAGCCCAAAGCCACAAACACACAGAGACAAGAGGCTCATCAGCGCCACCCGGGGGAGCGTCAGCGGCACCCGGGGGAGCGCCGGGTCGGCCGAGTGCGATGCTGTTCGATGCCGCTTGCGGCCTTAATTAGGCCCGAGCCCCTACAGGGCGTAGGGCCTATTGCTTTCGCAACGATGAGTGAACATTGAGTGAATGGACGAAGCCCATTCACTCAATGTTGACAAAAGAAGCGCACCTGTCCCCAAAACACACTCTTGACATCAAGCTGTATCCAAGCCCCCATGCCAAAGGCATGGGCCATATTTATAGCTGCTAAAATGAATGGAAATCAATGGGGGTCAATGGCCGACCCCGACAAGATTGTGAATGAGGTGGGGTCATTCACCAATGACCCCACGGTGACGTGGGGAATCTCGAGAGCTTTCAAAAAATTTATAATATGTCTTTCCTATGTAAAAGGATATATTGTTTTTGCTAAAAAAAAAAAAGTTTCCTTATTATTTTATTATTAGGCCCGAGCCCCTACAGGGCGTAGGGTCAACTGTCTTACGAAGTTCAGCGCTCCCTCGATCGCTCTCTCCGTGAACAGCAGTATCCTAGCAACCCATGCCGAAGGCATGGGACATGCATATTTGTTCTTGCTAACAAGTCATCGTCAACATTGAGTGAATGGGCGAAGCCAGACCACCACCTTTGGTTTCAGATAAATGTGAACATATTTAGGCCTGAACAACAGAAGCTGGTGAAGGGCCTATTAGAGAGAGAGAGAGATACTTTATTGATCCTAGGGGAACTTCAAGTCTTACTGCAGCTAACTGTTGCAGTTTTGCAATGCTACTAATGGCCTGAAAGTGAACTGACGTGAAGTGCCTATAGTGACCAGGGACCCACGCCATGACGTAGGAATGTGTAAGAGGTTTCCGAAAATGTATAGTTTATTAGCTACAAAAAGTTCTGTTCTAATATCATTGTTCTCTTGTGGCCATACTGGCTTGTCAAAGCCTGATCCCGTCAGATCTCAGCTAAGCTAAGCAGAGCCAGGCCTGGTTAGTACTTGGATGGGAGACCACTGGGAATTCCAGGGGCCACACCCAGGTCGTCGTTGAAAATGAGAATTAGTTCTCAACCGACCTACCTGGTAAAATAAAGGTTAAATAAAATAAAATAAATTCTCATATCAAAATATTACATCACATTTTTTTTGATCCCCTAAACATTGATGAAAAGTCGCAAAATTTGATAAACGAGGCATAAATGCCAAAAGCCACCTGACTCAACAGTGCTGCCTAGAAGTAGACCCCTATGGTCGTGGGCACAAGCACAGTGTGGCATAGGCAAATCTGGAACAGTGATAAAGAACAATAACACAAGCATAAAGTTGAATTGGTGTATAGTCCCATGCTGAATAGGCCATAGGCCATACTGGATCAAAAATGTGTTGCCATTTTCACTGCATGATTGTGAAATGATCTAGTTTCTGGGTTTTTGGTCCAAATGAGCTCAGATTTTGCATGTCACATCTAGAAACATAGGTTCATGAAAGTTATTGTTTAATGTTCCTTACGATCTGCCTGTAACATGCCAGCAAAAACCAATCAAAAAAATCACCTTAATTTCCTGTTTCTTTGATGATGTCTCACGGCCACAGGGATTGGCTTAGAGAGTTCACATTCAGAATGTAACAGACTATGAAATCTAATCAAACTGAACACTATCACATCCCCTTCCATTGAGACAAGTCTCTGAGCTGTGAAGTGACAAAAATTGCACAGAATTTTGGAAATTTAGAATTTTTACTAATTTCTACCATTTCTACCAACAAAGTCTGATTTCAGTGAAATTTGAATTAGTTCATAAACTCCCTGCCCCAAAGGTATTTTATGTGAAAAAACTGAATTTGGTGCATTAACACCCGCTACAGATTGACATTGAAACATTCTGTCATCGATATAGCTATCAATGACAGAAACTCCATGTTATTCTAATGATACCATCGGCAAATCACACCAACTGGCTGATTTCACTCAAACTGTAATCGTGGGTGGACACTCTGACCCGACCCTTTTACCACAGCTGCTCAACATATATCCACAGAAAAAAATATAGGCTACATGCATAAAAACAGATAAAAACATTAGTTACAGGTAAGAAATATACAGCATTATTACATTTTCAGTGAGAACATTTTGGCTGGTAAACAATTCCACAGTCTGGCCCATTTGGCAGAAAAAGAAGACTGTCCTGTACATTGGGACAACTCAGTTACCACTAGCACTTCTTGTAATAGCTCTGGGTATGCAGTTTATGATCCTGGAAAATTCAAAATTCAAGTTAAGACACCTAAAAATAATTTAATTCAATTTGTCAACTGGACGAATACATTTCGTAGCTCATCCAAGCTGCTTCTTCTGGTCAGACGCTGGTGGACACTGCCTTATATCTGCCTGCAGGGAGGAGCTAACTACAATGAAACTACTTTGAAACTAACACCCTACTTGTTTACACTTTCAGTTTGTTAGCTAGGTCTAATGGACTGTACGGAGTGTGGGGTCATATTAGCATAATCATTCAGGGCCATAATGGAGGTTTCATACCTCCGGACCTGACCTCCTATCCCTGTTTTCTTTGTTTTGATTTAGGTCTGAGGATAAAGTTGTAGATGGGAGATGATGTCTGAGGCCTCCATTTCTGTTCAAAGATGGATTGTTTTTCCTACCAAAAATAGCCTGTTAATCTCTGCTCTCACACCCATGTTTTTCTCTGGCTGAGATCTGTAGCTTACTATCCTCAAAGGAGTGGAAGCATGAGGGCTAATTCTAGTGCAAGTGGGGTAGTTGTTGATGTCTTTCCTATGTTAAATTTCAAGGAGCTCAAAGCGATTTACAAAAAGGAAACACACATGCACATGTACATGTGCGATCACGTTCATCTGTGGGAGCTGGAATCTCACCGTTAATCTGTGGATCTCACCTCAGTGGATCTGACGCTCAACCAATGATGTTTATGTCAAGAGCGGAGTCTGAACCACCAAACGTCAGATCAGTGAACAAACGCCCAACTGAGCTATACCTCTGCCTGGCAGTGGTGTCCTTTTAGACCAGGGGTCAGCAAATACTCAATACTCAAATACTCAAAGAGCCATTTAGAGTGTCTCCCACAGAAAAGAAAACATCCGGAGCCACAAAATCCTTTTGGCTCTAAAATAAGGAGAACCTTGCATTTTTTGATTTAATTTTTTTTATCTGTTTGCTTTGTATAAAAGACAATTGTGTGTTGCATTTATGAAATCAATTAAATGCTATAGAGAATATATCTCCATTCATATATACCATCTATGCTACTGTAGACGTGCCCTACCGTTCAAAAGTTTGGGGTCACTTAGAAATTTTCTTATTTTTGAAAGAAAAGCACTGTTTTTTTCAATGAAGATAATTTTAAACTAATCAGAAATACACTCTATACATTGCTAATGTGGTAAATGACTATTCTAGCTGTAAATGTCTGGTTTTTGGTGCAATATCTACATAGGTGTACAGAGGCCCATTTCACTCCAGTGATTTAATGGTACAATGTGTTTGCTCATTGTGTCAGAAGGCTAATGGATGATTAGAAAACCCTTGCACAGTCATGTTAGCACAGATGAAAACAGTTTAGCTAGTTTGAGAAGCTATAAAACTGACCTTCCTTTAAGCACGTTGAGTATCTGGAGCATCACATTTGTGGGGTCGATTAAACGCTCAAAATGGCCAGAAAAAGAGAACTTTGATGTGAAACTCAACAATTCAATTTCAATAAAATTTTATTTATACAGCCCAGAATCACAACAAGAGTTGCCCCAATAGGCTTCACAGTGAAAAACACGGAAACATAACCTGACATAGACATCAGCAAACACATTGTCCGATCCTCAGTCTTTCGATAAACACACGATCCTTCGTGCCAGAGAGCAAAAAACCTACCAGCTGGTGCAGTATGGGAAAATTCTCTCCAGACACTGTTGCCAACCAGCTGTCACCATGCGGCGTACCTTCGGACCTGAGAGCTTTGAGGAATCAGTCACTTTATAGAGAGCAGGGTCAGACGGACAGACAGACGTGCCATCGACTTATTTGGGTTGAGGGCTTCAACTAGGCAGGTGGGGGCTCAATCCAGGCAGGTGGGACTCCATCCAGGCAGGTGGGGGCTCCGTCCAGGCAGGTGGGACTCCATCCAGGCAGGTGGGACTCCATCCAGACAGGTGAGAGGAGAGGGGTAGCTAAGGTCTGGTCAGTGTCTGCTCATGGGAGGACATCTGGAACATCTGAAACATCTGAATCAGCTCCACTCCAAGGGGAGTGGGAGAGAAGAAGAGAGAGACAGAGATGAAGGAGAGGGAGCAGTTAGAATAAGAGGACAGAGGCTCAGAGTACCATACTTCCCCCAGCATCTAACTCCTAGAGCAGCCTGACTTCAGCTGTGGAGTTAACCCTGCTCCTAGCTAGCCTGGCCATAAGCTTTCTCATAGAAGAATGTTTTAAGCCTAACCTTAAATGTAGAGAGCGTGTCTGCTTCTCTGACATGAGGTGGAAGCTGATTCCATAAAACAGGAGATTGGTAACTAAAAGTTCTACCTCCCATTGTAAGTTTATTAAATCTGGGGACCACTATTAGCCCTGAATTTTGTGAGCGCAGTGCTCTGTTTGGTTTGTAAGGTGCTATCAGGTCAGTAATATAGGATGGGGCCATCCCATTTACAGCTTTATAGGTGAGAAGAAGGATTTTAAATTTAATTCTAAACTCAACTGGGAGCCAATGAAGTGAAGCTAACACTGGAGTAATTAGTAATAAGTCTTGGTCAAATATAACCCCCAGGTTCCTCACGGTGGAGCTCGAGGTTACACTGATGTCATCCAGGGAAACTATCTGATCTGATAGAGCCTATCTCACGTTTTTGGGGCCAAGTATAATAACCTCTGTTTTTTCAGGGTTTAGAAGGAAATAGTTAACTGTCATCCAGGTCTTTATGTCTCTGACACAAGCATTGAGCTTTTCCACATAGTCACTTTGACCAGGTTTTATTGATAAGTACAACTGTGTGTCATCTGCATAACAGTGAAAGTTAATGTTGTGCTTTCTGATGACATTTCCTAGGGGCAGCATGTAGAGCATAAACAGAATGAGTCCAAGTACTGAACCCTGCGGCACCCCGTAGTTAACATTAGTGCACTCTGAAGATTGACCATTTACATTGACAATCTGGTACCTCTCAGATAGATAGGATTTAAACCAGCACAAGGCCACTCCTCTACATTCTAATCTTTATAATAAGATGTTGTGGTCGATCGTGCCGAAGGCTGCACTGAACAACTAACTAACAAAACCAGGATTGAGAGCAGCCTATTGTCTGCAGCTGATAACAAATCATTTGTGACTAATGCAGTTTCTGTGCTGTGATGGGGTCTAAATCCTGACTGGGAAATCTCAAATAGGTTGTTGTCCTGTAGGTGGCAACAAAGTCTCTTCTTGTTCTTAGAAATGAAGGCTATTCTGTGCAAAAAAAATTGCCAAGAAACTGAAGATTTCCTACAAGGAGTGTGTACTACTCCCTTCAGAGAAGAGCACAAACAGGCTTTAACCAGAGTAGAAAGAGAAGTGGGAGGCAGCGCTGCACAACTGAGCAAGAAGATACGTACATTAGAATCACTAGTTTGAGAACTGGACGGATGGATGGTTCATGTGGCACTAACATGTCACAGATGTACTTTGGTGCTTGGCCATGGAGAGACTTGTACACAAGCAGAGCTGCTTTAAAGTTTATTCTCTGAGCCTCAGGGGGCAGTGCAGAGACTTGAGCACAGGACGCATGTGCTTGTACTTCCTGGTTGAAGTCAGGACCCGAGCTGCAGCGTTCTGGATGTACTGCAGTTCTCACAGCTGGTTTGGAGAGGCCAATGAGAGGCCATTACATTATCTAACCTACTGGAGACAAACACATGGAGAAGTCTCTCCATGTGTCTTTCTCACAGCTGGTTTGGAGAGGCCAATGACAGGCCATTACATTATCTAACCTACTGGAGACAAACACATGGAGAAGTCTCTCCATGTGTCTTTAGACAGTAGACCTTTGATTTTTGCTATGTTTTCTAGATGGTAAAAGGCTGCAGATGTTATTGATTTGATGTGGCTGTTAAAGTTCAAGTCTGAGTCCATTATACCTCTAGATTTAAAGTCTGATTTGAAGGTTTTAGAGAGAGAGACTGGAGGTGACTGCTGACACTGTCACTATTTCTGTGGGCCAAAGACTTATGTCTTGTGTGAGTTTAGCTGGAGAAAGTTGTTTTCATCCACACACTGATCTGTTAGATGCAGTGGCAGAGTGAGTCCACTGGTCCATAGTCCTCAGCTGCCAGTGAGACATAGAGTGCTGTCTGCATAGTTGTGGTAGGACACATTATTGCTGCGTATTAACTGCCTAACAGCAGCATGTAGAGATTGAACAAAAGGGGGCCCAGGAGCCTGAGGCACCTCACAGTTCAGGGCCATGTGATCTGAGACACAGTTTCCAATTTCAACAAAATACTTCCTGTCTTCTAGATAGGACTTGAAACAGTTTAGTACAGTACATCAGATGCCCACCCAGTTCTCTAGTCTCTGTAAGAGGATCCATGATCGACAAAAAAAGCAGCACTCAGATCTAACAGGATCAACAATGAGGCCTTTCCTGCATAGGGGTTCAGACGGATGTCGTTTGTCACCTTGATCAGAGCAGTGTCAGTGCTGTGGTGAGGTCTAAAGCATCAAAAACATCAAAGGAGTTGTTCATTTGGAGAAAGTTAGAAAGCTTTTGGTAAATATCGCTACCGGGGTCCCACCCTGGAGGCCTGGGGTGGGTGCATGTTGGCGAGCGCCTGGTGGCTGGGCCTTTCCCTGGGCCCAGCCCGAAGGAGTGATGTGGGGCCGCCCTCTTGTGGACCCACCACCTGTGAGAGGAGCCATAGGGGCCGGGTGCAGAGAGATCTGGGTGGCAGTTGAAAGTGCCTTGGCGACCGGATCTCCGGACATGGACACTAGCTCTGGGGACATGGACTGTCACTTCGCTGGGGGGGAAGGAGCCTGAGCTTGTGCGGGAGGTCAAGCGTTACTCACAGCTTGGGCTCTGGAACCCAACTCCTTGAGAGGGGCTGGACTCTCCATTTCTCTGGAGTTGGCGGCGGGGAGCGGCGGGGAGCTGGTGTGGGCCTGCTCATTGCCCCACAGCTCACCCGCTGCATGGTGGAGATCACCCTGGTGAACGAGAGAGTCCCTGCGCCTTCGGGTCGGGGACTGGTCTCTCACTGTGGTGTCGGCCTACTGGCCAAACAGCAGTGCAGAGTACTGCTGTGGTTGCAGAGGCAAAAACTTGGATTTGGGAGGAGTTCATGAAGGCCATGAAGGAGGACTATCAGACGGCCCCAAGGAAATTCTGGCAAACCATCCAGCACCTCCGGAGGTGGGAAGCAGTCTATGCCAGGGTACTGGAGATGAGAGTCCAGCTCTACACCCTCCATCGGGTGCTCGAGGGTTCATGGGAGTTTGCTCAACCAGTCCACATGTGTTTTGTGGACCTGGAGAAGGCATTCGACCATGTCCCTTGTGGTGCCCTGTGGCGGGTGCTCCCAGAGTATGGGGTCTGGGGCCCTTTGCTAAGGGCTGTCCGGTCTCTGTATGACCGGAGCAGGAGCTGTGTTCACATTGTCGGCAGTAAGCCAGCTCTGTTTCCAGTGCATGTTGGACTCCGCCAGGGTTGCCCTTTGTCACCGGTTCTGTTCATTGTATTTATGGACAGAATTTCTAGGCGCAGACAGGGGCCGGAGGGGGTCTGGTTCGGGAACCACAGTATCTCATCTCTGCTCTTTGCAGATGATGTTGTCCTGTTGGCTTCATTGAACCAGGACCTGCAGTGTGCACTGGGGCAGTTTGCAGCCGAGTGTGAAGCGGCCGGGATGAGAATCAGCTGTTCCAAATCTGAGGCCATGGTTCTCGACCGGAAAAAGGTGGATTGCCCTCTCCAGTTGGATGGGGAGTCTCTGCCTCAAGTGGAGGAGTTCAAGTATCTCAGGATCTTGTTCACGAGTGAGGGGAGGATGGAGCGTGAGATTGACAGGCGGATCGGTGCAGGGTTGGCAGTGATGCGGTCGCTGTATTGGACCATTGTGGTGAAGAGGGAGCTGAGCCGAAAGGCAAAGCTCTCGATTTACCCGTTAATCTACGTTCCTACCCTCACCTATGATCATGAGTTCTGGGTAATGACTGAAAGGACGAGATCACGGATACAAGCGGCCGAAATGAGTATCCTCCTCAGAGTGGCTGAGCGCTCCCTTAGAGATAGGGTGAGGAGCTCGGTCAAGCGGGAGGAGCTCGGAATAGAGTCGCTGCTCCTCCACGTCGAGAAGAGCCAGCTGAGGTGGCTCGGGCTTCTGGTCCTGTTGCCTCCTGGACGCCTCCCTCGGGAGGTGTTCTGGACATGTCCCACTGGTAGGAGTCCCTGGGGAAGACCCAGGACACGCTGGAGGGACTATGTCTCTCGGCTGGCCTGTGAACGCCTTGGGGTCCGTCCTAAGGAGCTGGAGGAAATGGCTGGGGAGTAGGAAGCTTGGGAGCCCCTGTTTAGACTGCTGCCCCCGTGACCCCGCCCCGGATAAGCAGAAGAAGATGGATGAATGGAACATATCGAGGCAGCATGTGGATGAACTCATACTGGGGATGATCTCTGAGGCAGTTTTGTCAGTTACAGGAGCAAAGTGACTCAGCTCTAAGCTTCTCTGTGGCTGCTTGATTGTTATTTGTGTTGTGAAACTGATGCATTTTTTGTTAATTTTTGTTAATCTGTTCACTGTTGCGTACAGAACACAAGAGTTGCTACTGCAATTTCCAATAATCTGAAAATAGTCTGAAAAGTACCTCTCTCTTGTTCTACCCAAACTGTGGTTGTACATGTGCATCTTTTCTCTGTAAATCTCATAATGAACCTGAAGGTTTGTTTTGAGCCATTTCCGCTTGGCCCTTCTGCACTCCTGTTTCTGTGCCCTGACAGAGTCATCATTCCTCCATGGAGGTTTTTACCTATTTTTAACCATTTTAACCTTCATCGGTGCAATTCAGAACACTCAAAGGTTCAGAACACTCTAAGTCACAGAGTTTAACATATTGCCAACCAATAGAACATGAGGCACTTTCAAAGCATATCAACATGTGCACCTGTGTTATCATTTATGTGTCTCAGACAGAGGAACATTAACCACATTGACATTTTAAATATTTACACCCTTTGTAATGAGCAGGTCCAGAGTGTGCCCTCTGCTGGTGGGCCTTTGTAATGAGCAGGTCAACAGTGTGCCCTCTGTTGTGTCTGGACTCACTGCTGAGTCAGACCAAAAGTTTCAAGGTCAGCACTGAGCTCTTTGGCATTTTTGTCACACACACATCCAAATGTACATTAAAATCACCTGTAATGACTAAACCATTAAAGTCGACTGAAAGTATCTCAGTAAAATCATCAATAACTCATCAATCAACTTGGACAGTGCTGAGGAGGTTTGTATATGACTATGTAGAGCAGTGATACTCATTGCACAGCTTGCAAGCTGCATGCGGCTCACCAGGCTTTAATTGGTGGCTCGCAAGCATATACCAAAAATAGTAAAACAGACAATATATTTTTTCAAATATACTAATCGATAATTGTTCATCTTCTCCCGCTTAATCCGGCTGGGTCGCGGGGGCAGCGTGCTGCCCAATACTCATAGCACCTGACCCCCCCCTATGAACCCCTCTGCAGGTGGTGAGCCCACAGGAGGGTGGACAACATGGTCCTTGATGTTAGTTCATAGGGGTGCGGGCATGTTTTGGGTTGATGGGGGAAACCGGAGTACCCGGAGGAAACCCATCCAGACACGGGGAGGAACATGCAAACTCCACACAGAAAGGCCCGGGCGACCCGGGGATCGAACCCGCAACCTTCTTGCTGTGAGGCCTGAGTGTTGCCACTCAGCCACCGTGCCGCCACGGGAGAAGATGGATGGATGGATGGATAATTGTTCATGAAGAATTTTGCCAATCATGTTCATTCTTAATCGACAAACCAAATGTAGCATAGCGTAAGGAGACGAGTCCCACAGTGCCACAGTCTCACAGTCCCATGTTTCGGCTGTGGCACACCTCCTTGGAGCTCACAATATCCCTCACTGAGCACGTTTCAGGGGTGTCCAATACGTCAATCGCCAAGGAAGTGTTGGTAAATCGCCAAGGTAGATCATAGTGTAGTATGTAGTGTTGTAGTAGATTGAGATCGAGACTGGTCTTAGTCTCGAGACCGTTTCTTTATGGTCTTGGACCACGTTTGGACTTGGTCTTGAAGGCGCTTGGTCTCAGTATTGCCTTGGATTCAAGGTCTTCTGACACTCGTCGAGTGTGATCATATTTCATTATGGCCGCTGCTGTCAGCAATAAATTCATACCGGCGTGTGGGAGCGCATGGGGAGTCTCTCTGCAGTCTATGTGCTGGAGCCTGCAAACACTGCGCGGCCAGTCACCACACTCGCTTGTCCACAACAATGTCCACTCATGTAACAGCATGTATCACAGGGCAGGTAAACTTCTTAAAAGATCCTACCTGTCCATCTGCCTCATGTCAGCGTGCTGCTGACAGAGGAGAGAGGAGAGGAGAGGGGAGAGGAGAGGGGAGAGGAGAGGAGAGGGGAGAGGAGAGGGGAGAGGGGAGAGGAGAGGGGAGAGGAGAGGAGAGGGGAGGAGAGGAGAGGGGAGGGGAGAGGAGAGAAGAGTTTACTTACCCCGATCCTGCCTTGTAAGTCCATTTCGGCGTAACCAAAATTGCCGAAGGAACGAATCTTGAAGAGGAACTGAAAGAGACAAAGATTTTAAACTCCTCCTCTCCTCCTCCGCTCATCCTCCTCCCCTCCTCCTCCTCCTCTCCTCCTCCTCCTCTCTGCTCTCTCCTCTCCTCTCTCCTCCTCCTCTCTCCTCTCCTCCTCTTCTCCTCTCTCCCCTCCTCTTCCCCTCCTCCTCCTCTTCTTCTCTCTCCCCTCCTCCTCCTCTCCTCCTCCTCTTCTTCTCTCTCCCTCCTCCTCCTCTTCTCCTCCTCCTCCTCCTCCTCTTCTCCTCCTCCTCTCCTCCTCTCCTCCTCCTCCTCCTCTCCTCCTCCTCTCCCCTCCTCCTCCTCCTCCTCCTCCTCCTCCTCTCTGCTCTCTCCTCTCCTCTCTCCTCCTCCTCTCTCCTCCTCTCTCCTCTCCTCCTCTCCTCCTCCCCTCCTCTTCTCCTCTCTCCCCTCCTCTTCCCCTCCTCCTCCTCTTCTTCTCTCTCCCCTCCTCCTCCTCTCCTCCTCTTCTCCTCTCCTCCTCTCTCCTCCTCTAGTCCTCCTCTCCTCCTCCTCTCATCCTCCTCCCCTCCTCCTCTCCACCTCTCCTCTCCTCCTCCTCTCCCCTCCTCCTCCTCGATTTGTGAGTGCCGACTAACAGTGAGTAGTGTATATAGCATTGCTATAGTGATATATAGTTGATAAGACTAATTGTAGACCCCTTTACAGACCATTTTCTTATCAGCCTCGTTTCCATGTTGACCAAATAAGGCTGTGCCCATAACTCCCCCCTGGAATTGATTTGTGTCTGGATCCATATCAAATATTGTTACTACCTTGCTAAACAGTATTTCTGCAAATTTTCATGCTTCTATCACTAAAGTGAACAATTC
Organism: Odontamblyopus rebecca; assembly: GCA_030686955.1. Lineage (NCBI taxonomy): Eukaryota > Metazoa > Chordata > Actinopteri > Gobiiformes > Gobiidae > Odontamblyopus > Odontamblyopus rebecca. Next base: position 31,816,514 of record CM060658.1, read on the forward strand.
AGACTTTTTTGGACGTTAGCAGCTTAACTATTGCATTGATTTGAAGGGCAAGACTAAATCCGAATCAAAAATGTATCTACATTTATGTTACAGTGTTGGCACAGAGCAGGCCTACCGTGATATATGGTTTGACTAAATCCCACAAATGCATCTGTATTTGTCATGTACGGTTGGTAAATGTGTAGAGGCTGGTAAATGCCACTGCAAAACTTATTAAGATAATGTGACTCCAGTTAGGAATTTTAAAAAAAAAAAAAAAAAAACAGGTTTTAAATTCCTGCCCACTTGCTTCACTTTCTTCAGTTTTGTGCCAGTGGAAGTTCTCTTAAAGAAGGAGTTCTCAAACTTTGGATGAGGGCTCATGAAAGAGGCAGATTAGTAATAATAATAATAATAATAATAATAATAATAATAATAATAATAATAATAATAATAATAATAATAATAATAATAATATAAAAACATTAATGATTAATTGATAATCGATCGTTAATTCTCCTGATGATTGGTTAAGAAAATTTAATAAATAGGGTATTAGTGGCTCTCCTCTTGATTTTGCTCTTTCAACGTGGCTCTTGTGAAAAAAAAAAGTGAGTATCACTGATGTAGAGTATGGAGGTTGACGCTTCATTTTGAAGGAAACATGATGAAAACACCCCAAATAACAACCTTTGTGTAACCAAATGATCTTTAAAAAATGCACACATACCTCCACCCTTTTTGTTTGCTCATGCTTCAGATTCAAATCTGAAGTTTCAATGGGTTGATTCCACTAGCACTGCTTAACCTTTTTTTTTTTTTTGTCAAGCCATGCGTCAGTTAAAAACATAAAATCAAGAGTGCATTACTTTTTTACTCACTGGACACTCAGGCACCCGTAAAAATGGCATGACCCCTAAAGAGTGCCCTAAGTAGGGAATAGTGTGGACATTGGGACACAGCCAATAAGTTAATAAATGCTTAAATCAGGTAGCAGTCGTCTTGATTTAAGTACACTGAATACAATATTGATATTAGATATGCATTTGAACAATTATTGATACTGCAAAAAACACATTACCAGGACAAAATTTAATCTTTCATGAAGTTTTATTGTCCATTTGAGATTCATCAGAACCAGTATGAGTAAAGAGTATTATAGATCCCATGAAATTTCTTACATAAATAATGCTTTTGTACGTTTTTTTTTGTTTTTTTTTTTTCAGACTGCCAATGCACCGTTTTGCCACCCGCGTCTGCTTCCTCCTGCTGTACCTGGGCCTCCTGTTCTTCAGCTTCACTATATTCGGAATGTCGGGGAGCATGTTGTGGTGGAACACGATACCCCCTCTGGCAACCAAACCTCAACCCAAACCAGAAGCGCCCGCTCTGGCAACCAAACCCCAACCCAAACCAGAAGCACCCGCTCTGGCAACCAAACTCCAACCCAAACCAGAAGCACCCGCTCCAACCCCCCAACCAGAAGAACCCATTCCAGCCACCCACCTCAAAGCAGAAGCACCCCCTCCAGCTACGAAACCTCCACTTCCCCATTTTCACTATGCCTATGCCCCAAACTATCACTTCACCATCAACAACCCTGGTGCATGTAAGAACCATCCCTTCCTGGTTCTAATGGTTCCAGTGGCACCCAGGAATGTGGATGCACGTAATGCTATTCGCCAGACGTGGGGTAAGGAGTCCAGGGTACAGGGGGAGCAGGTGCTGACTCTATTCATGCTTGGACTGGCTAAGGGCCCTGGGGCTGACCTGCAGAGCCTACAACAGGAGAATGACCAGCACCATGACCTCATCCAGAGTGATTTTGTAGACTCATATGTCAACCTCACCATCAAGACCATGGTGATTATGCACTGGCTCTCCGTGCACTGCACCAATGCCATCTTTGCCATGAAGATTGACTCAGACATGTTTTTGAATATTGACAATCTTGTGGACATGCTAAAAAAGCCTGAAATACTCAGAGTGAACTATTTAACTGGGATGGTGATGCAGGGCCGTCCAGTGGTCCGATCCAAAAACTCAAAATGGTACGTGTCAAAGGAGTTGTACCCTGAGCCCACCTACCCAACCTACTGCCTAGGCATGGGGTACATCTTCTCCAACGACCTCCCAAGGAAATTTGTGGAGGTCTCCAAGACAATTAAAAGTTTTAACATTGAAGATGCATTCATTGGACTCTGTATGAAAAAGCTGGGTCTGAGGCCGACATTTCCCCCACAGCCCTGGCAGTTTAAGGCCTATAACTCTAAATATGACCGTTGCGAGTTCTCCAAGGTCATCACCTACATCCTGAACTCCTCACGGCTGCTGGTCCAGTTCTGGACAGACCTGAAGAAACCTGGTCCACCCTGCCCACAGTAAGACCACAAATCTAAGCTGTGGGCAGTGGAGTGGGAGTGTGGATGGGTATGTGATGGCCACATGGACTGCATTGGTAAAATGGTCACATTTTTATAGCACTTTTCTACCTTCAAGTCATTCAAACACTTACAACAAGGAACCACTCACCCATTCATACACCAGTGTACGCAGACACTGGGGGCGAGGTGGGTTAAGTGTCTTGCCCAAGGACACAATGACAGCATTCATCTGTGGGAGCTGGAATCATACCAGCTAACCTGTGGGTCAGTGGATCTGACCGCTCACCAATGTTTATGTCGAGAGCGGGATTCTTCAGGGGATTCCGGGGCATGGACCGTTCACGCTGGAAGTGTGGATGGTTTTTTGCTTTGGAGAGGGCTCCTGGGAGCTTGACCTGCGGTGACTCCTGAGTTGTCGTGGACAGGGGTATGGGTAGCATGGTTCGGCTCATGGCTTACTGATTGTTGATGAGATGTTTTGGACTTTGTGCTTTGAGTGCACGCTTGCGTGCGCGGGTATGACACGGCCTGCTCAGGGTGATCAGCAGTGTTGGGAAAGTTACCTTTAATGGTGCATTCCACTACGGTTCATGGATTACATGTAGTGTGTAATGTAAATTATTAAATTATTCAAAATAAGCAATGCAACTTGAATATTTTGAACTATTCTATATTGTCATGCCTTTGAAATGACATGAATGTTGCAAATACTCCCTGCAAAGTAACTGTAATCCAAAATTACCATCCAATGAAGCAGTAACTATAACAAAATACAGTTACTTAAAAATGTATTCCAATTATGTAATACCGGTATATGTAATCCACTACTTCCCAGCACTGGTGGCTAAGTGAGCTACTTTTCTAAATATAAAAGGCAATGTCTAGCTTTTCACCTTGTTTGAGTTATTCTTGATCTTGATGGGCTGTGTTGTCTGCCAATGTTAAACTAGATTAAAAACAACATCTGATTTTGTTTCTTATTCTGGCCTTCTCTCCTTGCACGGTCTATGCTCCACTTATGACAAAATTGTTAAACTTCAGTAATAGACATATAAACAGTGTGCAGGCATTGTGTACAAAAATAGATTTCACTAATTCAGAACGACCTGCTTTTTCTCAAAATTTATAATGTGTAATTTCCGATTGTGATAAAATATAGATCATTTCCATCACTAAATCGGAGCTATATGCAAGAAAGGGTTAATTACAGAATGCTGTTGTTTTTATTAATGACATAATCTATTTTATTTTTTGAAAAGTAGATTTCTGCTTATCTTATAAGTTACACTGGCAGATAATTTAGCTTGTTGGGTGAAGAGATGCTTGGGTCATGGTGAAACGGATGTTGGTCCGAAGTCATTCAGGGCCTGGCTGGATTTATTTTTGCAAAACACACAGACTGGGTTGGTGATTTAAAGCTGCTGGTTCAAATTTGTAATAAGGAGTTGTTGGATTTCTGTGGCTCCTAGCTGGGTGCTTGTTCTGTTCAAGTAGAAGAAGTTACTATTAAAGTGTTAGTATTGAATTAACAAAGTGAGGTTCCGAAAACGTAATTGTCATAAGGTAGAGGCAGGGTGAAGTCAGGTCATGAGGGACACTGCTAAAAACTAAATTTCATAATGTAAAATCAATTCCATTCCCTAGTCATTAATAGTCATTCATAAAAACTGATAAAATAGTAGGTAACAGCTAAACATTTATTGCCAAATTAACAATTGTTAAAATACGTACATGTTTTGCTGAGGCTCTACACTGCAAAGAATGATTTTCCAGTAGAATTAAAATGAAAGGTTTTGTTTTTTTGGAAAAGGCTTTTTGCAGTGTACAAGCTGACTTATCACCATTGTTGTAAAAAACAAAATAAATAAACAAGTAAATGAATAATGATCCCAGTCAACCCTGTGTCCTAATTTCACCTGACTCTATTTCAGAAGTAATAAATAGATGCTGTCCAACTGCCCTCAAGACTGGCTATCATGAAATGCAAAGCTCATACCAAAGGAACTGACTCTATATCACAAGGAAATCATGCAGCAGATCAAGCCACAAAGAAAGCTGCATATTATGATGCCAGAAATATGCTTGTTCACACCGGTGAAGACATTGAAATGCTACCAGATGCAAACGTGATGGATACGACATATGTAAAAGAAATTCAAGAAGCAGCTGGAGCATATGAACATAGTGTCTGGAAACAATGTGGTGCTACGAAAGATGCTACAGGAATTTGGAGAAATCATGAAGGAAAAATTGTAGCTCCAGTTGCATTGCTTCAAATGTTATATGACGAATACCACACTCTTACAAAGCTATCTCGAAACACATCGACTTGTGGTGGCCTCCACACATGCAGTCTATAATACAACATTGGATTGATAACTGCCATGTTTGTCAAACGATGAACCCGAAGAAGGCTTACAAACCACCTTACTAACCAAAGAAGTAGTCAAACACTTAACTACAGACGTTTTTCCACGTTTTGGCATTCCACATGTCATAAGATCTAATAACGGGACACACTTCACTGCCAAAATAGTCCAAGGTGTACTAAAAGCTCTAAACATTACTCAGCGCTTTGGAACTGTCTACCATGCCGGCAGTCAAGGAGTCTGTGAACGAATGAACGCTATTGTCAAAAGAAAACTTGCAAAGGTCTGGAAAACAACAAAACTTGATTGGGTCTCCGCCTTGCCTTTTGTTTTAATGGACATCAGAAACAGTGTGAATAAAACTACGTCATATTCTCCATCTACTACTAATGGGCAGAGAAATGCAGAAGCCAAGAGGGTGAAGAAAGCCAACCAACTCCGGGCAACGCCGATGTCAGCGTGCCAGAGGAGCAACCCCAACCATCCTCTGCCACTGGGGCTCCAGGAGGAGAGGAGGAGAAAAAGGGGAGGAAAAAAGAAGAAAAAGAAGGAGAGTATAGGCCATGTTGTTTAAAATGTTTTAATTTTAAATGTGTAATTTTGAACATGCTAATCACAGTGCTCTTTATTGTTCTAGTATACACCCCACATACCCATGAGAATATTCAGACTGGCCTCGGACAGCAGCCGACAATCAAAACTACAACGTACGACACAACCAGCTCAACAAATAATGCAGGTAAGAAACAAGGAATGCTAAAAACGGACACTAGGGACACTAGGGAAACCCCAAAAATTATAAAGTACTGCTACGAAGGACAAACTTGCAATATACTTTTTGATGTATGTGAAGTGCTAAATTGTATGCTAGACACACCTGCCATAGATCATGCACTAAACGTACAAATTGTTTGTAAGGATACTTGTTTGTCAACAAATTCTTATGGACAAACAGTCGTAGACATTGCCAGGGTTATAACAAGTACTGACGGACAATATAATGATGAAGTAAATAAAGCTACTTTAACCAAAAACAGAAAAAACGATGGATCCTTTCAAGCTGACCTAAAACATTGTAGAGGTCGCAAATCAATTACTTAACGGTGTAATCCTTTGATATTATCCATTAAAAATCCAACGTCCAATGACTCTGGAATATATTCCATAGGGTTCTAGTGCTCCAGAATAACTTCTGTACCATGCAACAGAAAAGCAAATTTGAATTTTGAAGGTTATATCCAAACAACAATCTTAAAAGCTAACAAACCAGCTCCAGAAAGTGATTTAATTTCCTTGACCGAAGCCATAAGAAATGAAACGGGACTTGAAATGAATGAGAATACTTGGCTGAAATGGGTACAATACACTGCACACACTTTAACAACAGAAGACTGCATTGTGTGTTCTGCAGCCAGACCATGGTTAACTACTGCATCTATACCATACTCTGATAACAAAGACCTGACCTGTATACTTAAACTCTTCACTAAGAAGAAGTTTGATAAAACTGATGCATGTTACCACCTTCACCATAAATTGCCAGTGGTAGCCTCCAAAGATGTTCCTATGTCTTGGATGTTGGGAACAGCTAAATATACCTGTTTTCTTAAAGATACTGTTATACACACACAGGTACACAAAGTAATGATAGAAATGAAATAGAAAGTTTTGCGGACAATTTCTGTAATCTGACTTTGTCTTCAGACAACTATAAAGACTTTTCCCTTCTGATTAATTACTCTACTGCATGCGACATTTGGTGGTTATGTGCAAATTTCCGTATCTCTGCTATTTTATCAAAAACATGGTCAGGCATTTGTGCACCAATTATGCTAATTATTCCATTCACTATAGGTTCAGCTAATTCATTAAGTTTAAAATCAACTCAATTGCCATACAGAGCTAACTCAAAGCATAATTATGTTAACAAGAGGTCATTGTCATATCAGCCTAAGCCCAAACCTCATGGATCCTTTAATGAAGATATTTACCTCAGTGCTATTGGTACACCTGTTGGGGTTCCGGATGAACTCAAGGCACAAAATGTAATCGCAGCAGGGTTTACCTCAGCTTTATTTGAATGTTGTTTGGATAAATTATCTCTATTACAATCAGCAGAGATTTATAAACTATACAATTGAGGCACTAGAAGGTATTGTGGAGCAATTGAGTCCTACATCACTCATGGCTTGGCAAAATCGGATGGCCCTTGATATGTTACTTGCCAAAGAATCATCAGTATGCAGCATGTTTGGAGCAGAATGTTGCACATACATTCCAAACAACACCTCTCCAGATGGGAGAATTGCTAAAGCTTTGAATAAGTTAAAGTCCTTGTCCGCAGAATTTGTTAGAAACTCCGGCGTATCTGAAAACACTTGGTCCAGTTGGCTTTATGGTGTTTTTGGGCCTTGGACTGATGCTATAATCTCTATAGCTACCACAATATTAACAGTAATTGTGATTCTAATTATAATCAGATGTTGCGTCATCCCCTGTCTTCGATCATTAGTGGAACGTTTGATTTCTACTCCCCTGACACAGAAAACTCCTACATCTCAAATTTTGTTACTCTCTTTAGAATCCCAGAGTCCCTAAGTATTGATTGAAATTGTTCCTGTGAGCATTCATTGTTTCTTATTTTGCTGTCCGAGAAGTCATGTATTGATTTATATGCTTAAAGGGGGATATGTTATAATTAGAGAAATCAGCTAATGCTAAACTGAGGTTTTACTCACATGTATAAGTCTAAGTTGAAATAAAATGTTATATAAAGGTAGCGTCTTGCACCTTTAATTTTGTTTGACTTTAAATTAATTTTTGTTTGACTTTAATTTTGTTTTTGTTTGACTTTACTTTTATTTTTGTTTTTCTTTAATTTTGTTTTTTGATTTTGATTTTTGTTTGGTGAGCACATGTGTATGTGCTCAAAAAGGGGAATTGTGGTTATTATGAATTATTCTTTTACATTATGTAACCTGTATTAAGAGATGATCCTGTGGTATTGATTTTCACATACACGCTGTACCTAGGAAAGTGAACTTTGATTCTTTTGAACTTGCTAAACTGAAGATGACGCTAGCACTTCCACTTCCACGCTTCCACTTCTGTGTTTACCTTTGTGTTACCTAAATGTGCATGAATCAATATTCTTGTCTGAAATGTACGAATAAATAGAGGCATCTCTGGTGGTGTAGAGAGAGAGATCAGAGACACGTCTCATAGAATCAAATGTAAGGGCCTATACCTCTTGAAAATAAAAGTCCGGTGTTTGAACACGTCATGCCTTCTGATTTATTGTTTCAAGGGTCCTCAACTGGAGAAACTCACAGTACCCCCTCACAGTAATGCTCAAACATACATGGATGACATATTGAGGGAATAACATTGTAATATGGTAGAAAGCTCAATAAAGATTTAAACATTTGGATGACAAAGTACAATGCTAGCAATAGGAAAAATCTGGCTCTTGCCCCATGTCTTGGACTAAGGCATCATCACATTCTAGAATCTGAAAAAAACAACAATAATAATAATAATAATAATACATGAGATTAATACAAGTCATTCTGCTATTGATACATTCCTGAATTGGCCTAACATTTAACAGATATCCTGGAGATGATATATGTTAAGCCTCTTCACTGCCTGTAAATCCTCTGTAAAGCGTCTTTGTGACATCTGTTTGTGAAAAGCGCTATATAAATAAACACTTACTTACTTACTTACTTACTAAATGTCTAAAATATCAGTTATTTCTGTGTTTTAATTGAAGATAATCTCTACATTCTACTCAGATCACTTGAACATTTGTTTGCTATGATGGCTGATTAGCCATTGACATCCTGTGTTTCATTTTATCTTTAGAATCATTTTGTTTGGAGACATTCTAGAAAACCTTTTTGTTCCATCTTACCATGTGACCCACCCTGGCTGGCAGTTTGTGGCCAGGATCGCCCAGGCTCGCTACTGTTCATATCTGTTGTAACAAAGAATAAACCTGCTTTCTATTTCATAATTCAGAAGGCTTTGGGAACTGATTATTGCAAATCATTACCATGACAGAGGTTTAGCTGAGTTAAAGCTACACTTTGTACTTTGAATGTGTGACTGCTCATATTACACCTGATGCTACCTAGGAAACTGGAGAAAACCTCTGCCCCTCCTCTACCCCCAAAAGGACCAAAGCAGATCTACCAGTGGAGTGAAATCAGAACCAAACCAATCCAGACTATTATTTTACTATACTTTACTAATACTAACCCTAACCCACAAATAGTTTAGGTTGGTCCTATTGGGATACTGATTAAAGGGGCACTGTCTAAGTTTTAGATGGTTACCCAAAGTTTAAGGGAGGAGAGAGTAGGAACAGTGATCTAAACCAGGACTAAAGCAGGATTAAACCAGGACTAAAGCAGGACCATAGGTGAGAGTAGGAATGTGGACTGAGATCTTTGACTTTGAAATTAATGAAAGTATTTAAGAGAATTGTACTTAAAAAAAAAGTCCAGGTCCATATTCATGGGTTTGAGACATAAGGACGGATTAGATTTAGATTTAACATGAAACAGGACTTTGTTGTTATAGCAATAATAGTTCAAATCTAAAGATAATATCCTTTGAATAGAGAAGGCTTCTCACAAAATCCTTCTATGAAGGAAGGAATCATTTGCCTGAAACCCATGAATAAATTTGCATGACTTCCTGTATTTTACAGTCAGATCATGGCTCAGTGACATATTAAGAAAGACTGGAGAGATTTTGTGTTCTGTTGCTCTGGCAGTTGTGACACCTTGTAAGTGGAGCAAGATCGTAATTCTAATTTAAATAAATAAATAAATAACAGATCCAGCAAATTTAGAATAAAACATTTGAAATTGACTGTCCCTGTCAAGATATGTTTTCTGTGAACATTGTCCACTCCTGATATAATGAAGTTATCACTGCAGGATAAAAGCATGGAATTTGGAGCCAGGCTCCATATTTGGAAATCTGACCGTGAGTATCATAGTAACCACAAGAGCCAGTCATGACTGAGGTTGTTAAATGTGCCCGCCCTACTCATGGCAGAGTGGCGATACTCTACTCTGCACCATTCTGCACGGACCGCTGTATTTTGGTGATTCTTGAGAATAATAATTTTTAGCTTTTATCATCAAACTTTAAATAGTAAGTTTAAGTCATTGTTTTATGTTGCATGTTCTGTTAGTGCGAACAACAATAGAGTTGGCCATTTAAAGAAATGCACTTTACTTTCTGCTAGTTAAGTTAGGCTAGTTAAGATTCTAGAAACGTTAGCTAATTGCTTAAGATATTTTGTCATTTTATTTCAAAAATAGTAAATCATGGCAGGAAAGCGGGGGACTTACTTAGCAACGAAACGTACTAGCTGTCAATCAAATCTGTTGCTAACGCTAGGGACAGGGACCTCGGGGAATGAAGGCGTCTGATCGGTCCGTTATTTATGTTCATATCTTGATTTAGGAACAAAATAGCGAAATTAAACTTTAAGGAACATGTGGAGGCTCAGTGCAGCAGTTATGGAGAGAGGAGCGATGTTCCAATGTAAATTAATGGGAAAAAGGTAGAGAAGGAGCCTCCTGGAGCACTTCCTCTTTGGCGTGCGGCAGCTAGCGCTTTAGCTATGTCCACTCATATATACGGTCTGTGGGGTATACAGTTTCTTTAAGGTGCACTGAACAGAACTGGGTTTATACTTTGGTAATACGCTAAAAGTTAGCCTACTACTTCATGAACAAGATTTAAAGGCAAAAGTGAAGTTTTATTTCTTTATTTGTTGAGTATTTGTGCCCATAGGCAATGCAGGCCTATCATGGATTTATTGACATAACGGCCTATTGGCTTACTACAGGCCCAGTCCATATCCTTTCAAGTTACAAGTTTCTCGCCTCTTCAACCGCCAGTTCCTCGATTCCTCAGCTCTCAATCACATCTAGTGAAAGGAGAGGGGGATCTGCGGCGGAGGACGCGAGGAGAAGGAAGCGAAGAGAAGAAAGCGAATGATAAATGAGACGCGGCCCGGAGACGTGTTTCCGTGTTTAACAGAGTAGGCGGGACTCGTTGGGTGTCAAGGTGTTTCTCTTCATGTTGGAGCAGGTGCGGGCGTATGGACCGCTATTATCAGTACTGCCGCTTCTACAGCCTCGACAACCCGAAAGAGCCGAAGGAGCCGGGCCGGAACAAACCGAGGCGCGCCCTAGCCTCCCCGCGGACCACATGAGCCGTCCAAGCCGCAGGTGAGTGCAAAGACCCGCACAGACCCCGCACAAGTAACCCGTGTGTGCCACTACTCGTCTTTTTCCTGCCATGGCTCCAAGACTAGTGGAAAGACCAGATTAATGTTGAATAGTCTAATCAGGAAAAAAGAAATACAATCTCACATGTTTTGCATATGGGTTTCCTGGCAGGTTGCCAGCCATTTAGTTCAGTTACAGGCAGTTTTCACTGCTCTACATGTTGTTTACACTGACTTATAGAACAGAGAAGTTTTATTCTTGTGTTTCAGATGACTTCACAGCATTCTATAGGATAATATTATTTCATACAGATGGGGGGGCAGGTAAAATTAATATTGTTTAACTATCTTTTTGTTGTAATACAGCATGGTCTTGGGTCTAGGCAGTAATAGAAATGATCAGGTTCCATATATTTTTGGTAATTTACCTTTCCAATATTTCATGGAAAAGAACAATGTAGTCCATAGGAAAAACTGGTTCTTGCCCTCATCTGGGATTATAACCAACTGGTGGTTTTCAGATTCTAAAATGTGATGATGTCATACTACCTAATGGGCGGCAAGGGTCAGATTTCCTTATTGATCATGTTGTACTTGCCATGAAATATCCAAAAGGTAAACTCACAAATGTTAAACCTGATATTTTAAATTAGTGACTAAACTCTAGAACTCACTCTATTACAACATATTTTTACATTTACATTACATTTACAATATTAATTTTGCTGCCCCCATCTGTATTCATTAATATTGTCCTATAGAATCCTAGAGATATCATCTGAAACCCAGCAATAGACCAATACTATTTAATACATATGGGGATAGCTAAAATAAATACTCTAAAATGGAGATTTGTGTTTTAATACACATATGGCTGTAGTCACTAATAGACATGATCAGCTTCAACATTTGTGCATTTACCTTTTGGCTATTTCATCATCACATTCTAAAACCACCAATACATTGTGTTCACATGCTAGAATCTTTTGATATCATAGTCTCAAATGGTGGGCAACAGCATATTGGTGGGTTTCAGATGACTTCACAGCATTTTATAGACCAATGTTATTTAATACAGATGGGGGTAGCTAAAATTAATATTGTTAAAATGCAGATTTTTGTTGCCATACAGTGAGTTCTTGTATGATAGAAATGTTCAGGTTCAATATTTGTAAATTTACATTAAAAGTACAGTGTAATTAATAGGGAAAACTCTTGCCCCCCATTTGAGAGTATGACATCATCACATTCTAGAATCTGAAAACCACCGTTATAGAGTTGTCCATCCATCCATCTTCTCCCGCTTAATCCAGCTGGGTCATGGGGGCATCTTGCTGCCCAAACCTCATAGCACCTGACCCTCCCCTATGAACCCCTCTGCAGGTGGTGAGCCCACAGGAGGGGGACATCATGGTCCTTGTTGTTAGTTCATAGGGGTGCTGCATGTTTTGAATTGATGGGGGAAACCAGAGCCTGGAGGAAACCCATCCAGACACAGGGAGAACATGCAAACTCCACGAACCCGCAACTTTCTTGCTGTGAGGCATGAGTGTTGCCACTCAGCCACCTTTATTATAGAGTTGTTACTTAAAAAAGTTTTTCAATATTCACAAGAATTGTGAATATTGCTGGGCAATATATTATCAGCTCCTCAGACAACTAGTTTGGTTATAAATCAAAACATACAACAGATTTATGTATATCTGCTTTAAAAGAAATCTTTAGAAATTATAAAAATACAAATAAAAACTGTATTGATGGATCTAAAGCATTTGACCGTGTCAATCATTGGAAATTGTTTCAGAAAATAAGTCAGAAAGGGGTGCCTCAGTATAGATTGAGAATTTGAGCTTCCTGGTACAGCCCCTACAGGTGAAATGGGCAACAGTGTCAGACCCGTTCATGGTCAGTAATGGAGTCAAGCAAGGAGGAATTCTGCCTCCCATTTTGTATTGTTTGTATATGCATTATTTGTCAAAAGAATTGGGTCTACTCAAGCGAACCTCCTGATATTTACAGATGATCTTGTTGTGTTCAGACTGAACAGTGCAGGTCTCCAGGACCTCCTGAATGTCTGTTTCAAGTACATTGTGGCATTTGATATGAACTATAATGCCATTAAAAGTATAATAATGGTCTGTCGAACTTGGGATGATAAATAGGTAAAGCTTCCTCAGTTTGTAGTCTGGTAATGCTTTGACTGTGTGTAACAAATATAAATATTTGGGACATTTTATCACAGATGTTTTGTCAGATGATGAGGACATCTACAATGTTGCATGATGTATATGCAGGTTAACATGCTCATGGGCAAGTTTGGTGCATGTACAGTGGAAGTGAAAAAGACACAAGGCCCGAGATGGGAAAGTGCAAGTAACATGTGTCAGCAGGCATCAGAACTTTTCAGGCAAATCTGCTCTGTTTAAATGCACAGGTTCATCTGTCGCCTTAATAACTGTGAGAACAATATTGTCATGAGTCTCTCTATTGTCTCAGTACCACAAGGTACCAGTCTGATCTGTGGAGACACTGGTACAGCAGTTTGCTCTGAATATTGTGTTTGAGAGTGTCTCTTTGTTGTGTGTCTTTAACTCTTTACCAAGAGTCTGTAATAAAAGTTTGATGATGATGATGATGATGATGATGATGAATTTGGTTTTACCCCATAATGTTTTCAAACAAATAGGTAAATTCAAATTTGTATTGTGATCGTATTGTTACAAAATGACCGCTAAAATGATGCCTATAGACAGACCCTTATGGCAGGGGGACTGTTACGGACATAATGTATCCCCACATAAAACAATAATTTGGAATAACAAAATTACCACAGCCAAACAAGACTTTTATACCTTCAAAACTGTGTTTATAGGGGAATTATTTCTCACTTATTTATCTTTAAGTGTCTAACTATCTGTAATCTCTGTAAATTTCAGGCTCAGCAATATGACAGAAAAAAATAATAATTTTCTTTCATATTAATCACAATTTGTGATTTGAAACCATTACAATTTCCTTTCAATGTTAATTTTCTGGACATAAAGAATTACTAAAAAATAAGAATGGCTCTAGACCTCATTAAAAACACCATGTTGGACCAGTCTGACCAGTGCGTCAAAACAATGCTATTTACTGCTTTTTATAAAGAAATACAATTAATATTATGCAGAATTGAGTTAAGCATTTTGGCCCGGCCCTCCACAATATTTTCTGTTTCTCATGTGGCCCCATGGAAAAAAATAATAATCCCTGCAGTAGGGCCTCCGCTGTCTGTGTTTAAGCTGCTCTAGGGGTTAACTGCAGCTTAGCAACAGCTGCGTTTGGAGAACTCTATGTGCTGTATCGCCCTATCTATTCAGCATATCCAGTTCAAACCAATACTAAAAAAGGTCGGTGGCCAATAATTGATACCAGTATTATATTGGGACTAGGGCTGTGTTGAAAATATTGATTTTCTGATTCTGAATCGATTTGCATATTAATTCCTTAAGATCGATTCGTACGTCGAAAGATCTATTTAATTTTTAATACATTTTCCAACCAGAAAATCCCACTCATCGTATCATTGAATTGGCGGTCTATATCAAATTATAATATATCAATATATCAAATATATTGACTGTATCAAAACAATTAACCTGACATCAGACACTACCGGCAACTTGAGCCAAGTCCCGGCTTTGAAGATGCCAGAAACACTCAAAGCTCCTGTCCTGCACCATTTCTGGTTCAGAAACGATAAAGACAAAGATGCGCATGACAGAAGCAAAGAGATTTGCAAGGCCAAATGGTGAAGTTTTGCGGAAATACAACCAACCTCAGGGACCACTTGGAATAGCTCAGGTAACAGCTCAAAAATGGTTCTAAAAACACTAACCCGAATCGAGATCAGATCGGATCAGAGCAAATCATGATAATCGATTGCGCATCTTTAGAATCGGAATCAAATCAATTCTTGGAATTTGAATCTATACCCAGCCCTAATTGGGACATCCCTAGTGTGTATGCCATGTCTTGAGGCAGCATTTGCTCAGATGGTAGTTTCCATCCTCTGATCCGAAGGATGGTGGTCTGAATCCCACTGTTGACATAAATATCATTGGTAGAGCAGTCAGATCCACATACCCACAGGTTGGTGGTATAATTCCATCCTCTAAAGATAAATACCGTTGCTGTGTTCGCGGGAAAGACACTTAACCCCTTTTCTCCTGACAGCAGACATTTGACAGCTTTGCTGCATAGTATCTTAGAACCTGATCCACCACTCTGTCTGGTCCGGCTGCTTTCCTGATGTTGGTGCTGTAGAGGACACTTCTCACCTTGTGTGTGCTCAAGACTCAAATTTCACTTAGATAATATTTCAAATATAAACAGGAACTGTGCTGAGTTTGAATCAAATCCATGAAAGTTAAATTGAATTTTTATCCTGAAATCTTCCAGTTTCCCATGGAATTGTGCCATATGCACTCTACAGTATGGCATAATGACTGAGAAGTCAGTTTGGGGGAGTGGAACATTATTTCTGTTGTAGCAGGTGATTCACTGGAGACACAGAGCTCATTTGGACTTAATTTAAAGCAACAAATTAGGGAAGTTTTTGATTTGCATACAAAACATGAAATTACATGCCAAAACGTCGCAATCAGTTTGTGGAAAGAATTTGTTCTTGAGAATGCAATTTTTTCATATTTATTTCTATAAATGGTCTAAAAACTGTAAAGAGAAATACATAGTAAGGGTTTATTTATATAGCGCTTTTCACAGACAGATGTCACAAAGACACTTTACAGAGGATTATTTACAGAGCATTCTTCATTCGCTCCATACCCGGTGGTGGTAAACTACCGTTGTAGCCACAGCTGCCCTGGGACAGACTGACGGAGGCACGGCTGCCAAGCCAACCGGCGCCAACGGTCCCTCCGACCACCACCATCACTCACTCACACAACTTTCACACCTACAGTGCATGTTTTTGGGTTGATGGGGGAAACCAGAGTGCCCGGAGGAAACCCATCCAGAGGCACGGTGGCCACTCAGCCACCGTGCCTCCAAATAGTAAGGTTATATCATTGTATTCCTGATCATGTCAGGATTCTTTATTCCAGATTTCATGACTGTGACACTGTATGATTATAGAACCACTTTTAACAGACAGATAATTTCACACAAGGTGGGTCTCACAAAAGGGGTTTTGAGGGTCCTGACACCGAATGGGGCCGAGTTGAAACAAAAGACCCAAAATTTGTAATGTCTAGAGATGTGCACTAATGAAAAATAACAGTAAGAAAAAGGTAACAAAATAATCGCGTTGGAGTGATCTGGCTCCAGGACTACTAGCTATGGACATTTGAGATGCTACAGCTTGTTACACCATACTGTATGTGGCAGCAAATGCAGCAGAAGATCTTCCAGAAGAAACACTTTGAGGGAATTAATCATTTCATCAAAGGCCAACTAAAACACCAGAGCGGGAAAGAACAAGGCCTCTCCTGTTGTGTTTTACCTGGTTCCACTCACAGGATCCGCTGACCCTCCCTGACCAGTCCTCCTGTTATACTGCACTCAGATCTTTGATTGACACAAAGGCCACTGAAATGTATAGTGCAAATGTTGCAGCAAAATTTGAATTCCCCTCGGGATCAATCTCCTAGCCTGTATAAAGAAGCGGACTAAGCAAGTGTGACATTACCCATAGCGTCTGGCTCCAGTCAAATGTAGCTCATAATGCTAGCAGTTACAGGAGCAAATTTGGAGTCTGTATAGGAATAGGATATGGGCAAAATAGCAAAAAGAACCAAACACCTGTATTGTGTAGTGCAGGTGAAGATCATAATAACATTCTAAGTGCAAAATGACGAGACTCACAGCAGCACAGGGAGAGGGGCCACACTATTCGAAAGTAAGGGTGTTTTCACACCGCTAGTCCGATCATTTGGGCCGCACCAAGCACTAAAATTGTTATTATGTAGCAGATAGCCTCCATTGTGCTCCGCCTTCACACCAGCAAACCAATGAAAATTGTTCCGATTGACATTTGATCAATGTTTATCTTCCAGTAGAAATAAGCGCCCATTTTGGGGTCAGCCTGATGTTCCCTGTACCTGTGTTCCTAGAACTTTGTACACAACTCATTGCACATCAGCCCGGAGCAGAAGCTCTGGGATCAGGTCACCATGATAAAGACTCGGGAGCACTCACTATAGAGCGCAGCCCCTCAGGACTGGCCTGGGGATCTGGTCAATCCGTGTATCATTCGTTCATTCGTTTTTCAATATAAAACCAAAAATAAGAAAACGAAAAAAACAACAGTTTTTTTCATTATTTGTCTCCAAAACCAAAATGAAAAAACGGATAACGATTCGTTTTTTCAGTTTTCGATTTTGTGTTTAAATGAAAAATGGAAAAAACGGATAACAGCCGTTTCCCGTTTTGTCCAATTTTGATCCTTGAGCAAGTTGCGTGAACCGGAAATGAACCTTTACTGGGAGCACAGCGCGCGAATTGATCCATTTACTAATAAAAAAAAAAAGCAGCTACGAGATGGAAAACTGTATGGTAAACTACGTTCTTTTCCGTGGAAATAAGAGGGTAACTCTAAGATCCGAAGACATGACAACAGAAAAGATCGCAGTCATTTTCCAGGTATGTTATTTTTTTTTATTTAAAACAAAGTAATAATAGACTGGATGTAAATATTTTTCGCCATTTGCCCGATCTGTGGTCGCGTATCTCTTGTTAATGGTAACGGTAATGTGAGCGCACTCAATGTTACTGCTCCGATTGCTGCTTCTGCTTCTACTTGAGCATGTTACAAAAATCATGGAGGCTTTATAAAGAACTGGAGAGAGTGACCAAGTCCCGTCCTCCGTACATGTCAATGGCTAAGGCACAGCTAGCTAAGCTAAAGCCAATTCGTAATAAATGCATCTTGAACACTGGGTCTCTGAATTGGCGCCAGTCGCTCTGACCTCTGACCATAGACTGTATATGCTCTTGACCCCGTGACAAGACACCTGCGGGAAGTTGGCCCCCCATCAAACGCAAACCTATACAAAATTATGTCAATCGTTTGTGCTTCGTGACAATTTTCATTTGTGCAAGTGTATTTCTAACATTATTCATTATTATTTCTGTGATATTATATGACGCCATTTCCGCTCAGCTGAATCAGCGACTTTAGCAAAACTTCCCAAAATTAGTGACGAGAAACTATCAGGCTGTGGAAAAGTCTGTATCAGTCTTTAGTAATTTGCTTTTGATTCATATTTTCTAGAATAATACAGCCTGAGATCGTTCATCGCCACTAGTTTTGTGGAATTTGCGCCGTCTGCTGAGGCGTCCTATAATTACCGCAGAAATAATAATGAATAATTTTAAACTAAAGCAGCACAAACGAAGCACAAACGATTGGCATAGCTCTTGTGTAGGTTTGCGTTTGATGGGGGCCAACTTCACAGAGGTTGACAACACTTTACTTGAGTGCCGTAAGTACCATAGATTGTATGGTATTTGATACCAATCCATCTCGGCACAAAGTTTAGTTTTAGCAACACACTTACTGATTTGTGCGAATTTGTTCTAGGTTGATTTTCTAATCATTATTTCATTGCAACCTAACCTGTGTTTCTACCATAGGTCCAAAAAGAAACTGTCTATTTGACAGACGACAACAATGTTGCCATATTTCCCAGACCGGATGGTGACTTCAGTACCTTTGACCTCCTCACCAGAAGTCATTATGAGGTGCATGGTGACGGCACCACTGCTGAGCCAGCAACCGCAGCAACAGCAGCAATTCCCACTGGTCAGCCTGTCCGCTTTTCTTTTCATCGCTCAACTAGCCCAGCCACAAGCTCCTCCTGCTCAAGGAGCACCACCACCAAGAGTTTTGTTAGGTGATGAAAGGAAACTTTTACTCCTTGCTAAAATATCCTTTGTCTCTGTTACTATTTATTTTTAGGCAACATTATTTGCAGAGGTGTGTCCAATACTGTTTGCTGGTAAACCCTTGCATATTATGGTTGAACAGTTCATGCAAATATCATAATTGTAATATGTTTAAGTGTGATGCCCAAATAATAAGAGCTACAGTTTTTGGATAAAGGTCAAATGTGTCACAGCATCACATTGTAAGTGAAGCATTCTAGGGTTTAGGAGACGTCCCATCCTATATAAGAAGCATGAGGCCAACAATAACATAATTCTCATCAGATTCATATTTAATTCAGTGAAAAACAAATGCAAAAATTACCATTAATTTGAATTACCATTATTCAATTAATATTCTCAAATCATGTGGGATGATGTCAGTGAGCACCGAGCAGGATTGTGCACCATCTGCCAGACTAATATTAGAATAACATCAATGTATAATGTAAATAAGAGCTTAACATGTATCATATTACAGATAACTTGCTTGTAATACATAGTCTTTCCTAGTATTAAAACTAGCATGTGACATAGTGCTTGCATCAGTTGACATATTACTTGACTGTGTATGTATTAAAAAAATTTATGTTTTCATCAATATTCAGGAATGTCCTCATGGCTGAAGTTGATAATGGAAAGCTGGAGACCAACAAACTAGTGACGGTCCGCTTCTCAGAGTTTGAGGCTTGTGTGCACACCATGAAAACTAAAGTAGTAGAAGCCCTTGGACTGCAGGAGGCAATCATTTTGACAGGTAGTCTGGGAAATGAAATAATGGATACAGAAGGAACAAGAGGTATGTTTAAAATCATTGCTGTGTAAATGCTATTTTCTGCCATCACTTTAGGAGCTCATCTGCACATAGTTCACACACTTGAACAGGTAAATGCACACATAAGTGAAATTCTCACATTAAAGTACATTGTGCATCCATACCGTTCGTGGTTGCTTCAAATCTGTATTGTAGTGACCTTTTTTTAAGTTTTGAGATACCTATACATTTTCACCAGTACAGCAGATGTTTGGTTGAAAGTTAAGAAAATCAGATCAAATTTTTAAATGGCAGGGTCAGCATACTGGAAACTGAATTCAAGGAAAGTGTTTGCAGTGCCTGAACAGCAAATGGAGCTGCTACAAACCAACAAAAGAAAGAGGCTGAGGTAACTGGACTGAATGTTATTATTTTATCACTTTTTAAAACTTGTCAATCATTTGTGCTGCAAAAAGTTTTGTTTATGCTCCTTTAGTTTTAGAGAAATTACCGATTCTTTTATTGGTCAAATTAGGGTCAGCCCCAGGAAGCTTAAAAAGGAACTAAAACACCCAAAGTGGTGCCAATCATTTTTTCGGCCGATGACGTTATCAGCCCCTCAAAATGTTAAATAGCCTTAAAACAGGAAGAAAATTATAGAAAACATTTGCATTTTGTTTGTTCTGTGACAGTTTTCATTTCTGCGAGTTTATTTCTAAAATTATTCATTATTATTTCTGCTCAGCTGAAGCAGCGACTTTAGCAAAACTCCACAAAACTAGAGAAGAGAAACGATCCGATCTCAGGCTGCAGAAAAGTCTGTATCAGTCTTTAGTAATTTGCTTTTGATTCATATTTTATAGAATAGTACAGACTTTTCCACAGCCTGAGATTGTTTATCACTCTAATTAAATGTTACATTGTAAATTCTAATTTTTTTTCAGTCGAAAAGAAGATACTGGCCTTCAAGAGGTGATTGCTGACATCGATGAGGTTGTGGAAGCAGCCCAGGGACTAAAAGAAGTGTCCAAGATTATCAAGACTTTGACTGGACAGGCTACAATGACAACCACACTTTGTCTTTCAGAGGCTGAAGTAGTCTCTCTAAGACTGCTCTTTGGCTGTCTTGTCTGCACAGGTTTGTATTGTTTTACTATGGATCATGTGCATTGAGGCTATACTAAATAGTGATTTTACACTTTATGTAAGTGGCATTGTAATAGATTAACACAATAAAAATAAATGATTTCCTTTTTTTTATCTATAGGTCCTGCAGATAAGCCTCTTTTTTCCACCTGCTGCAGAAGCTTCATTGGGTGTAAGGCATGCATCGAGAGGTGGAACTTAAGTCATGATTACTGCCCGAAGTGTCGGTCTGTAGATTTGCATAGGAACATCTATGAAGTGGCTGGACTCGATGAGGCGCTGGCAGCACTGGAGAAGTTATTCCAGACATAATTCCAGTCTGTAAAAGTGGCAGCAGTTGTTGTACAGTTCTTTGGATTCATTCTAAAATGTAGTGTCTAATGTGTTTTACAAGTTATAGCATTTTTTATTATATGATCCAAATGTCTTATTTCAGTCACATGTTAAAATGTATTGTGGCAGTTAGATTTTATACTTGTTATGCTTGTTTATTGCAAAAACTATATAACAAACAATAAACAAAATGAACAATAAACAAAATGTATATTTATTCATCTGCAATTGGTCTAAATGTTCTAATAAAACTGCTGTACATATATATTATGCATATATCTAGTTAGATATATTCCCACCTATATTTATCTTGCATGTCTTCCAGAGACACTTATCAGGTACAACAATGCCTCCTGAAACATGCTATAGTCATTATTAACCACTGTTTCAAAAAGAACAGACATGTCTGGAAACCTCTCTCCAAACAAATGCTCAGCATGAGATCGGTCTTGCTCTGATGAAAATGGGTCGGAGCCAAAGGCAGACACCCAAGTCAGCGAGGACCCCAGCTCCTCCTTGTACATGTGTGCTGCCTCAGCAGCTTTGGGCAGTAGCTCTGTGGGAATTCTTGCTGGGCAACTAGAAGCTGCAAGTTGGTTTGGTATCCCTCTGCCTATAATTGGTTATGGTTTGTTTTTAGTTTTGGACAAAATTCTGTCAGTTTAAAAACTACACATAAATATCACACCTTACCTGGTATCCTATGGGCATTCCAGGACTGCACAACTCTGCTAAGTCCTATCTCACTCACTTGACATGCCAGATTGGAGACACAAAACTTTGTAACATTATCCTGCATATCAAGTAATTCCTGGTCCAGCAGGTGAACCAGGGCCTGTTTTAGTGGATAGTTCACCCGATTGTTGACCTCTGGCCAAATTCTTTCCACTCGAAGGTTCTGTTAGTACAACAGTTTGCACATTTTTTTACAGGTGATGTCAAGTTTGGACACGTTTTTACATGCACACACCTTAAATCAGACCCACAGTGCAATAATGTAGTGCTTATTATTACTTATTTAACTTTCTTTTTTCACCTTGGCTGTACTTGCCTGTATACTTCCTCATGAATAATAAGGTTGTTCTTCACTGGCATTGTGGATACAGCAACAATTTTACTGCTGAAACCATCAGTAGCTAAGACATGTGTCACTCCAAACATTCCCAGCTTCTCATTTTGGTCTAGATGCAGTTTGTGTCCCATGTATTCGGCGTGGTAGGGAACTGGATTTAGGTTACGTGCTCCCTAAGAAGCACAAAGCAAACAATCAGAAGAGAAATAACATTAAATCAGATGAAATATTCAAATTGTTCACAAACATAATACAAGCATGTACTGCTAATATGCATACTTAGTCTAAATTAAAGTCTAAATTAAACTTTCATGAGACAAATATAATTAATGCAAATGATTTACCTGGCGACGCAGCTCATTATATGGTTGGTGAACCTCTCTAAGAATCCTTCCTACTCGAGATTCACCTGCTTTAACTCCCACAGATGACAGGTATCCTGTCATGAATTTTCATCCATAAGTTGGACCTGTCTGTCAAGACAAAAACAAAAAGAGTTAAATAAATAAATTATATATATATATATATATATATATATATATATATATATATATATATATATATATATATATATAATATATATATATATATATATATATATATATAATATATATATATAATATATATATATAATATATATATATATATATATATATATATATATATATATATATATATATATATATAATATATATATATATGCGCTAACATTTTAGGTGATCATGTTAACAAAATAAGACTATTTCCAAAAATATATATTTATATAAAAAGTGTATATGTATAGCTTGCATATGCTTACATAGGGCCAATGATTTTCCACTTAAAAAATTGACATTTTCCGTTTCAGAAATTTTTAATTCCATTTCATTTTCATTTTATTGTAACACATTTAATAATTCAGTTGACAGTGTTGAGAAGGTTACTTTTATAATATATTCAGATTACATACCCCAAAATGTAGTTTGTAACATAATCCATTAAATTACTTTAAGTGAGTAACGTAATCTGAATACTTGATACTGTCATGTTTGTTTTAAAACTATATGAATGTAGCAACCACCTCCTGCAAATTCTTTTTTGGTTTTAGACCTGGTTTAGACCTGATTTTAGTCCTGTTTTAGTCCTGGTTTAGTCCTAATTTAATGCTTGTTTAGTCCTGATTTTAGACCTGGTTTAGACCTGGTTTAGACCTGGTTTAGACCTGGCTTAGTCCTGGTTTTAGTCCTGTTTTAGTCCTGGTTTTAGTCCTGGTATTAGATCTTGTTTACACCTGGTTTAGACCTGGCTTAGTCCTGATTTAATGCTCGTTTAGTCCTGATTTTAGACCTGGTTTAGACCTGGTTCTGGTTTAGAGGTGCACGGGAGGAGATGAGGTGTGTGCGGCGTACGGGAGGAGATGCATACGGTCTACGGGTTCACGCAGCGTACCCATCTATACGTATACCAAAACCGGAAAAGACATCTGCTACACATCGATTATCAGTTTTAAGTGTCTTTTAAAAATATTTTAAAGAATTCAGGTCGATTTTTGTGCAAAATTAAAGAAATGTATAATTCCGTTTCACACTGACGATTCCGCTTCACGGTGACGATTCCGCGTTTTCCGCGATCGAGGAAAATCCTTGGCCCTACTTAGAGCAGCACTTACCTTATGACAGGACAGCAGTTTCCAGTTCTGCGTCTGATACGTGTCTTTTACGCCGGAGTTGGTGTTGAGAACAGAATCTTCTCACCGACATTTCTGAGGATCTCTTAGTGCCGAACTGTCGCAGCGCGTTAGAAATCCCAGCGTGCGTTTTTCCATCATCAAAAAGCTGTTTAATCATGTGATAATGGTCTTCAAGTCCAGCGGCCATTAGGTTTGTTTTGCCTCCTCGTCATATACATGTGTCTTTGCTCTCAGTGAAGGTTCATTTCCGGTTCATTTCCGGTTTACGCAACTTGCTCAAGGATCAAAATCGGACAAAACGGGAAACGGCTGTTATCCGTTTTTTCCATTTTTCATTTAAACACAAAATCGAAAACTGAAAAAACGAATCGTTATCCGTTTTTTCATTTTGGTTTTGGAGACAAATAATGAAAAAAACTGTTGTTTTTTCGTTTTCTTATTTTTGGTTTTATATTGAAGAACGAATGATACACGGATTCTGGTCCTTGGTCTTTACTGTCCTAGCGTGTTGATCAGTGGCGGCTGGTGAATAGAGGGCGCAAGTACGCTGCACTCCCTAATTTAACCTCGATTAAAAATAAATAAATAAATAAATTTGAAAGTTATTTTGTATTAGGCTATATGTTTAATATTTTGTTTAAAACTGAACGTGTATCTGCATAGCCATGTTTTTATCATGTTAAATGCGCTCATATCGCTGTATTTGAGTCACGTGTTGCATTTGCGTGCGCAAAGTGCCTTAGAGGCAACTATCTTATCTTTTCTTAAGGGTGTAAATGCATGATAAGCTAATAAACTAATAAATAGAACAAGAACTACTGATAGGGATAGTGTCATGACGTGTTAGGCAGATAACACCTGGCTGGAGTCTGACTGGACTGTGTGACATACCAAGAGGCCTGGCTGGCCTGTGCACCAACGAAGAGGCACTAAGTCTAAATCATAGTAGCCTCCCACTATAGTGGGAGTACAGATGTAAATATTGATTCTCTGCACGGGAATGTTTGCACAGACTCCTTGTACAAGTATGGCTTTCTAATATTTGAATAAGCAAATTATCTGGACTTTATTTCTGTTTCAAGTGTAGCGAGGAAACAGCTGTTTTCCTCAACAGTATCAATTTAAACACTTTAAAAACATGAATAATCCAAAATTACACATTAAAGCTGCCCAAATAATTCTTTATATCCTCTTGGGGGTCCATTTTTTACCCATAATTATAGACTCACCCATAATTATAGACTCACCCAAAGCAACAGAGGTATATAGACTGCAACAGAGGCTCCTCCTCAGAGCAGCTCCGTCAATGCATTCTGTCAAACCGAGCATTAATCAAGCTTAGGGGCTGTTTAGAGAGCTTTGAGCATTGGCCCAGAGTAGGCCTTCTAAGAGCACAGACAGGACAAACCGGTTTGAGTGCAAATAGACAGGTTTGAGTGCAAAAGCTGACTTGTCTGCATTTATATATTTTAAATGAATTTTTAACCAAATAAAGTTTGAAATATGATTACTGAAAGCATCGACATGGCATGTTTACATTTAAATAAGAATACTGGTTAAAATCACATAGTTTCAACTTTTTAACATTTTAATTTAATAGGCTCTATTCACACTTGCATCAAACCAGGCGTTTGGAGATGAGATTGAAAGATGCAATTACAGCTTACCAGTTTTCTTCATCTCCATGTCATTGTAGCGTTCCGTTATGTCCGGCTCATCAACAATTCCAACCATATTTCAGTTTTCATTATTTCCCCACTGACACCAACTCTCTCGCACTGAGTACATGTGAAGAGAGGAGGGCACCAAATTCCAGATGATTCCAAACAGCACATTCAGTCTTCATTTTACCAACCATCAGATTTACTTCAGTGGGTTTGATCATAGTCAGTTTTAATAGATCCATGTTAGGTGAGCCCAGTGTTGGTAATTTGGCTGGAAATTGTCATAGCGTGTTTCCAAACGTCTTCCTGGTTTGTGACAAAAGTGTGAATAGAGCATATAATGCTGACTTGGGTATTAAAGGTCTTTTGCTACATGTTTTAAAGAAGAATAGTCCAGTTAATTATATTTTAAAGAACACATATTATGCTAAATCAACTTTTTTTTTAGCTCTTTGGTAGTGTTTCCTGGGTATATATGGTGTGTATTGACTCATAAAAACTCAATTTCAACCATACAGTAGTTGCAAAGATATCTTTATATCTTTTAGACATCTTTCAGTTTCGGTCCAGACACGCAGTTTTCATTTTCTGTGATCTGTTACATCACAGAATTTCAGCGGAAATCTCCTAAAAAGGAAATACAAGTTCAATAACTTCCGTCTAATTGCTCTCCGGGTCCTCCATCTTGTTTTTGGTTTTGTAGTCCAAGCGCAACATGATGAGGAAAGTCCGTAGCGTTGGTTGTATTAACCAACACACATCATTACACCGCCCTCCAGCCACGGAACTGTTGAGAAGTACATGGATTACTTTTATTTTTCGGGGAAATGTGCCTGCGAAAGCTCCCAAGACGCTATTCTATGTGCTAACCAGTTCAAGGATGACTGCCTCACAAACCTGCACCAGTACAGTGAAGGATTTGCAGAAATGTTTCATTTTATAGACAGATAATTTCCTTCAATCTATCCAACTGATGCAGTAAGAAAAAAATAACACCAAAATAACGATAAATACTATTGTTGATATGATGGTGAGGTTTAAGTAATGGTTTTGACTTTAGCATTAGCTATGTGTAATGTAGTTTGTCATTGTGTTGTTTGTATATCTACTTGTATCATGTCATTTGTGTAACTACATGCATCAGGTCACTTGTGTTTAGTTCAGTGCATAGACCGTATATATATGTA
Source organism: Odontamblyopus rebecca (assembly GCA_030686955.1). NCBI lineage: Eukaryota > Metazoa > Chordata > Actinopteri > Gobiiformes > Gobiidae > Odontamblyopus > Odontamblyopus rebecca. The sequence goes on from CM060658.1 coordinate 31,843,253, forward strand.
CGGTCTATGGCTCACTGTAGCTTTTAGCACACTATAGGCTAATCGCTTGTTTACGTGATGCGCGCAGGCTGCTACTTGGTCAGATGTGGAGTTGGGCAGTATTATGTGACTGTGGATCTTCACAAACTAGTTTTAATGCGTAATGTTATGTTCTAACCACTACCAAGAAGAAACACAGTGGTGCTTAGGAGCCTGTCCTGTTATCGCAGTATAGGAGGAAAACATACAGTGCATTTCAGTGGAGGAGCAGGCAGCACGACGAGCAGCTACAAAAATATTCCTATCATAGAGAGATTTTGCAAACAACCATGTGACCACATGTGAGTTGTAAGACAACATCAGCTATTGTATCGGAGTATTTAGCGATAAATTAATAAATAAAGTATTTAGCTAGCTTGGAGTCGCGTGTAGCGTCGAGTAATAATAGTATAGACCGACAACGCAAAGTTTATTCCCTTGTTTTGATATCACGATGGAGAAGTGTCTTCCTAAATATTAATTTTAAAACAGAATACCTAATGGATCCTAAAGAAATGTTGCTTATCGATTGCATATTGTAAAATTAGCATGTTGTTGTTTAGTGAACTTCCAGTGCAGCCATCGTTTGTTTCATCGGGCTGTCAGACCAAAATGATAGCAACGTGCACAACTGGGACACAGCTGTCTATGAAAACCATAGGTATGTGACCATTTATACTATAAAGAGGTAAAAACGTGAATGGTAGCATGTGTGTTGTTATGTGAGTTTGAGTAGAGTATAGATCTTGGGCTGAAATAACTTAAAGGCTAATATTATTGTGTTTTTGTTTTTCTTTTACATAGGAACTCAGACAACCCCACAATGAAGAAGATGAGCCCATACTTGCAAACTTAAGCAGTGGAATCATTCCACAGTGTGATTCTGCGCTTTGCGCCAAAAAGTGCATCTTTTCCTTTCCTGGGAATGCTTTGCAGGTAGATGAGTATTTCAAAGTACTTTGTTTAATTATGTAACAACAGTACTGCTATTTCTTTTTTATTTTTTATTTTTTTATACTGTACCTGGCAGCTATGCATTTCAATGAGAACACTGGATGTGAAAAAGCTACAAAAGCAACTGGCGAATACATGTACAGGGTGTTTTACCCAAAGTATAAAAAGGGAGAAGGCATCGCAAGGCCCCTCAAAACTGCGGCTACTTTTCTCAAGTAATTGCTCTGTTTTTAATTCATTTTGTGTCCCAAAATTTATCATCACAAACTAAATAGCACTGTGCCATATATGCTATATTTTAATAACAGCTATACAAAACAACAAATATCAAATGTCACAAATAACTTGCAAAGCAGGAATACAAAATCTCTGTACCATAAATAATATCAACTCCAAAATTTAGAACATATATATACAGACAAATTATAAATAGAATATTTGAAACAGTCAAACAGGTAAAAGTAACAGATTGTTCATTTTTGCAGAATACGTTGAAGACATCCTGGGCCTGATCTTCAAAGAGGTGTTTCCAGACCCAGGTCCATTTGTCCAGGAGATGCTAAGGATCTCAGCACCCTTGTCCAGACAAAGAAACAGTCGTCTCTGCATTGACATCACGATTTAATCCAGCACCGGTCTGAAACCCACATACTGCCCCTCTTCATCTGGGAACTCTTGCCCTATTCGGAGGACGATGCAAGATGGCAGAACCACACGAACTTTCTGACCAAGCCATCCCCAGCACCAAGACACAAAAGATCTGTATGCACAGAACTCATTATACTGTGTGCAATAATTATTAATTTATTCTTATCTATTTATATTTTTGTTTCGCAGTGAAAGCAAGTCATATAGCATGCATCCATCCATCTTCTCCCGCTTAATCCGGCTGGGTCGCGGGGGCAGCGTGCTGCCCAATACTCATAGCACCTGACCCCCCCTATGAACCCCTCTGCAGGTGGTGAGCCCACAGGAGGGTGAACAACATGGTCCTTGATGTTAGTTCATAGGGGTTCATATAGCATGCAGTAATTTTTTATTCTAAAAAGTTAAATGTGTATTGATATTACAGTGTGCAATACTTATTTATTCTATTTGTATGTTTACAGTTTATTCAGTGTGCTTTAAGTGAGACTACAGTTATACTGTATATAGTTATAAAGTGTGTAATGGTTATTGTTAAATAAGTTTATATTACCCCTATGAACTAACATCAAGAACCATGTTGTCCACCCTCCTGTGGGCTCACCACCTGCAGAGGGGTTCATAGGGGGGGTCAGGTGCTATGAGTATTGGGCAGCAAGCTGCCCCCGCGACCCAGCCGGATTAAGCGGGAGATGATGGATGGATGGATGGAAGTTTATATTATCTGTGTTTTGTAGTGTCAGTAAAGTACTTAAAATGTTTATTAATACAGTGATATGTTTTTTATTGTAATTTTTAGTGTTTGACTATAAAATGGCACCATAATGAAAGTCAACTCACTGTACCATTCCTCTTAGATGTAATGGTCCAAACTGTGCTTTGTCCACATTAATGGCATTGAAGGGAGTAGATATTGAGACACAGGTTCAAATCCTGGATGTTCCACCACACATGTGGGTTGGCTGGGGACTTCCATTCTTCCTCGCACCTACCAAATATATTATAAATAATGTTATTTATAACATTATAACGTACAGTAACTGAAAACAAGTTTTTGTAAAACAAACGCACCTTGGGGGTTTCTTGACAGCATCTATTTTCCACTTCTGTAGGCATTGTAGCGCAGTAGCCACATGTGCACCTAAAGACACGAAATAAAGTAAATGAACTACAGCAAGTGCATGTATATATCTATGTGTACAGATTCTGAAGGCTCTGCTGTGAGGTATGCGGTTGTGCGCACATGTAAACAAACTTCGTATGCACACGTGGTTTATGACAGAGTCTTATGTATCACTTTCTGTCATATTTGAGTCTTATATAGCCAAGCTAACTATATTTTTGTTAAATTAATTTGTTATAGAAGAGAAGCATGTAAATGGTCTTGAAAATGTATGAGCAACAAAACATGCATTATATGGACTAGCCTGTATCAAATCCTGAGCAGCATATAAAAACTAAACGATTTATTTCGAGCTGGCTAGAAATGCACCTTTGTTAGTATATAATTACAAGTGAACCCACTAACCATTGAGAAGCGTTCATTTCAAGCCTAGAGTCCAAAGGTTCGTCTTGTTCGACATCTTCGTCCTCCGGGTCAGATTCCGGTTCAAACATGTAGGGTTGGACAGTGAATTCTTCTGGTTGTGCCATTTTTAATCCGTAGAAAAATGTTATCTAATGTCAGGAAAACTTCCACACCGCGCGGTTCTCTTATGTAGTGGACTACAACAATGGCTGCGGGGGCGTAGCACAACAGTCCCAGGTGCCGGGAGGGGGCAGGGCTGTGAAGGAGCTCATTTGCATTAAAGGAGCCAGAGCAAAACGAGTCATTTTCTGTCAGTGCTCTGAGAGAGGGTAGGAGAATGGGCTCTGGAGCATAAATTATGAGAAATTAAGATGATAGGATCTTATATTACAGGTATTTTACACAATTCATACATGTTTTGGTATTTTGTAGGAGCATAATATTTGTTCTTTAATAGTCGACTAGCCCCAAACATCCCAATGAAGCAGCTCCAGGCAAATTGTCCAGATGGTCCACTGGCTCCGTTAAACTGGCCATGTAAACATTGCTTTAACTGCTTAGAATTAGTATTTATTTCCATTACAAAAGACTAGCTGAGAGTATTTGGTCTTACTGCGTTTGTTATTTGTTGCAGGGTTGATGGAGCCTGGGAGAAAGTACACACTTGGCATTGTACTATGCATCGTGCTGGCTCTCACCTACTTACAGGTCATCTCAAATGTGGAGCAGAGTCAGGCCAACCACCAGTTCTTTCAGCCAGCATTTAAAAAGGGGGGGATGGGGGATGGGGCCCCGTCTAGGACCCCATCCCTGGCCTCCTCCTTGGCTCCGTCCTTGGCCCCGCTCTCTCCACCCGAACCTTCTTGGGAGGAACCGGGGCCGTACCATGTGGCCTACCCACGTAACTACCGCTTCGTCCTAGAGGACACTGCAGTTTGCAAGGAGTCCTCTCCCTTTGTCCTGCTGGTGATCCCTGTGGCACCCACAGACTTCATCACCAGGTACTGTAGCTCCATGTGCAACTTTAAACTAGAGAAACTACATATTATGCACCAGCTGCTGCATTACATAAAGGAAGTTTACATATGGGCGCTTCTGGCTCCTTCTGACCCTGGCTCCTATTGACTTACATTGGAAAATTTGTGGCCCCTCTTTCTGCTCCTGTGAGTCTCGTCATTTTGTTCTTAATATGCTCATGTTGACCTGCTCTACAATGATCCTGGGTTTTGTTTCTGCAGTTGTCTGTAAAATTCCTATTCATAATATAGAGCCTGGCTTCAAATTCACCCCTGTAACCATGATCATCCTGAGCTTCATTTGACTGGAGCCGAATGCTCTGGGAGACGTCACACTTGCTTTGCCCACTTCTTTATATAGTCTATGAATTGGTCACAGTTTCCCACATGACTACCCTCTGGTGGCTTGAAAATGCCCTTTAGTCTGTAGAGCTGTAGAGTGAAAGAAATTCTTGGTCGGCTGAAGACAGTCGATTAGTCAATGATTAGTTGATTTAAAGTGGCCATGGCAAACTATCTCAGTATCTGACCCAAACTGCACTCACAAGACTACACTTGGACGGAGGTTCATTCAAAAATGACTATTTATGCATAAAAGTAAAGAAGAAAACAAGAAAACTAACTAAAAAAAGAAAACTGCATTAATATATAAAAATGCTTATTGAACTCACTCCCTTCTGCTGTTGTCCCATATAAATTCTTATAATTGAAATAAAATGGTAATAGGATAATAAAAACTTTGGCAATGAAGATTCTCATCGACAGCCCTAGTAGCCTGTATAAACCTTTGACATCTGCCAGAAGCTCCTCCTGATAGTCTACCAGTCATCTCCAGTGTCTTCTTCAACGCGCTGGTCTACTGGTGAGGAAGCCTCAAAAAGGAGGCTGTGCAGTTGGATAAACAGGTGACGAAGGCAGGATCTGTAGTGGATGCAGAGGTAGACTCATTTACATCTGTGGCTGAGAAGAAGGCCCTAAACAAGCTCCTGTCCATCCTGAATAACCCTCAGCACTCCCTTCACATCCCCGTCTCCAGACATGAGAGCACCTGGGTACAGGCTGTTCTGCTCTGCTCCATGGACACATCCTGGAAGTCGTTTCACCCACACACCATATGTCTGTAATGTCTCCCTGCTTCTCCCCACCATCTCATATCACCATAGCACCTACCAGCTGCAGGACATTACTCATATGAAGGTTGTTAAAAGTATTGAAAACCTGATACTCATCAATAGTTTCGAAACTACTTGTTTGAGCAAGTATCAATATTTTAAAAAATCACATTCAAAGGACAGAAATGAACCTATCTGAATCGTTTTGGAATGATCTTCAGCCTGTATCAGTATCAGTAACAAGAGTACATAGTACATAGTATAGACTATAGGACAGTACTCTGGAACGTCTGCCATATTTGGTGCAGAAAGCCTGTTGCGTTGTTGTATAAAGTCTATAGCATTTCAGAGCTAGGTTGCTAGCTAAAAACTTCTCAAATCACTCAATACTATTCCTTAACTTCTGTCCTTTGAACTGCCCAAGATGCACTTTTAAGTTGGTTAAAATCCCCAAATAAAATGTATAAATGTTTGTTCCATCCTTGTTGCAGGAACATCATCCGCAGGTCATGGGGGCGGCGTGCGAAGGTCAGGGACCACATGGTGCAGACCCTGTTCTTCATGGGGGTTAGGAGGGGCCTGGGCTCTAAGCAGCTCCAGGAGAAGCTCAGGCAGGAGAATCAGCAGCACCATGACCTCATCCAGAGCAACTACATCGACAGCTACCGCAACCTCACTGTCAAGACCATGATGACGCTGGAGTGGCTGGCTGCAAACTGCTCCTCCTCCGTGGTATGTCCCTCTGACTGCAGGGGCACATGGGGCCCACTCAATTCTAGGCATATATTTGTAATTTTAGTTTAAAGTGCCCATATTACTCTATTTTTGGATGTATGTTATAATGTAGTTTCCTTATCAAAAACATAGTCGTGTGTTTTTGTTTCATTCACATGTTTAACGCACAGACCCTGCATATTTAGGCTGAGTTCTTCTCTCAAATGGAAAACACCTTGTGGCAATACAGGGCGTCCTCCACGGTGTTTTTAAAACTCCATACACCTTAACTCAAATCCTTTGGATAATTTCAACCCTGGAATTGTCCATCTCTACTGAATTAAAAGGTTAAAGGCTAATTGAAAACTACCACTTCATGACATCACAGGATGGAACAGAGCATTTGGAGCAGTGGAGATGATGATGAACTAATAATGAAGTGGTTACCCAAACATGAATGAAACAAAACACAACTCCAAGTATGTTTTTGATGAGGCATTCTAGCATAGCTTAAAGCTCACAAGAATCAATTTTGCTTAATACTGGACCATTAAAGAACACATTTGGACTTAAAAAAAAAAGGGAAGCCACAAGAATGTGGATGTGTAGTATGTGTTCTTTAAAGATTATGCAAAATCTATTTGTTTGTTGGAGCTTGTTACCATGTTGTTCAAAAACAGGCCTAAAGAGGTTTTCGATGTCATCCATGCATGTTTGAGTAATTTTGTGATCTCTCCTGGGTCCTATTTGAACCCTCCTTACGGTTAGCTGTAAGATCCTGTACAACAAGCCTACGTCAAAACACAACTACGTCACCCATGCTCCCCCTGAAATATATAAAGACATGATACAAAACGATCCATAACAACTTGACAAACCTGATGTGATGTACACAAGGGGAGTGTGAAACAAGTAAAGGTAACATGGTGAGCAGATAATATCTCAGAGAAGTAAAATACACCCTCTTTAATTCATTAGAACAATGATACAAGCATTTCTGCTTTTATGCTTGATGTAATTGTGCAGATTGTAGTTTAACAGCTAATTTCCAACTGTAGTCCTCAAGAGGCATAGTGCATATTATAGACAGTGACAAAGGGACTTTTCAAGCATCACAGTACAACTTTATGTGAGCAGGCGAATCAGTTGCATCTCTATGGAGACAAGCAGGTGGACTTTCCATCCAACCTACTAGAATTTACCATATTTTCAATTAAAGAAGACCTATTGTGCACCCGCGGATCATTATGTTATCATTTGGACATTTTACATTGCAATATTCATTTAAAACAACAATGATGCATTAGAAAATCTTAATAGTAAAATAAATCTTTAAAGATTTACTCAAACGTGCACAAATCACTCCAAATACAACTTAGGGTGAGTGAATTGTATGGGAAACAACTAAAACATGGTTAAAAGTTCTGAAAAGTCAATTTTGCAGAAAAGGTTTGCTTGAAGACATGATCTCAGAGTTTATATCTTGTCCCCTTCAAGGCGTACGCGGTCAAAGTGGACTCGGACATGTTCCTCCACGTGCGCAACCTGATGGACCTGCTGCTGCGGCCAGACACCCCCAAAACCAACTACATGACGGGCCTGGTGTGGTGGCACAGCCCAGTCCTCCGCAGCCCAAGTAACAAGTTCTATCTTCCCCCCGAGGTCATCGCTGAGCCCGAGTACCCCCCATACCCGTTGGGCATGATCTACATCATGTCCCTAGACCTGCCCCAAAAGATCCTGAATGCGTCCCGGGAGATCAAGCCCATCTTCATTGAGGACGCCTACCTGGGCATGTGTCTGAAGAGGCTACAGATCTCTCCCACTGACCCCCCCCAACAAGACATGTTTCTGGTAGACGCGAAGCACCCGCTCAGCCCCTGCGCCCTCTCCAGAGTCGTAGCCACTACCACCACCAGCATGCCGATGATGATGACCTACTGGAGGCGCAGCCAGCTGCCACAGACACACTGTTAGCCAGGAGCCAAGAGTGATTTTATTTAATTTAAAGATTTTATGATGTATAAAACACTTTGTAATTTTTTTTTTTCATTAAAATATTGGCGTGTCATTGAGCACATTGAAAGTTCTATAGAGTTGCTGATCTAGGCCACATGATTGTTGTTGTGTGATCTTCCCATAGTGAAGCATTGCTTTCTGTTACTGCGGGTTGAATCCTGTGGGCAGGATCCAGAGGTGGGTAGTACTTATGTACTCAAGTACACTTTCTGGAGTTACACAGTGATGGAAAGAACATGCTGAAATGTTTTTAGTAACATAATTAAAATGTATTTGATCACAAAGTCTAATCTGAATACTGTATTTTATATACTTGGAATACATATACACAGATTTGTATTATATTTTAGTGAGAAAAATACTACATAGTAATCACACATGCATTTTTCAAGAGTGACGCTTTCTCTTTTTCTCACTAACAATGTGCTGTTCAAAGCCATCCATCCATCTTCTCCCGCTTAATCCGGCTGGGTCGCGGGGGCAGCGTGCTGCCCAATACTCATAGTGAAGAATATAATCATTTTTTACTACTTATTATAAATTCATAGTGTGTCTTTAATATATGCCTTGTAATGAAGAATGTAATCATTTCTACCAGTCATTATAAAATTCATATTGTGCCTTTAACATCTATGAAACAAAGAAATACTGTGCTGGCTCACAGCTGGCCCACGGAGCTTATCACTAGGCAGGATGCATATGTATCTTTGTGTGCAGACTCAGTGTGGGAAAACTCATGTCTTGTGAGGTCATGGAGTCACGTGAAGTCTGGCTGTGAGGAGATGACAGGAACACCAAATATGGGAAGGAGATGGAGTCAGCTGGACGCGGAGAATGTTTAGTCATAGGTTCATGAATATTTATAATGCTTGTCTTTTAATACTGGGCTGAAAGGGGTGTGTGCGTTCTGAAGCTGTGCCGAGCGTAAGACGCACGTAGATTGTGTGCTGTTTAGGGACCCTTCAGACCCAGAGCTCTGATTAGAATTGTATTTGTCAGGGATTAAACTTTATCAATTTGAATCCACTGAATCTTGGTCGTCTCTCCTTGATACTGAACACGCACGAAAGAAAAGCTGCATAGGACGCAGGTTTTTTCCTTTCATCGCTCACGTCGCATTTGAACGAACTCCTCTGAAGGCGCCCACGGGGGTGAAAATTGCTGTACATCAACTAGAGAAGTGGGGCATCAAACGATAGCTGAATTTTTTTTGATAAATGTCACGGTTTACGTGCGGCGAAGCCGCAACATTTGTTCAGATCTTTTGCAATTTTCCAATTTCTAAATTTGCTCCCGTTCGGCCATACAAAGTCCAATTCAGCTCAAATTTGAATCACTTATAAAACTTTAGTACCAAAGCCGACTAATTGTGACCCGAGCAAAAATGGTGTGATGGCGCCCCCTGCAGGACTCAACAAAATTTTGCATGGAGGGTCAAAATTTTATCCATCCATCCATCCATCTTCTCCCGCTTAATCCGGCTGGGTCGCGGGGGCAGCGTGCTGCCCAATACTCATAGCACCTGACCCCCCCTATGAACCCCTCTGCAGGTGGTGAGCCCACAGGAGGGTGGACAACATGGTCCTTGATGTTAGTTCATAGGGGTGCAGGCATGTTTTGGGTTGATGGGGGAAACCGGAGTACCCGGAGGAAACCCATCCAGACACGGGAAGAACATGCAAACTCCACACAGGGGGATCGAACCCGCAACCTTCTTGCTGTGAGGCCTGAGTGTTGCCACTCAGCCACCGTGCCGCGGTCAAAATTTTAGTTTTTCTAAAATCTACCAAATTTTGCCCAAAATTACTTTAGATCATCTCAATCAAAAAAGCCAATGTAAACTATATGGTATTTTTAACCGTGTGGCCATGGTGATGTACGAAAGCTCCAATGTTATCCTAATGGGAGAGATCAGAAAAATTCCCATTCATGAAAAATATTTTACTTTCACAGAATATTCTCAAATTTGGCACAATGCGGTTAGCGGTTAATACCTCATAGAAGAGAAAATAAACCCTCTTTAAATGAAGATGCATGAAAGAAGTAGGGAAACCGCTGGCAATAGGAAGAATAGGAGAGGGGTGCTTCAAAAAGTTACTAACAACCCAAGTTAACATTTAGGAAAAATATTTTATTAAACTTTGTTCGTGCCTCTGTCTTGGCTCAGAGAGTGCTGACCAGGCGAACCCGTCTCAAGGTGCAGGTCTCAGGCTGGAGTCTGGACTGAAGAGGAACCCAGGTCACTACTTCTTCCTGCCCCACTGACAAGCTTCTGCGGCCCACCTGGGCTACATACAGGGGACACAGGTAGGTAAAAGGGACCGGGGTCCTGGGATAGGGGAACACTGTATTGGCTGGAGATGTGAAGAATGGGTTTTCTATAGTTGGGGGGACATGGTTGCCTGGAGGTGTGGGGACTGGGCCTGGGCTGACACACAGAAGGGGGAGTGGGCTGCTTGCAGACTTGGTGTCCTGTATGGCCCCACGCTCTAGGTTCCACTCTGCTCCTCTCAGCTCCAGGCCGCACAGGTACACAGCCTCTGCAGAGCAGGACGAGGGACAGGCATCATCACCGACAATCTAAGGATAAATACAGGCCATCAGCACGACACCAACATGGGAAAGTCTGTCACATTTTACAACTCATTATTAGTTAAAGTGAGAGTGTATAGCTTTCTGGTGGTGGAAAGTAAACAGAATAACTCAATGGAAATAGAAAACTCAATTTAAACATACTTCAAAACAACAACATTCTAACATGGCTTAAATCTCGTAAGTCAATTTGTCTTAAGATAGGACCGTTAACTTTCATCCACAGAAAGCAGACAGTTGTTTGTTCATGTCTTTTGACCTGGAAATGGAGGGTGGTGTCTGACAGGTTTCTGCCGTGGACGTGGGCATAGTGTCTTCTCAGGGCCAGCAGGAAGCCCTTGGGGCTGGAAAAAGTGGACAGTCTGTAGGCGCGGCCTCGGTCTGGACTGTCGTGGTGCCACAGGTACGAGCTGATGAACTCTGCTCTCCTCTGATGCTCCTGGACGCCCTGCAGATCAGCCTCACAAGGAGACGGGCACATGGGCGAGGCCAGAGAGGACACGACGTCCCTCAGGATGTCCCACTCATCCTGAAGGAACGCTTGCAGAGGACAGGAGGCAGAGACACGTGGGGTCTGTGCTCTGGCACTCATGTAAGCCTCCAGGGCCCTCACAGTCTGGGCATAATATCTCAGAGGAGAGACAATCGGTATGTCCCTTACAGAGCGCCCTGTAGGACACTGGGACACCCGCAGTAGAACATCCAGGCTGTGGCTCTTCTTCTGGAGGATCTCTCCCATGACATCTTCTCCAAAGCCCAGGCTCAGATACTCATCTTGACCTATGCTGTGTTGCGGGTTTCCATTCAACGTCACCATTAGAGCGGAGGCATCTGAAACACAAAGTTTACTAATGTGTGTGTTGTGTCTCAATAATAACTGCTAAACATTCCATTAAATTACTTAAGGTGAGTAAGGTTATCTGAATACTTTGGATTACTTGATATTGTCATGCTTTTTAAAACTACATGAATGTAGCAACCACATTCTGCAAATTCTTGTTTGGTTTTAAACCTGGTTTAGACCTGGCTTAGTCCTGGTTTAGACCTGGTTTAGACCTAGTTTTAGTCCTGGTTTAGACCTGGTTTTAGTCCTGGTTTAGTGCTCGTTTAGTCCTGGATTTAGATCTGGTTTACACCTGGTTTAGACATAGTTTAGATCTCCTTTAGACCTGGCTTACTCCTGGTTTTACTCCTGGTGTTAGTTCTGGTTAGGAGGAAACGCGGTCCACGCAGTTTACGCGACAAGACACGGCCCACGCGCAGTGTCTGCAGCGTATGGGAGGAGATGAGGTGTGCGCGGCGTATGGGAGGAGATGAGGTGTGCGCGGAGTATGGGAGGAGATGAGGTGTGCGCGGAGTATGGGAGGAGATGAGGTGTGCGCGGAGTACGGGAGGAGGCACACACGGTCTATGCAGTGTATGCGAGATACGGCGCATGCCGTATTAAAAGCACATAGCAAATAGTACATTTATGTATTAAATCGAAAGCCGCTTGGTTGCTGCAGCAGAGTTTGCATTGCACGGTCAGATTCCACATGTCCCTCTCTTCTTTAAATACAAAGTGATTGCTGAATTTCCAAGACACAAATGTGTTTTTGCCTGTGCACTGTTGCCTCTGTTCTACTGACTCCTCGACTTTGTCCATTGAGTGACTGATGCAGCGCCATCAGCGTTAACAGGACGTTTATGGAGCTCTTATTGTGTGTTGTGTTTGGGTTTTAGGCATTGAGTGGAACTGAAATAAAAAGGGTTATAGCCCAAAATGTGAATTGATTTCAACAAAGTAACTGTAATCTAAGTACCACTCATTGAAACAGTAACGGAATACAGTTACTCATAATTTATATTCTAATTACGTAATGCCAGTGCTGGGCGCTGAGTACAAGGCCCACTACAGGACATGGGGTCCTCAAGCCACCCTCATGAAGTCTGTTTCTGATTGTTTGGGCAGAGACTTTCACACCAGTGGCCTGCTGGAGGTCACCCTGTAGGGCAATGGCAGTGCTCAGCCTGTTCCTCCTTACACAAAGGAGCAGATATGAGGACCTTCTGTCGCACTGTCCAGCTCTCCTACATTTACTACCTGTCTCCTGAAATCGCCTCCATGTTCTGGAGATTGTCATGGGAGACACATTAAATCTCCTTGCAACAGCATGTCTGGATGTGCCATTCAAATTCGCCCCTTTCTCTCCCCCATGCCTTCATTACCTTCAGACTTGATTATTGCAATAGCCTCCTCTACGGACTTCCGTCCACTGACCTTCAAAAACTTCAGTATGTTCAAAACTCTGCTACCCGCGTCCTCACCCACACCTGCTCACGAGACCATATCACCCCCGTCACTGGCTCCCCGTCCAACAGTGCATCAACTTCAAGATCCTCCTGATCACCTACAAAGCTCTCCATAACCAGGCCCCTCCACACCTCACAGACCTTGTCCACCTCCACCGTCCCTCCCGCCGCCTCCGATCAGCCGACTCCAACCTCCTCACTCCCACATTCAAATCAAAGCACCGGAGCTTGGGGGACCGAGCCTTTGCCTTTGAAAATGCCATTGCTTTACCTGGTATGTATGGCAGTATGGTATACATTGTATTTATTCAATTACAAAGATTTTATTGCTAATATACTTGGTTTGGTGTGGTGTTTGGAGCGACGTCCTTGTCTCCAAGTTCATCTGTATGTTGTTTTAACAGTATTATATTTACATTGTCTACGGGAGGTACGGGATGTTGTGATTTTGCGGCGGCACGGTGGCTGAGTGGCAACACTCAGGCCTCACAGCAAGAAGGTTGCGGGTTCGATCCCCGGGTCGCCCGGGCCTTTCTGTGTGGAGTTTGCATGTTCCTCCGGTTTCCCCCATCAACCTAAAACATGCCCGCACCCCTATGAACTAACATCAAGGACCATGTTGTCCACCCTCCTGTGGGCTCACCACCTGCAGAGGGGTTCATAGGGGGGGTCAGGTGCTATGAGTATTGGGCAGCACGCTGCCCCCGCGACCCAGCCGGATTAAGCGGGAGAAGATGGATGGATGGATGTTGTGATTTACAGGGGCAGGCAGGTATCTACTCCTAACACCTCATTGGGCAACAGACTTTCTATTCTCTTTTATTAAGTTGTTTCAGATCATTATTGTGATTTAAAATGGCCAAAATACAACAATGATCCATGGGTGTTTATAGCTATATAGCAGACACAAGCACAACACATCTTCATTAAACAACATCTAGGCAAAGCAAAGTGTTTTACGTAATATCCCCCACTCACTTTACCTGTGTGTGATTATGGAAGGAGAGTGAGTATAGCACAATTATTTGCATAAAGTATAGACATAAAGTATAGTATAGACATTTCCACACATTTTTGTCTGGATGGTGTACATTTGTGAAGCTGTGAAGTAATGAGTATTTACCGTCCTGTGTGTGGGGTCCAGGGAGCAGGTAGACCCGGGCCACACTCTTCAGCTCCTCCTGGTGAGCAGTGTCCAGCACATGAGCCCCATGCACCAGATTCACTGTTGACACAACATAAATCCTAGATGATGATGATGATGATGATGATGATGATGATGATGATGATGATGATGATAATAATAATAATAATAATAATAATAATAATAATAATAATAATAATAATAATAATAATAATAATAATAATAGGTGGCACGGTGGCTGAGTGGCAACACTCAGGCCTCACAGCAAGAAGGTTGCGGGTTCGATCCCTAGGTCACCCGGGCCTTTCTGTGTGGAGTTTGCATGTTCCTCCCCGTGTTTAGATGGGTTTCCTCCGGGTACTCCGGTTTCCCCCATCAACCTAAAACATGCCCGCACCCCTATGAACTAACATCAAGGACCATGTTGTCCACCCTCCTGTGGGCTCACCACCCGCAGAGGGGTTCATGGGGGGGTCAGGTGCTATGAGTATTGGGCAGCAAGCTGCCCCCGCGACCCAGCCGGATTAAGCGGGAGAAGATGGATGGAATAATAATAATAATTATTATTATTATTATTATTAGTGGCTGGTTAGCTCAATGGGTTAGTCACGGGTGATGAGGTGATAAAACTTACAAGATGCTGGATCAGATGTTGCCCGGCCAAACAAGGTTTGCAAGTGACCATCAAATGTGGCATATACCAAGGAGACACACTGTCCCCAGTGCTGTTCTGCATAGGTCTGAACCCCCTCAGCCAAATAATCGACTACCGACTCAGAGGCAGCACGGAGGCACTCATCCTGGCTGCACAGGCCCAGATAGCAATAGAGGCCCAGATCTACCACACCAGCATGCATGGAGTGACATAACCAAGTAGCGAGCATAGTGTACAGAAACATCTGTGCAGAGTACAGGCTGGGACTAAGGGTTGTGGAGAATGAGCGGGCCAAGATCCTGTGGGACTTCCAAATACAGACTAACAGAATGGTGATGCGAACCAACCAGACATTGTGGTTCTGGATAAGCGAGAGAACAAAGCCGTGGTGGTGGACATTGCAATACCGAGCGAGGGCAATGTCAGGAAAAAGGAACACGAGAAACTAGAGAAATACCAGGGGCTCAAGGAAGAGCTGGATGAGTGGTTGCAGCAGAACTCTCAAGCTCGCCTCTGGTAGAGGGCCCGAGGTGATGAGGGTGAGAGAGTGAAAGGTGAGAAACACGTTTTACATATATATATATATATATATATATATATATATATATATAGATAGATAGATAGATAGATAGATAGATAGATAGATATAGATATAGATATATATATATAGATAGATATAGTTATAGATAGATAGATATATATATGCATAGTGTTCAATCTATTTCATGTTCTTTGTTACAGCCATTTTGAACTTTGCCCTTTTTTTCATTCTTCTTTCATTTTGCACTTAAAAACCTTGAAAATCATGCACACTTGCTTTAAGGGGGCTTGTTTCTCCACAGATCTGACGTTTGGTTGCAGACAGGCCTTTAGACTTATAATTAATAGAATTCTAACATTCTACATTCTTGAATAAAGAATTGTTTTTCTTGAAACTTGGTTTGATTCAAACATGTATGTGAACAGGTAGTCACATCATTTGGAACATTTCTCATCAGCTCTCATGATTCTCAGGCTTTCAAAACACTTGACACAGCGCTCATTCACAAACACACATGATCAGTGTGTTTGTGAATGAGCGCTTGTTTTTTTTTTTATATCACAGGTCTGTGGTAAAGGATACTGGTCCAAATTCACTTTCAATATAGAAACTCAAACGTGTAAAAAGTAAATGTTTGGAAGCACTCAAAATCTATCAACATAGGATATGTATATAGCTGTGTACTGTTGGTGGAAACCTCTTGTTTGATTTTCCAGAACACATCCATTACGTTTACAAGTGCTGATGTATTTGTGACATGTCTCAATTCTCTTTCTCATATATTTGTATGTGTGTTCAATTTGGCACAACTCCCCCAGGTGACTCCACCTGATTGTCTCCCTGGACATGTTCTTACATTTATTCCATTCTATGGAATTTTAAGGGCAAACTGAATGGTATTCTGTGGTATTTAGAAATGTATATTGAATGTGTACTTTTTAACCACAGTTATAGCACTCTTATATTTTACCTTCATCATTTAAACAGCTGAGTTAAGTAGCTGAAAGAACAATTAGCATATTCTATATACTATACAGGTCTGAGAACCTTCTGAAAATAGTAATTATAATGATTTACTTTCTACCACTGGACAGGACACACTTGTGTCACACGCTCTCCTTTACCTGCCAGGTACTGAAGCGCCCTCTTCTGGTCACTGCACAGAGCTGCAATGCCGCTGTATGCCTCCACTAGAACCTTCAGGTCAGTCTCATTCCTGGAGGAGTATACAACAGGACACAGAGAATGAGATAAGATTTAAATGTAAGGATTTTATTACCACTATCCAATGTTTTCAGAATATCAAAATGTGAACATGAGAGGATGATTTTGGATTAATGGATTAAGGATTAGGGATTAGGATAGGTATTACACTTCTGTGGGCTCACCACCTGCAGAGGGGTTCATAGGGGGGGTCAGGTGCTATGAGTATTGGGCAGCAAGCTGCCCCCGCGACCCAGCCGGATTAAGCGGGAGAAGATGGATGGATGGATGGGGTATTAATTGCTAGTACATCACACGTTTAGATCAACATGCTATCTTTTATTGTTTTATCACATTAAAATCAGTTTGATAATGAAACTACTGCACATCACATCAGGTTTGTGAAGTTGGATTTATTGTTTTATATCAAACTTTTGTATATCTAAGGGAAATGGCCAAATGGCAAGGTGACTTGCACAGAAAATCTTTTCAGACATAATTTTGATGAGGGAATGTTATAGTAGATGTTGATACTATAGATGTTACTATGGTGATCATTACTCTAGCCTTTATTAATGATTCATTGGATGGACCCTAATTCTTCTCTTATTAGCAGCTTGATGCTAAAGCTGACCTGAAGTGTAAAACGGTGAGACACTTTGCAGCTGTCATCAACATTCTTCAGGGTGTGATGCTAACATTAGCATGCTTTGTCTGAGGCTTTGTTTAGACTTTAATATTAGCTTTATTTCAATGCAACCTGACCAGAAAGAACTTAGCTCACCTGTTGTAGTTCTAACTGTTAAACAAGTCCCTCTCAAAATAACATTAGTCACAAACTATCCAGTATTGGCCAGCTTTTCAGTCAGTCTCACATTTTAGTTGAAAATGAAACAAAGACAGACAATGTTCTCAAAACTGCCTGTGTTTGCTAATGTGTGCATTGTGTCATTATGGTAGCTGCTGAACATTCTGCCATACACATAATGTAGAACAACACCACCCTCCTGATGTCCCTGCAAAGGATCAGTAGATATGTGTCTCACCAGGGGTAGCAGTGGTCGGGTCCTGTTCGTCTCTGCAGCAGGACCGAGTGGAAGAGGGCACAACGCTGGAGATACTGCCCCCTGTGGACCGCTGACGCACACTGCAACTGCCGTATGGAGCGCTCCCACTCCTCCCTCAACGTGACGCAGGAGTCAAGAACCAACATGAGGGAATGCTGTCGGACAACAACTGAAAAAGAAACACCAGTGAATTTTATTTGAATTTGAATTTCTTTTTCTTTTTTTTACATTGATATTTTGCAGTGACATCATGCTGGGGATTTTCTACATGTATCTCTATGGTGGAATGCTCAGCCATGGAGACATAGTGCAAACAATAGCATACACAGACAGCGGCACGGTGGCTGAGTGGCAACACTCAGGCCTCACAGCAAGAAGGTTGCGGGTTCGATCCTGTGTGGAGTTTGCATGTTCTCCCCGTGTCTGGATGGGTTTCCTCCGGGTACTCCGGTTTCCCCCATCAACCCAAAACATGCCCGCACCCCTATGAACTAACATCAAGGACCATGTTGTCCACCCTCCTGTGGGCTCACCACCTGCAGAGGGGTTCATAGGGGGGTTCAGGTGCTATGAGTATTGGGCAGCACGCTGCCCCCACGACCCAGCCGGATTAAGCGGGAGAAGATGGATGGATGGATGGATTTAAACGGCACATTTTCAGGAGCCTATCAGGAGACTTGCAGAAATAAGATCACCTGATGTAGTTCCACCTTAGCCAATTCTTTATGATCAGACTGTGTTAAAACAAAACTTAGATTAAAGGGACAGATGGGAATTTTGGACATAGGGCCTCATTTCCTGGTGAGTGAGCCAAGTGTTGGAGAGGTGTAGAGACACTTTTTTAAAAAGATTCCATCCAGTTCTTGTATTTGGAGAGGTTGCTGGTGCTAGGCTAGTGCATGTCAATGGCCATAGTTGTCCTGCCACTAAAAACAGTCTTACCCACTCCACAGAGCACCCGAGGCAAAACTATTAGAACTCCAGACTGTCCATGTGAATGTCTGTGTGCACAGAATCATTTTAGAAGTAAAACTAACCATTGCATTTGAAGGATTTCTGTCTGAGCAGCAGCAGCAGCGAGTTGTACTTCCTGATAGAAAGTTCGGCAGCGGCGTACTGATATATGAGAAAATAGTCCCTCAACATGTGACGATTCATGCGATGCAAGGTTAGTTTTATTTCAAACATGATTCTATGGACACAGACGTTCACATGGACAGTCTGACAGTCGTTTTGCCTCGGGTGCTCTGTGGAGTGGGTAAGATTGTTTTTAGTGGCAGTCAATGGCCATTGACCTGCACTAGCCTAGCACCAGCAACCTCTCCAAATACAAGGACTGGATGGAAGATTTAAAAAACTGTCTCCACACATCTCCAACACTGGCTCACCAGGAAATGAGGCCCTATGTCCAAAATTCCCAAGTGTCCCTTTAAAGTAACTGGAGTAATAAGACAGACAAGTGCCTCTAGTTAGCCTCACATCCCCCAGGGAATGTTGATGACATCAGCTGCAAAGTATCAATGTGACTAATTATGATTCTTGTAGTTACATGGTATAAGGTGGACTTTGTCTTCTGGGGCAATGAACCAGAGTTGGAGCCGTTGGAGGCCTGGCTTCTGTGAGACGTCTGCACACAAAACACCCAAGTAGAACATCTCAAATTATGCTTGTCTGTATATTTAAGATCATAGAAATATTAACCAAGGGCCAAAACTTGTCTAAATTACACAATAATGATTATGATGATCAGCCATTGATATTCATGTCAAGAGCAGGATTTGAACAGCCAACCTTCGGCTCAGTGGTTAAACACTAACGCCTCAACAGCTATATCCCTATGTTCTAATGTAGTTTCCCCACAGCAGAACCCTGTAAGACCTCTGGAGAAGTGATATTGGAGTGTACAACATACAGGGCACACACATGACACCAGTCTGTTATGGAGCAGAGTTAATCCTATCCTAAAAGATATATCACATGTGTGCCACGTACCTTCTCTGTTATGAATTAGCATGATTATTTCAGGCAACAGTTGCTCCCATTGTTCCAGTAAGTGACAGTTCTTAAAAACCAACCAGAGAAATTCATTTGGAGCATGTTTCAGATCTGAAATGATGGAGACTTGTTCCCAAGAATAGACCACTCTGACAGAAACCTGGAGAATACAACAAACATGAGCTCTCAGTGTTAAATCTTTATACAGTACAGTTGAATCTGAAGTTGAAATGGGTCACCTGTGCAGAGAGAGCCAGCTGTCTGATGAAGTGCAGGGGCTGCAAGCCTGTGTGAGGGGTCCCTATGAGGACCACAGGGCCAGTGTGTGAGAGCAAAAGCCCGGACAGGGCCTGGAAGGCCTCATAGGAGGGGACTTCACTGAGAAGACTCCCAGCTATCTGCTGAGCTACAAGATGAAGGGCCTCAGGCTTCAGGGTCCTCCAGAGCAGGGCCCTCTGCAGCAGTGACAGCTGTGCATAGGGCTCAAAGGGCACAGGCCCTGTGACTGATGAAGAGACTTCCAGGTAGTCCTGCCACTGCTCTGGAGCAGAGCTGAGGGACCACAGGAGGTCCCTGAAGGCAGGAACCTGCTCCAGGCACCGCAGCTGTGGAAGCACATGTCCAGGGATCCACTGTGGCAGAGCCTGCTGGTTCTCAGGGCTGGTCCCGGGGCAGGTCCCAGGACAGGTCCCAGGGCAGGTCCCAGTACAGGTCCCGGGGCAGATACTGGGGCAGGTCCCTGGGCATGTCCAGGTGGTAGAATGATGGTGGTGGGTAGGCTGCAGACCCTGGAGGAAAGCCTGGCCCTGAGCCTGGGAGCAGAGCTGTCTGTGCTGGAGCAGAGCCACGATCAGCAGGACCTTTAGGACTTGTGCATGGCTCCTAGACAGACAGGGCCCATAGTGCAGCAGCAGCTGAGAGACAATGCAGTGAGAGAGGTCCCCTTTCTCCACAGGGCAGAGAGACCCCTGTGCAGGTCTCCATGAGAGGACTTTCTTCATTACACACACAAACTGCTCTAGACTGAAGCAGTAGGTTGGGGACAGCACTGCCACCTGCTGGAGAGCTCTGTACATGGCAGCAATGAGGGAACAGAGTGGCTGAGAAGACCTGAATACTCCAGAGCACCCGCTCAGGGCACCCTCCACTAGCCCCAGCTCCCTCTGCAGTTCCTGGGTCTCCTCATGGAACACACGCACCTCCTCTGTGAAATTAGGCTGCTTCAGCAGGGGGCCCTCCTTCTCCACTATGTAATCCATGAACGAGGCCTAGAGCAGGGCAAAGCATACAGGGCATCTTTGATGAGAGGGTTGTTTGAATGACTGTAACATTTCTGGTGGGGGGCTTATCCATCTTTCGTGTATTCACTTAAGACATTTTCCTTGCCAAATATACTTGATTTGTCATTTACTTGTCTCCATGGAGATGTATCAAGTTTTCCCCCATGCCATTTTCTGAAACATTCCAGGCAAAACAACATCTCCATGGAGAAAAGAAGGTTCCAGACTGTCCACCAAAAACTAAAATGGTTTCCCTTTATCTCAAGCAGAAATGCCAATACCAATGTTAAAACAAGACCAAGGAGCGGTATATTCACCTCTCTGGAGCTCAGTCGCTCTGTGAGGAGATGCATGCTCTGCTCTAGCTGCTGTTGCTGGCTCAGAAGAAGGGTGCCCTCTGGAAGAAGAAGCTGGGTCTGCATGAATTTCTCCAACTCCTGCATGCTGAGGGACAGATCCACCACATGCAGCCTGCACTGGAGAAGCCTGGGAACCTCTAGGGACAGGTACGATCAGTTTAAAGGTTTTATATTATGCAATGTTGACACTTAAGACATGTTAGAAATGTGCTTCCTCATCAATAACATAACTGCAGTTGTAGAGTAGCTTGTTATTATTAGTCTGTCTACATCTCCAAAGCTCAAAATGCTGTGTTCCACTTTGTTATGTAAGTGGTAGTTTTTAGGTTAATAGGTTAATTTTGTCTTTTGCTCAGTAGAGATGGGAATTTCTGGTCTGAAATGAAGTTTAATAACATGATGGAGCACTTCCTGTATTACCGCAAGACATCAAAAGGTAGATCAGAGTGTTTTTGTTTGAGAGAATTCAGCCTGAATATGCAGGATTTGTGTGTTAATATACCAATATAATATGCATCTCAGGACTGAAACAAATTATTAATCTGCAGGATTAAAAAAAAGAAAAGAAAAAGTAAATAAAATAAACAAAAATCTGACTGTGATGAATCATAATCAGAACCTGATGCAATGTGCACTTAGTTTCATTTTGCGGGATACATGCCCATTTATATTTGTAAGCACTGGGCCTATTCACACTGGAACAAACATTTACATTAAATTCAATCATCAATTCATCACACATGAAGAACTAATATGAAAACTTTGCAAACCCAATGGAGACAGACAGATGTCACCTTTATCCCATACAGACAGGTGTCACTTTTATGTATACTGTTGAGGCAAAAAATAGGGTTTTCATGAGACTAGCAACATGTGACCAGAAAAATTGCATATGTGGTAGGCAATATAGCAAAAATTATAATCACAACTTTTTTAGAACCAGATCACAATGCTGATGTTATCATGATTAATGCTTTCTTTGTATCTTCTATTAGTCTTTAAGAGGTAACTTAAAAGGTTTCTTAAAACACCATGTTCTTACTTTAATCTTCAATTCACTTTTCTTAATCTGTGATACGTAGGATTCTGCATCTTCCCATAGTAATTTTGGTACAAATGGGAAAAAAAATCTAGAGGCGCCAACAACTTTGCTGGGGTTGTTGTTTATGGCAACATCGAATTCCATTGGGCACCACAGTGTTTTCTAATGTGGAGGTCAATGGACTTGGATGAATATTGCCATTTAAAATGCCCAAACTTTAACATAATGATCCATGGGTGTCAGGGATTATAACTATATAACAGACACAACCACAAACACACAGGCCTTCATTGAACAAAAAAAATCACAATATGGTAATTTTACCAGCAGAATCAACATCCTGGGTTTTACCGTCTCTTACTTTGTCCCAGGTATGTAAATACTAGATTGAGGGCACTTACCAATGGTCAGCCTGTGAACAGGGAGAGTAGTGGAGAAGGCCAGACTGAAGCTGGGGTGAGTCTCTCTCGGTGGGTCAAACAGTACTGAGAGGAGTTGTGGACAGGACGGGGCCCGCTCTGTGGCCCTCACCAGAACTCGGGCCCCTGAGCAGAGGAAAGACAGGTTTAGGATGGACTACCACTGTGCATTAGCCCAAGTCTGCCCCTGCTCCTGTCGCCCCCTCCTCCTCCTGTATGAAACCTTTGTTTGCACCTGTCACTGCAGCCTTCTCCACTTTCTCCAGTAAGTCTTGGTCATCAGCAAAAAGCTCCAGCTCAAAGTTCTTCATGGCCGTCGTACAGTCTCCTACAGGGAAATACACCAAATTATTTCTGCTTTGCTAATGGGACCAACATAATATCTAATCCTGAAAGCTAATGTGTCTAAATGAACCTAAAGAAGAATTATATTTCTGATGAGCATTAAAATCTAACTAATGAACTAAGTTCGAATTTTGATTTTGTAATTGTAACCTCAAACTAAAATAAAGGCACTTGAAAGTACAATAAGCTCCAGGAGTACAAGAGTCGGCAAATAAACATGGCTTCTCGCAGAGGCCCTACCTCTAAACAAGCTGTGGGGCGAGCTGGGGTCTAAGCGGTGGTGGGGGTCGACCAGCAGAGGGCAGCGCTGCAGACAGTTGTGGGTGCAGGTGCTGAAAAGCAGGGTGAGCAGGAGGCTGGAGAGAGACTCTCCCTGGAGCTGTTTCTCACTATGACCTAGGGCCCGAGCCAGGGGCCCCTGTGGGAGCGGTGACACAGGCAGAAGAGGAGAGCCAGGGCCACAGGCATCACTGACACTCAGAGCACACATAGCCCTCATCGGGTCCTCTGGCACAGGGCACATCCTGCCTGTCTCACACAGAGCTCTCCACTTTGTCAGCAGCTCAAAGCGAGTGTCCGAACCGAAAGGGCCCAGGTATGAGAGGGCAGCTGCAGTGAGGAGGGCATCTCCTGGCAGAGCCGCAAGGGTCACAGCTGTCTGCTACAGTACAAAAACAAGTCATCTGTGAGTTCACTTTACTCATACTGTAGTACTGATGCCCTGACCTAAGGGGGTCAGGACGTCAGATACTCGTATCACTGACACTGTGCAGTGCACCTCTAGCTACAGAAGGCAGCCCTGTGACTATAAAGAATGGGACTAGAATGTGCTGGTACCTGGGAGTCCTCCTTCCACACAGTCAGATATGTCCCTAGTGGCTCCACAGAGCAGATGGCCTCTCTGTGGAGCTGCTCAGCCTGTTTGAGCTCAGATGTTTGGGTGAGGAGCCGGCCTTGTACAGAGCGGAGTTGCACGCTCAGTGTTTTAAGCTGGCTATATGCGCCCTCCTTCTGTCTCCGGGCTACATGGAGGCGCTCTTGGGCAGCTGTGGCCTCTCTCTCCAGACGTCGGCTCTTCTTCATGTGTTTGTGCAGCCTGCAGCACTGGTATATGGCCAGCACCCAGCGGCAGAGGGATTCACAGGCCTGAGAGGCCTCCCGCACCAACTCTGGGTCAAAAGCAGGGCTGTGCACCAGTGAACCCAGTCTCTGCAGCTGCTGTGTGGTCACACTGCAGTGGTCAAAGTACTCCAGCTCCTGAAATAATGGGCAGTCAGTCAGCAGCAAACATGAGATAACACCTCCATCTGAGACAAGTCCAGTACATCATCATCATCATCATCAGAGCATCATCATGTGAACACAGTCACCTCTATCCATGCATTATGAATACAACATAAATAGAAAATGACAAATTCAATTCTGTCAACTGGACAAACGTTTTTTAATCTTAAATGTTTCGCTGCTCTGAACTGAAGAAAAGGTCTTCAATCAAAGTATTTGATTGAAGACCTTCAGGGAGAATTTCTCATTTGCCATCATTGAGCTTTGTATCAGTAAATAAGGTGAGAGTGTTTCTTGTGGATGACAGAAATACAGACCTGAAAGAAGTCTTCCCGGCTGAGCAGGTGCTTAGCACTGTCCCAGCCCGGGGGATGGTGGAACAGCAGGCACACCGCGTCCAACACCATTACCACAGGCTGAGGGGGGTCCCTGTAACCCCGCACCTCCTCCAGAGCACACAGGTCAAAGCTGGTTACCTTCCTCACACCAGCCTCCAGAACCTCTTGCACCTGCAAACACAGCTACGTCACTGCACTGTGGGGGAGAACTGGGAGAGACATGGGGTGTTCATGTGGTCCTTGCAAACAGGTTTTTCTGTGTGGTAATCTGTAACACTTTTTCAATCATTGTCAGCCTTTGTGATTTTATTTTTGTGCCCTGTTTTCAATTTGATCGCCATCAAATGTGCAGCCTCTACAGGTGTTGTAGATGCCTTGAGCACTCTGGATATTTTGTTGCTCGGGCACGCTCCAATCATGCTGTGCTAATGGGAGTAGGAATTAGGAGTAGGGAAAAACGAATTGCAATTGTTTGTTTATTTCAATTACAAGATTTACTAATTGGGGAACTGACAAAACTATAAATTAACAAACTCATACATGAATTTCAGAACATACTTGTACAGATATAAACTAGCAGTTATTATTGCAGGAAAAGAATGGACACATTTGTGGAGGAGATTATGATGAACTGCATCCATTCAATTGAATTTACAAATGAAGGTATGGGTGTGCAGCTTTAGTAGGTCTATCATTTGTCAATTTATGGCTGTGACAAAAATCAAGAGTACAGATGCAGACCCAGGCACAGACACACCAGGCCTCACTCTCTACCTTCAGATGGGTGTGTTGGATGTTTTTCTCCAGCTGAGAGATGCGAGCCTCCTCCAGGTCTGTGCTGTGCCGAGCGTCCTGCAGCCTCTGTTTCTGCACTGTGAGGGCCCTGAGCATCGCATCCTCCTCCTGCAACAGGCACCACTCAGGGGACAATGACCTAATTCTATAACAGCATTCATATAGCATTGTACAGAATATTTCTCCCCCCTCACTTTCCCCTTTAGTCCTCTAGATATATTGAAGTTACCATACCTTTTCTATATCTTGAACCTTCTTCCTCTGTTTGAGCAGTCTCTCCAAGGCCATGTTGGTCATCTCCTCCAGACTGGACACGACTGCTTCCACCCTGGCAAACACTATCTTTAACCTGGAAGCTCCATGGCAACATACACATAGAATAAAAGCCTATTGTACCTCTGGGTGTGATGTAGGGCTCTCCTCTGCAGCAGGGTGAACAGCTCACAGAAGTGGCTCACACAGTGCAGGTATGAGGCTGGACTGAAGGGCTGGTAGCTGAGCAGAGAAGAGGCATACTGACGGGCACACAGGCAGAGCTGGGCCATGACCTCTGCTATACTGCTAACTGACTCTCCCATGTCTGAAACAAAGATAAATGTTTATTAAATTAAATGTATTTGTGTAAAGCCCAAAATCACAACAGCAGTAGCTTCTGGTTGCTTAACAGGATCATTGATTTAACAAAGAGAAAATTAGAAAATCCAACAGTGAAACAGACAGATGAACCAACATTCATAGAAAACAAGTAAATTGAGAAAAGCCCATCCTTAGACCCACTACCTGCAGGAACAACTGTTGTTGTAAAGCGCTTTGAGTGCCTTGAAGGTAGAAATGCACTATTAAAAAAATGTGACTATTAGATGCTGGAACAGGAGTACCTAGATGAAAAGTGGGCTACTGGAACAAAAACTGATATGGGCGAGATGCAAGTTCAGGGCTCTGTTGGGCTCTGTTGGAATACTAATACTAGCAGCAATTTGTCAAAGCAGCAATATCATGAAATCCAAACAAAAAACATCGAACATAAAATAAGCCTGTACACAGACGATACCCTTCTTTTTCTACAGAATCCATCCTCTTCCCTCCACCACGCAACAGAACTAATAGAATCATTCTCCAAAATATCTTAATATTCCATAAACTGGACCAAATCTTCAATTCTTCCTATACAACACAAAAGTTGGGATGTGGTAGCAACAAACATCCCAATCCCACTTTCACCCAATCACATCACTTACCTTGGAATAAGGGTTTCCCCCAGGCTGTCAGAGCTGTTTACCCTCAACTTCTCTCAACTCTCAACAAATTGAACTCAACCTGCAATGCTGGAACAATTTCCCCATTTCAATAGTAGGCAGAATCTCCCTGGTAAAGATGTCAATACTACCCAAAGTCAACTACCTTTTTTCAATGACCCCAGTACAACCCACCCCATCCTGGTTCAAATCACTCGATTCAATCATCAATAAATTGTACTGGAAGAATAAAACCCCATGTATAAAAGTCAGTACCCCTCAGAAACCTAAGCTCCAAGGAGGCCTTAATGTGCCAAATTTCTACCACTATTCACTCGTTAATCAGCTACAGATCATCTATAAATGGACTCATCCGGAGACAGACGACCAAGTTTGGACAGACCCTTTTTTACCCTTTTTGAGTAAATCAACAAAGAAAAACCCTTTATTTCAAGCGCCAACAATAGCATCAGCTCTGACAGCCTGGTGAAAATTCTACAACATAAACAACATCCCACTTACACCATTCAAATACACCCCTATCTGGCAAAACCCTGATCTCACAAGCAACAATAAACCACTAAATTTTCATCTCTGGGCAAACAAAGGAATAACACATTTAGGTTACATTCTTACTAACAATACTGTAACACCATTCACACAGCTGGTCCAGAAATATGGCATTGGGAACAATTGCTTCTTAGAATACTTACAACTAAAATCAATACTTCAAAAAACTTTGAACATTTCAACTCAATTCAATCCAGATCTCCCCAACCAAATTGTGGAATTTCTCAATTTATCCCCAAAGAAAAAACATATACACTAATTGCAACACCCAAAACACACTACCAATTAACAAATGGAAACAGGACTTGGAAATTGCTCCCATTGCCAATTTCTGGACTGAAATCTGCAAAAACATGTATTCAATGACCACAAACTCCAACTTACAGCTGACACAGTACAAGATTCTCCATAGATACCATTATACAGGAAATATACACAAAAATGGGTTTCTCAACAGGCATATGTTCACACTGCACACAAGGGATAAGGGACAACTATCTACACACATTTAATAATAATAATAATGATGCATCAGTTTTATATAGCGCTTTTCAGGACACTCAAAGACGCTTTACAGAGCATTATTCATTCAGTCCAGACCTGGTGGTGGTAAACTACTATTGTAGCCACAGCTGCCCTGGGGCAGACTGACGGAAGGCTGCCAATCTGCGCCATCGGCCCCTCCGACCACCACCACCATTCACGCACACACCACTTTCATACTAGGCA
Source organism: Odontamblyopus rebecca (assembly GCA_030686955.1). NCBI lineage: Eukaryota > Metazoa > Chordata > Actinopteri > Gobiiformes > Gobiidae > Odontamblyopus > Odontamblyopus rebecca. The sequence continues at coordinate 31,871,144 of CM060658.1, forward strand.
ATGTGTGTGATGTGCCTTGCACAGGACACTACGACAGTTTTTGCCACTGGTGCCCCACTGTGGCACCTGGAATTCCCTGTGGTCTCCCATCCAAGTACTAACCAGGCCCGGCCCTGCTTAGCTTCTGAGATCTGACGGGATCAGGCTTTGAAAAGCCGGTATGGCCACGGTTTAGCACTGCACACCCATCTATATATTCTGGCAAACCATCACTCAATCACTTTCCATAATATGTAGCTGCCACATCCCATTGTCCCCCTCTGTGCATTCTTGGAGATACTTCCACAACGACTCTCAACCAATACAATACAAAACATCTACTTATGTCGCTAACTATCGCCAAGAAATTCATATTAACCAACTGGGAAAAAAAATACACATTAATACATGGAAAAACTTCATTGCGGACCACTTCTCCTTAGAATACAACCCATCACACTCAGAGCACACCCCCACCATATCTCCACTCTCCACTCTCTGGCTTCCATAATACTCCACTACTAAATCACACAAATACACTCATATCCCTGCGATAATAACACATCAAATAGTTATAATTTGTATATTATTATTATTATTATTAGGCCCAAGTGCCAGAGGCTGGCACTAAATATAATACCTAAATATAATACATTATAAAGCATATGAACAGTGTGGGTCAGTGGTTAGTGTGGGGCATGTCATTTGCTGGGCGCAGTGTTTTCACGGCGCGATGTGTAGGGCACATTGTTTGCAGGGCACGTCGTTTTGCAGGGATACGCCGTTTGCGGGGTGCAGCGCAGGGGCACGCGAGGGCCGATCATCGCCACTTTTTTTTTTTTTCCTCCCTACGCACTCACCCATTTTTAACCCAGTGAACAATGACGAAAACTCACGAAATTTGGCCACGTGTTAAAGACTCCGCTTCTCTAACTTTTGGCTATTTCCATTTTCAATAAATAAATAACATGGCTCATCAGCGCCCCCTAATGAGACAAAAATACATTAGGGAAAATGAATAACACCAAAAAAAATTTGCACATAGAATCATGAAATTTAACACAGACATCGATCATGACAAGACAAGTAAAAAATATTATTATGGCCATTATTATGGCCACACCCCACACATATTATTATGGCCACACCCCCTGACACACCAGAGGCCATCTCGGATTAAAGTTTGCGAAGCTGAAACGCACTCCTCCGTGGGTGCCATAGACTGTATAAAACAAGTGAACAAAGTGAGTGTGACGTCACCCATAGCGTTCAGCGCCGCTCAAATGAGGCTCGCGATGCTGACGGTTACAGGGGCAAATCTGGAGCCAGGCTCTATGTTAGGAATAGGATTTTTTTGACGGACGAAATAGTGAAAAAAAAATTCAGGATCACGCAGAGCGGGTTTAAACAAAGATTTTATGACCAAAATGACGAGGCTCACGGCAGCAGGTACAGAGAGAGGAGCGATCAGATCCCAATGTAAGTCAAAGGGAAAAAGGGAGTGAAGGAGCCAGAAGAGCCTCCTGGCACACCTCCTATTTGGCACGCGGCGGCTAACGGGATAGCTTAGTCCACTCATATATACGATCTATGGCGGGCGCTCACCCGAACGGCCTCAAATTTGGTCCACATTATCTCCAGGGGCGGAACATCAAAAAATGTCCACATATCCCAAATCCGTCTGATGGTCTCTGAGCAGTGATGTGACAAATAATGAACACAATTTTTGGATATTTACAAATTGCTCCTATTTGCTCAAACAAACTTTGATTTCAATTAAATTTGACACAGTTCTTAAACTCTCTGCCCTAACACGACTGAATGTGAAAAAATTTTATTTTGTGCATTCGCACCCCCTACAGATTGAAATAAAACGTGACCCCAGCAAACAGGTTGAAAAACATTCAAAAACTCACCAAACTTTGCCAAACGTTCAGAAATGATGAGACATTTGAGAAAATATAGGTTTCATGTGTGGGGATTAAAAAATGGAGATAATACGCCACTTCGAATATTAGGCTCCGCCCACTCCTGTGGGAACCGTCCCAGCTCAACTTGGTCATAGAGCCACAAAATTTGGGACACGTATTCGTCACGTGAAGACCCCTAACAAAGCAGAAGGCGGCCATCTTGGATTGTAATCTTCAAAATGCAGAGTTCGCATTTTCGCTCATGTTGCGTTTGAACGCACTCCTCTGAAGGCGCTTCACCCACAGGGCTGAAAATCACCGTACATCATCTAGAGAAGTGTGACTTCAAAAGTTAACTACATTTTTTTGAAAACTGTCACAGTTTACGTGCAGTGAATTTTAGACAAATCATTTAAAGGTGCACTATGTAATTTTTCTGATGGAGGATGTGTTGGCCTGGGAAATTTGAATCACTGATGCGTGATCTCGGCCTGAATATAACACATTGTAAAGCATATGAAACGTGTGGTTGGGATTTACGGTTATTAGGGTTATTGTGTGGCACGGCGTTTGCTGGGCGCGGCGTTTGCACGGCACGATGTGCTGGGCCCGTTGTTTTCTAGGGCACAGCATTTGTGGAGTGCAGTGTTTGCAACTTCGCAAGAGTTTGCGAAGCTGAAACGCACTCCTCCGTGGGCGCTCACCCGAACAGCCTCAGATTGGGTCCACATTATCTCGAGGACGGGAACATCAAAAGTTATCCACATATCCCAAATCCGTCTGACAGTCTCTGAGCAGTGAAGCAACAAATAGTGAACACAAGTTTTGGAAATTTACAAATTGCTCCCATTTGCTCAAACAAACTGTGATTTCAATGAAATTTGACACAGTTCTTAAATTCTCTGCCCTAAAGCTACTGAATGTGAAAAAAATTAGTTTGGTGCGTTAGTGCCCCCTACAGATTGAAATAAATCACGACCCCCCAAACACGTTCAGAAACTCACCAAACTTTGCCAAAAGTTCAGAAATGATGAGACATTCGAGAAAATATAGGTTTCATGTGTGGGGATCAAAAAATTGAGATAATACTCCACCTCGAATATTAGGCTCCACCCACTCCTATGAGAGCTGACCCAGCTCACCTTTGTCATAGAGCCACGAAATTCGGTACAGGCATTCGTCACGTAAAGACAAAGAAATATATATTATTATGGCCACGCCCCCTGACAAAGCAGAAGGCGGCCTTCTTGGATTGAAATCTTCAAAATGCAGAGTCAGCATTTTGGCTCATGTTGTGTTTGAACACACTCCTCTGAAGGTGCTTCACACACAGGGCTGAAAATCACCGTACATCATCTAGAGAAGTGCGGCTTCAAAAGTTAACTACATTTTTTTGAAAACTGTCACAGTTTACGTGCAGTGAAATTTAGACAATATTCAATGTAAAGATGTGTTCCTGTTGGCACAGACTTAGTCCGATCGAAAATCTAAAATATTGCTTATTTTGGAGGTATGCACATTTTTTGGAGGTATGCCAATTTTTAATTCTGATAAATTTAAATCACATTATTCATCTAAAATGACTTAAAGGTGCACTGTGTAACTTTTGTGGTTTTGTGGGGGGTTGTCACTGCTCACCTGTATTGTTCCACAGTACAACAATACAATACTTATAGTGCATAGTTCAAATGTTCCATGTGGATTTACTAAATTTTTTGTTAGAAGTTCTAAGTTTGAAAATCCACTGTCAGTTTTTAGAACCCTGGAAACTCTATAAATTTGGTAAGTGGACCTTTTGAGTTTGTAATTGAGTACCCCTGGTGCATTATATTCAGGCCGAGATCAGGCATCAGTGATTCAAATTTCAGCACGATTGGAATAAGTCTGTGCCAATTTTCACATTGAATATTGTCTAAATTTTGATTGAAATTTGGAGCTTCGCCACACGTAAACTGTAACAGTTGTCAAAAAAATGGAGGTAATGTTTGAAGCCACACTTCTCTAGATGATGTACTGTGATTTTCAGCCCTGTGGGTGAAGCGCTTTCAGAGGAATGCGTTCAAACACAACATGAGTGAAAAGGCCGACTCTGCATTTTGAAGATTTCAATCCAAGATTCCCAGCCTTTTGCTTTATCAGGGGGCGTGGCCATAATACTATTTTTTGTTTGTCTTGACATGACGAATGTGTGTACCGAATTTCGTGGCTCTACTACAAAGTTGAGCTGGGACGGCTCCCATAGGAGTGGGTGGAGCCTAATACTCAAGTATTATCTCCATTTTTTGATCCCCGTGCATAAAACCTACATTTTCTTGAATGTCTCATAATTTCTGAACTTTTGGCAAAGTTTGGTGAGTTTTTGAATGGTTTTCAACGTGTTTGCGGGGGTCACGTTTTATTTCAATCTGTAGGGGGCGCCAATGAATCAAATTTAATTTTCTCACATTCATTCACTTTAGGGCAGAGAGTTTAAGAACTGTGTCAAAATTCATTGAAATCAGAGTTTGTTTGAGCAAATAGGAGCAATTTGTAACTATCCAAAACTTGTGTTCAGTGTATGTGGCTTCACTGCTCAGAGACCGTCAGGCGGATTTGGGAGCTGTGGATAACTTTTGATGTTCCCATGCTGGAGATAATGTGGACCAAATTTGACGGCCTTCGGGTGAGCGCCCGCGGAGGAGTGCGTTTCAGCTTCGCAAACTTTAATCCAAGATGACCACCTTCTGGTGTGTCAGGGGGTGTGGCCATAATATTTTTTACTCGTCTTTTCATGATCGACTTCTGTGTTAAATTTCATGATTCTACGCGCCAATTTTTTTTTGGTGTAATTCGTATTCCCTAATGTATTTTTGTCCCGTTAGGGGGCGCTGACGAGCCATTTTATTTATTTATTGAAAATCAAAATAGCCAAAAGTTAGAGAAGCAGAGTCTCTAACACAGGGATGAGCAAACTACGGCCCAGGGGCCACATACAGCCCGTTAACCTTTTTAATCCGGCCCACCAAACATGAATGAACTGCAATTAAATTTATTAGTTTTATTTTCCCTGCAATGCCGGCGTTTCCCAATAGATGGCACACTCTAGATACAGTGATACATAAAACCAAATTATCCTCATGGGCCAGATGTACAGTGCCCGGGGGTAGAACTATATCTTGAACACGACTTCCTCACTCATGGTCCGAAAACCTTCCCATAAAGCACTGCGGCCAAGTATATATCTAGTGTGCCGCGCACACTAGATATATACACGCGTGCCACATTTCCTCTTGTTCGGTGTGGACACCGCGCGTGGACTGTGTCTTGTTGCATACGCTGTGTGGACCTCGCATTCTCCTGTGCACCTCTAAACCAGAACTAACACCAGGACTAAGCCAGGTCTAAAGCAGGTCTACACCATGTGTAAACAAGCATTAAATCAGGACTAAAACCAGGTCTAAACCAGGATTAAAACCAGGTCTAAACCAGGACTAAAACCAAATCTAAACCAGGTCTAAACAAGCTCTAAAACCAGGTCTAAACCAGGACTAAAACCAGGTCTAAAACCAAACAAGAATTTGCAGGAGGTGGTTGCTACATTCATGTACTTTTAAAAAAAATATGACAATATCAAGTAATCCAGTTACTTATTTAAGTAATTTAATGGATTACATTACAAACTACATTTTGGGGTATGTAATCTGTAATCTGTAGGGAATACAGGTTAAAGTAACCTTCCCAACACTGTCAACAGAATTATCAAATGTGTCACAATCAAACGGAAGTCAAAACTTCTGAAACGAAAAATGTTAATTTTTGAAGTGGAAAATCATCGGCCCGATATATGGTGCACATGTTGAATTGAAATGTTTGAATATGTCACATGTAAATTGTTGGATCCTGCAAGTTATTTTCGTCTTATTTGCTGGGTTGACGTAGTCAGACTAGAACACTCCATCCATCTGCTCCTGGTCCGGCCCTTCCATCAAATTTTAGAACCCTTTGTGGCCCTCGAGCCAAAAAGTTTGCCCACCCCTGCTCTAACACGTGACCAAATTTTGTGACTTGTCATCATTGTTCACTGGGTGAAAAATGTGTGAGTGCGTAATTGCAATGCCATATGTTTGTACACCTGGTGAAAGCAAAATGATTTTTTTTTTTTTTAAAAAAAGGAATACTACTACTAAAGTAAACCTTTGTATCCCACACTCAAATGGCAACCTTAAAGAGGCAACAAGGAAAGTGGCACTAGCCAAAAACCTAAAACAAGTGAGGAAAGTCCTGAGAAGCCAGCTCAATGGTAAGAACAAGGCCCAGGCAATAACAACTACGTCCTGCCAGTGATCAGACCCAGCAGGAATCATAACCTGTCCAAAGGAGGAGATCCACAAGATATGAAAGCTCCTGACCATGCATGTTCCATCCCAAATCCTGAGACTATGCGAGCTGGAAGGAACGAGGCCAAGGACTAGTGAGTGTGGGAACCACTGTCCAGAATGAAACATTCAAGCTCCACAAGTTCATCAGTGACAAGGCCCAGACTGATGACGTGCTCAGAGAATGTCTCAGACAGTGGGGCGCAGAGGAAGAGGTGCTGGAGGAACCATCATGGCAGGACAAGCCCATGGGGCGTACCACCAAAACATAACTGAAGTGGCTGATATCAAGAAATCCTACCAATGGCTGGAGAGGGCTGGTCTGAAGGACACACAGAGGCACTCATCCTGGCTGCACAGGAGCAGGCCTTGAGCACCCGAGCAATAGAGGCCCAGATCTACCACACCAGACAAGACCCAAGGTATAGGTTGTGCAAAGAAGTGCCTGAGACATCCAGCACATAACGGCAGGGTGTAAGATGCTGGCAGGGAAAGCATACATGGAGCGACATAACCAAGCGGGCATAGTGTACAGAAACATCTGTGCAGAGAATGGGCTGGAAACCTCAGGATCAAGGTGGGAAACGGCTCCAAAGGTTGTGGAGAATGACTGAGCCAAGATCCTGTGGGACTTCCAGATACAGACTAACAGAACAGACATAGTGGTTCTGGATAAGCGAGAGAACAAAGCCGTGGTGGTGGACATTGCAATACCGAGCGATGGCAATGTCAGGAAAAAGGAACACGAGAAACTAGAGAAATACCAGGGGCTCAAGGAAGAGCTGGGAGAGAGGGCTTTGAAGGTGAAGGCATCAGTAGTGACCCCCAAACTGGAGGAGTGGCTACTGCAGATACCAGGAAAAACATCAGACATCTCAGTCCAGAAAAGCGCAGCACTAAGAACAGCAAAGATACTGTACAGAAGCCTCTGGCAGAGGACTCGAGCTGGATGAGGGTGAGAGAAACCATGGAAGGCAAGGAACATTGTGTTCATTAATTATAATTACTTTATTAATTACATGAGACAAATCAGTCAACTGGTATCAAAAGCAACCTGTGTCACACAACCTGTGCACCCTGTGCACTCACTGTGATCGTTGGAACACCCTGGCTCGTCCCATGTGACTAATAAAGGACTTTTACTTTCACTAACAGAGTGCCTCAAAACTTTTTGAGCACGGTTTTTTAACTTTGTCACAGAACTTTTTTTTTAATACTACGAACATGGTCATTTTCACTGTCTGCTATCTTTAAGTGTAGATTAGACAGTTTCATTGTTTCTTTTGTGAACACATATAGCATATGTAACAAATAGCAAAACTAAAATCTAAAAACTGTGTTTGTAGTGTAGTGTTTGTTGCTGTGCCTCACATGCACTGGTCTGGAGACAGCGGTGTGCAATGGACAGCAGAGATTGGTACGACCATGGCTGATAGAACTCCACACAGCAGCTGCGCCTCACTGCTGCCCTCATCTGGCTCTGAGGAGAGAAGAACAAACAAACTGGATTCAACAGGCCAATGTGGGCAGTATGAAGTGACTCCTTTGTTTTTGGTTCCAGGTTCCATAAAAAACTAAAGGACTGTGTATGTAAACCAAGAGCTTTTGTTCTACTTCCATATACCATTTATATGGATGAATAGAGAGCAGAGTACCGTATTTTCCGGACTATAAGCCGCTACTTTTTCCCCCAGGCTTTCAACCATGCGGCTTTTAGAAAGGTGCGGCTATTCTGTCAATTTTTCTTCCACCGCTAGGGGCGCTCTAACCGAATTTCAAAAACAAGATAGGCGGAAAATTAATGCAAAGAAGAATACGCTACTTTTTATTTAGCAGATATAACACGCACGACAAATTAATAACTGGTAATTATTTTCAAATCCTCACCCCTTCATCATGAAAAGCACATGAAGGAGTTTTAAGTTTTAAGTTGACGGCCATCGATCTTGCTATCCAGGAAGGAAACCATGCTATAGAGCCCTACACTCCCGCGGGACCCAACACAAAACAGTGCGGCGCGGGACACATTCTGAAAGCTTATTGCGGGCGTGGGTGGGAGCGCGACCGCACGACGCGGGAGCAGGCGAGAGCGGTACTGAAGAATGCGGGAGCGGGAGGGACTGAAAATTCTGTCCCGCGCAGACCTCTACCGTGCTGCTGCACATAAGCTTGGGTCAATAGGTTCAGCAAAAATGATTAAAGTGCAGTAAATATCTCATTTCTCAATAAGCAAAATATTGCTTATTTTGGAGGTATGCACATTTTTAATTCTGAGTACTTATAGTAATAATTAAAGAAGACATGTTGTGCTATTGTCTGCTATATAGCTATAATCTCTGACACCCATGGATCATTATTATAGAAATTAAATTCACATTACTCATCTAAAATGATTTAAAGGTGCACTGTGTAACTTTTGTGGTTTTGTGGTGGGTTGTCATTGCTCTCCCGGATTGTTCCACAGTATGGCATTAAACTGCGCTGCCTTACATTTATTCAATTACAGGTGGTCTTATAGTTCAAAAATACCAAGAAAAACAGGCATTCTGACAGTGAGCAGGGTACCCTCTCCACAGATCTGACATGGAACTTTTGGTCTGGTTGGGTCTCCATGAAGATTGAAAGGTTTAATGCCACACATCCAACATCTCCATGGAGAAAACCATTTGATGGACCCTCCACCACAATAGTTACACAATCCACTTTTAAGTTCGCTGATTTTGGTGTGGGAGGTGGGAGGTGAAGTCGGACCCTCCTATGGATAGCTGCACATCATGTGATCTTTTTATTTTTTTTTTTTGATTTCACTGATCAAGAACATAAAATTGAAGTAAGGAGACAGGCAAGAGTGCGTGTATAGGTGGTGGTGAAAACGGGAGTTAATCTGCAATAAAGTGTTTAAAGATTGTTCATACATGCACAAATCACGCAAATACAACTTTGATGGTTATAAACTCTGAAAAGTCCAGTTTTGCAAATTAGGTCTGCTTTAAAAAGAATGAAAAGTTCTGAAAAATGAGTAAATTCTAAATAATTAATAAATTATAATACATTAATTAATAAAAATGGTGGTATGTTTTAACTGAATGGTGGTTCTGCACTTTGGTGGTTAATTTTCTGTCAGTATCACCCATCTGTCTTCATTGCACATCTCTTTGTCATGTGTGTGAAGTTTTAATGCTCTGTGGTCATACAGCTGTTGTATGTCACATATGCGTGTGTATAAATGTTGAAACATCACATAGACTAGTATACGTCCATGGAGCACTATGGAACCTACCTGGACCTCTGAGGGATTACACAGATGCAAGGCCACATGGGAATAGAAAAGTACTATTTTGTTATTTACTGTTACTGTTACACCCCAAGTGAACCACAACAGCCCCAGATACTTACACTGCACAGTCTGGAGGGGGCATGGCCTGTACAGCTATGTGGTAGCAGCATGACCACGTGGATGTTCTTGTGGGTTTCGCCCAGGAACCTTTAACCAATCAGAGACAAGCAGTATATGTTCAACAGAGACAATGACCAAAACCTGTCTAAACTTCAGAAACTAGTTCTAAAGTGATATCACTTCTGGGTCCAACTGGCAACTTCACAGTTCTGCCTGTCTTAGACTCCTCGACTGTATACATGAATAGAACCTCATTTTGGTCTTAAAATGTTCATATTAATCCGTTCTACATGATCCTGGTGTTTTTATTTTTTTCCCACTATTTTGTCCATAAATCATTTCCTATTGCTATGGAACTTGGCTTCAAATTCACTTCTATAACTGCAAGCCTCAGTGAGATTAATTTGACTGGAACCGAATACTGTGGGTGATGGCACACTCCCCCAGTCCACTTCTTTTACAGGCTATGGTTGGACCCAGAGGTGACAACACACTTAACTCTATAGGTGTTGTCATTCATTTATTAGTCTAATCAAAACTATATTTTGTTAAATGAAGGTTTAAATGGTCAGAAAAATGACTTCCTTGTGAATGAATCATCAAAATGTTATCTTTGAGTACCTTAGCAGTACACTAGTTACTAGCCACTAGCCTTATACAACCTCCACTAAAGCATGAAGTGCTACAAGTGGTGTGTGCGTGAGTGTTGGTGGTGGTCGGAGGGGCCGATGGCGCAGATTGGCAGCCTCGCTTCCGTCAGTCTGCCCCAGGGCAGCTGTAGCTACAATAGTAGCTTACCACCACCGGGTCTGGAGTGAATGAATAATGCTCTGTAAAGCGTCTTTGAGTGTCCATGTTATTACATGTTCAATTCTTTTAGTTACAGTTTCATATATTTTCTGTTTTATTTTAATGTCACCAAATTATAAAGTCACAATTATAAAGTTATAAAGTAAGACTTGAAGGTACTAATATATTCATTTTAATTGTATTATTATTATTATTTTTATTCCATTGCCTGTGTTTTAGGGTTATTGCATTTAAAGAGCCCATAATAAGATATTTTCAGTTGTTTCCTCATCACAAACACACCTGGAGTTGTGTTTTGTTTCATTCACACATAATCTTGCATATTTTGGCTGAGTTCTTCATGACATCAAAAGGTGGATCAGAGCGGATTATAGCACTGCTACCGCTTCATAGCACTAACTTTGGGTATTTTTTTGATGAGACAACATTCTAACATGGATTAAATGGCCCATATTCCAGATTATTACTTTTGATCCATGTTCTAATTTAGTTTCCTCATCACAAACACACCTGGAGTTGTCTTTTGTTTCATTCACACATGTTTAACACACAAATTCTGCAGATTTATGCTCAGTTCTCAAACAGAAAACGCTTGTTCTAATGTGTGACATCTTATAGTACTGTATATAGGAAGTTTACTGTGTCTTTAAACTCCATACACTGGGACTAGAATCATTTGGATAATTGCAAGCCTGTAATTGCCAATCTAAACTGAATAAAGTGTAAAGGGAGCTGTTAACCTGAAATCTCATGACATCACAAGGTGGATCAGGGCATTTTTAGCTTTGGTGATGTAGACAGAATAATAATGCAGGATTACACACATGTGTGAATGAAACAAAACACAACTCCAGGTCTGTTTTTGAGGAGGTAGCAGCATTATAACATGGTCTAAAGTTCAAGTGTCAATTTTACTTAATCTAGCATTTTTAAAGTTCACAAGATTTAATTTTGCATAATAGGGCCTTTAATGTATGGTCTCTCACAGATCTCTTGCACATGAACTGCACAGTGCTAATGATTTAGCACTTATAGAACAGATAGCCCGCCCTCCAGCTCCTGTACACCTGTCTTACTTGTCCAACATCCACTGGTCCAGATGGTAGCGCTGTGACAGATCGCTGGACGTCACTGAGGTGATATGCTGCGTTATCTGCTCCTGCGTGTGCAAGCCTGGACCGCCTTGTGCCATGCCAACCAGGAGGAGCTCTCTCACAACCATGCTCACATCCTCGTGCACCAGAAGCACCACTCTGGCCCCGTTTACCCGGCTCCTGTCCCCCGCCTCCCTCAGCAGCGCACACAGCTCGTGCTCGTTGGCAGAGTGAATCTCCAGTAGATCCGACCCGGAGAGTAGGGCAGCGCAGCGGGCGGTGGATCGACGCCCAGTGCCCGAGGCCGAAGCCGTGAGTACTGCATGAGCACCAGGGATGAGCAGGGCACGGAAGATGTGTGCCAGCTGCCGCGCTCTCTGCTGGTGCATGGCGTATGCATGGAAGAAGCCATAGAGGACATCACTGTGATCGTTGGAAGTCTTTTGGTCAAGGAAATTTTGGAGGGACTCAGTAAGAACATCAACCGTATACTCTTTATAAGCGATTTGCCTTGAGTTGCTCCTGTTTGGCTCTATGTTTAGAAATCCAAGCAGTTCAGGACTGTAAATCACATCTGAATGTCTCACATACTCCAAAATTAGACCTTTTACCCCATCCACAGTTCGATCTCTTCTGGGGAAGTTTTCCGGACATTCCAACACTTGTGCTTGTTCCAACATGTTCCCAAAATGAGCAGTGGCAATATCAGCTAGAATTTTCTCCAGATTTGAACTTTGACCTTGTTCACACATTCTATCCATAAACATGTGCTTGCACTCATGTAGCCACAGTTTCACTATGTTTAGCATGATTGAGGTTGTTCCAGTCAAAGCTGTAGCTGTATTAGGATCATTGCTTTGCCAAAGAGTCATTCCTTGGAACACTTTGTGCAAATCATGAATGGAGAACAGGTATTCCCCAAAATGCTCCTGTAATTCTAAATACAGATTATACGTAGCGGAGACGATCCAAGATGCCACTTCCGAAGGGTTTGGGAGAAGAGGTTGCATCCATATCTGCAGGCTTGGGGAGTGCAGAGACAGTATGACGTCAGCAGATAGGGCGGGCAGCGTGAAGGTGGAGAAGAGGCGGGTGAGGCGGGGGGAGAGTGGGGGGCTGTGGGGAGGAGCACAGCTGGAGCACAGGTACGAGATGCCCCTGGTGGTCATGGGCCAGAGGGCAGAGGCACCAAACAGGACCACACCTCCTGTCGACATGCTTTGCCGCAGAACTTCCAAAGTGGGAGATATCGTACCAGCTGTATCTGAAAGGGCAAGAGAAGGAAAAGAATCAACTTCACACAAAATGTTTAGGAATTGTGGTTAAAAGACACATTTTATATATATATATATATACTTATGAATAGAAAGTTCTACACTATAAGTCATTAAACCTAACTTAATGTTTATAGAGAGCACAGGTAAGTCTGAACAAAGGCCAAGTGCCGCAACAATTGCAGCTTTTTCAGTTTGAAAAATGTCTTGCCATTTCTTTTGCAATTGCAGTCCTCCTGGATGCTCATATTGAAGTAACTATTGAATTTAAGCAACACGTTTTATTTTTTTCTCTTGAAATATGAGACAGCTTTGGGTATAAGATCTCAATCATGCATAAATTAAGGGGCCCATATTACGCTATTTTCTGATCTACAGTATGTTATAATCATCAAAAACATAACATAGTTGTGTTTTGTTTCATTCACACAAGTTTAACACAAAACCCCTGTATATTTAGTTCTTCTCTCAAACACTCTGTTCCACCTTGTGATGTGTGTTTTTAAACTCCAGTCCATACACCTTCAATAGAGAATTCATTTGGATAATTTCAGTCCTGGAATTGCCAATATCTACTGAACTTAAGATAAAAGAAGCTGTTAACTTGAAAACTACAGCTTCATGATATCATAAGGTGGAACAGAGCATTTTCAGCCTTGGAGATGTAGGACAGGATTAACATGTGTGAATGAAACAAATCACTCTGGGTATATTTTTGAAGAGGTAACAACATTATAACATAACTTAAAGCTCACAAGAGTAAATTTTGAATAATAAAAATATTAGATATCTTATCATTGTATCACTTCTATAAGAACATCTTGTGTATAAATGAGTACAAGTAAGTGGAACTACCCACCAGTGGTTGCCTGGTGTAGATCATCCACAAACAGCAGCAGGTTGGTTGGGGGTCTAATGCTCTGAAACACGGTGATGAGGTCCGATGGGCCCAGGACAGCACTGCCACTCAGGCCCACACACGGCCTTCTGAAACTGAGCAAACTCCTGCACACTGTGCTCTTTCCAGAACCAGGCTCCCCCACCAGAAGAACCGGCTGCCTGGACTCCAACATGATGTTCAGAAGGTGTGTATAAACCCCATACTGAGAGACAAGTGAAGAGTAATGATGATATTGGAATTATTTAGGTCATCAAATTATTTACATACACATGCACTATGTATTTTTCCAGTGGAGGGTTTAGATTTGGGTTATACTACACACACTACACTCAAACATTAACTCACAAAAATAGCCATCGTTAATATATATGTATATATATTTGAACATTATATAAGTGCTTTGGTATCAAGAGGTCCTCTACTCTTCAACTTCATTTAAAGCCAATTATAGCCTTGTTTAGAACTACTTTAGCAAAAGCCTGTTTAGTTTTGTTATAGTCCAGGTATAGTTTAGATATGGTGGTACCTATAGAAAAAAGTGATACTATCCATTTATTTATATCCATTTATCACTCAAATACAGTAAGCTTAGGAAAAGTCCATTTTGTATAAGATTTACCACTAAGAGTGTTCTGTACCTTGGGGGAGATGTTACTGGTGAGTGCAGTGGTCTGTAGACTCACAAGTCTGTCTGAGGTTACAAAATATTCATAGACAGACTCTCCTTCTGGAACTTGAATCTGGTACCGGCTTTTTCCCAGAACTTCACAAACAACGCACTGGAAACGGGGCCACAAACTGGGGATAAAATATAATGTTAACAGTGTGGTGTTTGGAGTAATTTTCAGTTTTCTGTCCTGTCACTTACAACTGATATTTTATTTGAAGTTGATGGAACATTAAAATAGTAATTACTACTTGAGTAGTAGCCTTTCCAGTGTGCAGTCCAGTCAACTGCGCAGTAAGTAGTTTTTTTTTTTTTTTTTTTTTAAGTAAAATACTTTGCATCTTACTTTCCGTCATTTCTTGAGCCACTACTTCTACATGAGTAACTATTTGTGGCTACTCTACAGTACCCCTGGTCCCATGTCTCTGCCCGACCTCCATTTTGTCCTCTTTCTCTCTTGGTCTTTACCTGGGATGAAGATGTCCACCAAAGCCCCAGATGTAGGCTATCAAAAAACAATTCCTTGCTAACACTGTTACATCATTTTCTACACTGGCCGAGGTTGTGTAGGACCCATATGGAGGAACGTCTGGAAATTTAATACATTTAAATTGGTTAATTGCAGATCCATAGTAACTGTTACCAACTTTACAAAGCTGTGTACCTCTGCTGTCAGCCTCTTCTGCATCTCCAGGATCATGGACATCTAGACATACTTCAAAGTGCTGGACAAGGGCGTTAAAGATGCGGAAAAAAGATGTAATTTCTTGAAGTCCATCTGGAGGCCTTCTAGAAGATCCAGTAAGGATGGCAGGTGACATACAAGTTTGATATAGTAATCGCAGTGTAGCAGGAAATAGATCTTCAGCCAACCTCTCCCACATTTGTGACACAACATCGTTTAGGTATTGTTTTTGGTAGAACTTGTCCATTTCACTCTTCCAAACAGATCTCCAAAGCTCAACACCTTTGAAACTGACCAGGCTGTATGCTGTTATGATTGAAGGACTGGCAGTGCTTAGATCACTTAATTCAAGGAGAACCTTTAGATGTTTTTGGGAAGATATGAGGTACTCTCCCGAGGCCAGACACATGAACGCATCAGGAGAATGATACAGGGTGGCTATGATGTCCACCCAGCTTAACTCCTCAGCTTGGTTCCTCGGTCCCTCTCCATCTAGCACAAGCCAGTTCACAAAACCTTCTGTATCTCCACAGGTTCTCAGCAAAGTTGTGAGTGCACCATCCTGCCAGCCTCTGTGGTCACAGTCATAGCCAAGCAGTTCTTCGCACGACATTGAATTTGGAAACAAAACTACAGGCTTCACAAAAATTCTCGATGGTTCCCCTTGTTTGTCTGATTTGGTGGCCATCAAATTTAAAGCTCTAGCCAAAATTGAGTGACAGGTAGTCTTTCCACTCCCACTAGGACCACTAAGGATCACAGCTTTCCCAGATTTCAGATGTTGATAAACTGTAAGCGCATTGTTAAGTATTTCCACATCAGGCTGTAAATGGGTTGTTTGCAATACTTCTAAAATGTAATTTTTTACTGCAGACTTTTCATGTTCTTCAAGGTAATGTTCTAGTGATGGAAACTGGCAAACAACCGGGAAAGTGTCCTTGAGAAGTTGTTGGAAGTCCTGGGCTTTGTTCAGCTCATGAGTCCAAGGAAGGAGGACCAAAAGGATTGATTTGCAGACAGCGGCTTCCTCTGTTAAATTCTGCACAGCTGAGAACACTGCCTGATTGTCTTCTATGGAGTATCTCTGCTTCCTAGTTTGTTTTAAGTATGGTTCAGATGAGGAAATTATATTTTGTAAAATGAGAAAAAGGCAATTATTGTTTGGGGCTTTGCTGCCAGGCAGACACAAGCAATCCTGCGCAAGAGTGATGAGTGAGATCAGACGCTGACTCAGGTACTTGGCGTCTACGAAACCCATGGAAGTGAGCATGACTTCGGTGATGAACTTGTAGTCTGGTTGGGTTAAGGCGACTGGTCTGGAAGCAGCTTGGAGCTCTTCTGGAAAGTTACATGTTTGTGCTTTAGATGAAACCATAATGCAGCCATAGTTATACAAAGCAGGGACTTGTTTGTCAGCTACAGTGATATTACATATAGGATTAAAAGTAAATGTGCTTTTATTTGTCATTTGGGAGAAAGACTCTTGAATTTCAATCAAATACTGCCCTAAACTTGTAGAGACCTTTTCAGACAGTAAATCTGCAGAGTCTAGCACAAGCCAGGCCCCAGTCTGAAGGGAACCTAGCAACAAATTCTCCACCGTAACACGTCTGACGCTTGGTTGACACTTTAAGATGAAAACCATCCTTCCCAAAGCCATTGCCAGCTGTGTAATGAGATTTATCTTCAACGTCTTGCAAGGACCATTAAGAAGGCCACACCTGAAGTTTGTTAGCGCTAAAAGAATTCCCAATTTAGCACATTCTGTGGAAGCCGTATGCGGAATAATCCTGTCTGCTGACCCAGCATACTCATGACCGTATTGTAGTCGATGGTTCAAGACATCGATGGAACACAGAGGCTCATGGGTACTTTGGACACTTATGTGGTATTTGAACAAACTCAGCCACTCAAAGGAGGAATGAAGTAGCCCCTGTACACTCTGGAGATGGGTTAATATCTCAGAGTGATTCATTGTCATCTGGACCAACGCCCGGAGGAAATGACGTGCACGGGCGAATGTCACACTGCTGACTTTCTGTAGCATATCTTTATCCTGTATGATATGCCCAAGCTCTGCCACTCTGCTTCTCAGGTAGAATTTGACTTTGTTGACTTTGACGGGATCTGGGAAAGTGTCCTCGACAATGCTGCACCACATGGCCTCTTCCACCACCTCCAGGTACTGACTGGGATGTGTCGCCAGCAATCCTAGCATGTTTTTAATCTGTTTGGCTATATCGTTAGAAAGCTTTGTGTCTACCAATCTTCTGTCATCACATATAACGTCCCGAGGAGGTCCGAACTGTTCCTTAACAATGGAACACTCTCTCATACATTCTACCATAGTCAAGTGAAGCTGCTTTTCAAAGTCAGATAGCCACTCCACAGGGTTGAGACAAGGCTCTACCGGAGATACAAATGTAAGCCGTTCTTGGAGATGACTTAGAACTCCCAGTGTGGCTTGGCTATCAAAACTACCTCTACATTCAAGCTTCTGTACACCTCTAAAGAGCTTGCAGATGATGGGGAGCATAGAGGATGGGTTAGGGGGTGTGGACAATATCAAGATGAGTTCTCTGTCACTCAGGAACCTCAGACGGGAACACTGGCTGCGGACAGAATCCAACAACTGCACAGTCTGCGTGGTAATGATGTCGATCGTAGAGAGCCCTGAAGTGAGAGACTGGAACAGGTCATCACCAAGGACGCTCTGGGCTGGGTGGTTTGAGGTGAGACTCATAATATGAGGGTCCCTGGAGATATGGGCCATCAGTTTCAGAAATGTTGAATCCACTGGTTTGAACAGCATCAACTATGGAAAAATTACAATCCGTAAATTAGAGATGAGCAATTAAACTTTATTACTGTTTTTTCACACATTGTCTTTGTATTGTGTGGTATTATTTTAAAGAGTAATTAAACAATTGCCCATTTAGTACTGCAGAAATCACATACATTTCTGAACATGTTTGTAAATCTTTGTGATTTACTAATTGCAATCTCAATCTATGTTATATTTTATTGCAAGAAAGAAAGAAAGAAAGAAAGAACGAAAGAAAGAATTATAATAATAATAAAGTAAGGTCAGAGACATACCAAGTCAGTGTGTAAGATGCTCATAGATGAACTTTTTAACAACATGGTCAAGTATGTCCACATTTCCTGAAACCGTTTAAGAAGATAAAGGATGTTTTCTGTGGAGGAAAAAAAAAAAAGTCTGATTCAAATCTCTTCATAGGCACTTTAAGTGGGCTTACCAAGGCCATGCAGTAACTGCAGCCAGTGATCCAACTCTACTCTGAAGTCATCACTATACAGAGACTTAGACATGTTGGATAAAATGGCCAAATCAAAGTGAATCTGTGCAAGGTGGACTTCAATATCTAGAGGAAAAAGACAAAACAAAAGTTATACTGAGGAACCCTCTAAGCAACACAATGACATGGACACAAGCCCTGTGTCAGGCCAAATTACAAGTGAGGTCTATGGAGAAACAAGCCTGTTCGAATAATCATGTTCTGTGCTGTTACTTGGGGCTTTAATGGTTAATGTCTCTGTAACTATCCTAAACCAGTCATTTTGTCTATAGCCTCAGAACGTTGGAAGCAGGAAAGAGAGGTGAAGAGCATGTATTGGCTTTTGACTAGAATACTGTAGTCAGATGTCTGTAACTATAGATTACCATGTCAATGATTCCTCTGGTCTTCTTTATACCTCATTTGTTTTTCTAAATAAGATAAAAGGGCCTGTATTTGATGTATTTAAGCAAAATTTGAGCAAGTACAGATATACTGAATAAGCAGCTCTTGAGGTCAGAATAACTGTTGTGTCCTCTGTCTGCCTGCCTCTAATTAGAAAGCATTTTATTGTTAGGAACTGAAGATTAGCCTAGCTGTTCTTAGTTTTAATGACCTCTGTAAGTTGTGAAAAGTGCTTATAAAGTCATCATGGTGAATAATTAGGATGCTCGGAATGCATAACTGCAAACTGTTTAAAATGAACTAGCTCTGTTTTTCACATTTAAAGACAGCAAAAAAATCAAGTTCAGTTCCTTTAATTTAAATCCTTGACAGTCTCACCAGTGATTGTCCAGGTGTGCTTCTGACTGGACCCTCCTTCCCCCTGTGGTTCTGCAGAGGACACTGGGAAAGGTGCCAGTGTGAGAAGTTTATCTGACCATTGCTTTTGGAGCTTTTGGAAATCACACTCCATGTTGTGCTCTGCTTTGGCATCCCGGACAATCTGCACATGACAATCTTTTCATTTATTACATTCATGATCAAACAGAATCAAAAAAAGAATTACCACCTATACATTGTATGAAATCTGAAGGTAAATTTTAAATTTTCACATTCAAATAATTTAATATTGTTAATATAAAGCCTTTGTCACCCCAAACATATACATGAGTAAGAGTACTCTCAACTTCAAAATGAAGAAGTAACAGCATGGACTAAAAAAACAAACCGTTAAAGTGTTCAGTTTCCCCAAATGTGCATTGATGCTGGTGTGCAGAGGATATGTCACACTCTACAGGGGTTTTCAGCAACCTTTTGGACTTCCTGGTACTTTTTTTAGTTCCAGTCCCTATTTAATGCCCATACACACAGTAGGAACTAGGCACCAGGGTCACACTTTGAGGTCTTTTTTTAGCCTCTGTTCAGGTACAGGTACTTTCCAGTCAGACTGGACCTTTTGGTAACACAACCACAATGCTTTTGTTTGGAAACATTTTGTATGAACTCTCTTACACAAACTGCACTGATCCACACAAGTTTAATGGAAAGCTTAATGACTATAATGTATCACTCACTGTGGAACTATGGGTGTTTAAGGAGGATTTGAGCACAAAAGTTCTCAATGACAGAATTTGATAACGCCAGTAGTGATGATTGCACCACCAACCAGTCAGTTGGAGGACCAGGGACGTGCAGAGGGGGGTTGCTTTGGTTACCCTGGCAATGCCCGTATGGCCTCCTCGACTGAAGTTGCCCTTCTGAGGGAAAAAAAATATATATTTTTTTTATTTTTATTTATTTATTTATTTATTTATTTTTCGGTCGAAGCACACAGGTTTTCATGTATGAAAATGCCTATGCCTAGATTTGAAATTGAAAATAAAATAGTCGCCTCATTGACATACATTAGGGCACCGCACGAGTGAGTCTGGAGGGAGGGGCTCAGTTCTGTTTACAGAGCCACAGAGCTGCACGCGACCAGCACCTGAGCCTGCGCCCACAAAGTAAAAAGAGATTACCCACAAGCCCCGCGGAGAGCCCCGGTCCCGCGAAGAGCCAGGGTCCCGCGAAGACCCTCTGTCCCGCGGAGAGCCACGGCCCCGCGGAAAGCTCCGAGCCCCGGTACGCGGCGCGGCTGATGCCAAAAGTTCAGTTTTTTCAACTTCTGACGCAGGGGTGGGCAAACTTTTTGGCTCGAGGGCCACAAAGGGTTCTAAAATTTGATGGAAGGGCCGGGCAAGGAGCAGACGGATGGAGTGTTCTGGTCTGACTACATCAGCCCAGCAAATAAACCGAAAATAACTCACAGGATCCAACGATTTACATGTGGCCTATTCAAACGTCTCAATTCAACTTGTGCACCATATTTAGGGCCGATGATTTTCTGTTTCATTGTGACACATTTGATAATTCTGTTGACAGTGTTGGGAAGGTAGCTTTAAACTGTATTCCCTACAGATTACAGATTACATACCCCAAAATGTAGTTTGTAACGTAATCCATTAAATTACTTAAGTGAGTAATGTAATCTGAATACTTTGCATTACTTGATATTGTCATGATTTTTAAACCTAAATGAATTTAGCAACCACCTCCTGCAAATACTTGTTTGGTTTTAGACCTGGTTTTAGATCTGGTTTAGACCTGCTTTAGACCTGCTTTAGACCTGTCTTAGTCCTGGTGTTAGTTCTGGTTTAGAGGCGCACAGGAGGAAGCGCGGTCCACGCAGCGTACGCGACAAGACATGGTCCACAAGAGGAGATGCAGTGCGCGCCGTACAAGAGGAGATGCGGTGTGCGCGGCACACTAGATCATAGACCGTATATATGAGTGGACTAAGTTATCCCGTTAGCCGCCGCGTGCCAAATAGGAAGTGCTCCAGGAGGCTCTTCTGGCTCCTTCTCTCTCTTTTTCCCATTGACTTACATTGGGATCTGATCGCTCTTCTCTCTGTACCTGTTGCTGTAAGCCTCATCATTTTGGTCTTAAAATGTTCATACCAACCCACTCTACATGTTCCTGAATTTTTTTCCCCACTATTTTGTCCATCAAATAAACCCTATTCATAACATAGAGCCTGGCTCCAAATTCGCCCCTATAGCCGTTAGCATCGCAAGCCTAATTTGAGCGGTGCTAAACGCTATGGGTGACGTCATGCTCACTTAGTCCACTTCTTTCATACAGTCTATGCACTAGATATATATACTTGGCTGCAGTGCTTTATGGGAAGGTTTTCGGACCATGAGTAAGGAAGACGTGTTCAACATATAATTCTACCTCTGGGCACTGTGCCACATGTTTGTATGGGCAATTTGGTTTCATATATCTAGAGTGCGCCATCTATTGGGAAACTCCAGAATTTCAGGGAAAATATATTTTTTAATTTTTAATCACAGTTTATTCAAGTTTGGCGGGCGGTGCGGTGCCCCTTTCTTCATGTCAGAGCAACTGCCCCTCAAAATACCTGTGCACGTCCCTGTGGAGGACACATCAAACAGAAGTTGTTCTGTAGGTAGAGGACATCTCACCTTCTTGTGAACAGACTGGTGTTGCTCTAGTCTTTGGGACAGCAGCTGCTCAACAGTCAAATTGTGCTCTTTAACATGATTCAGACCAATGCCTGCCAAAAAAAGGGGAAAAAAAAGATTCTAGACAGTGCAGTGCTTGTACTGGCTCAAGTGGAAAGGAAAACCATTACAGTTTAAAGGCCCTGTACCCAATTTGTCCATGTTTTTGAGTCTTGCAGTACTGATATATTGATTCTGGTTCAGATTTTGGTTATATGCAACATTTAACGTTATGGCAACGGTTCTAAAGTTTCATCATTGTGAAACCCATGGAGAAGCAGCTCTTCAGTTGAAATAAGCTATGCGGACAGCAGTGTACTGTCTGCATCCAAATCTTGGTGGGAAATCAGCATGCATGAATCTGTAAATGAGGAATCCTTTAGGACCTCTGCAAACCATTTAAAGTTAAATACTTCTGTTTTTCAGAGCACCTTTAAATCTACCATCTGTTAGTTTGTTTTTTCACCAGTCAATAGCAGATGTGAAGAACTAAATATACAGGATTTGTGTGTTAAACATGTGAATGAAATAAAACACAACTGCAGGTATGTTGTGTGATTAGAACATTGATTAGAAAATAATGTGCACCATCCATATTTGTTTGGAGTCAAATCGGGTTCTCTAGGGGAGTTTTCTGAATTGCTGACTTCACTGTTATCACCCATACGTCCTTGACATTACACATGTGGAGCAGGTACAATGATTTTGGCTAATAACTATGCATTAATGAAGCCTGTGCAATCAAAAGAAGAAAAAAAACACACCTCTGAGAATGGCCCTCCAGTGCTTGTGTTTGAGGCAGGACTCCTTCAGTTGGCTCAGGGCCTCCAGCTGATGGCGCTGTTGCTGCAGCTCATTCAGGGCCCTTTGTAAAACAGCATCATCCAGAGGTATGAGACTGCTGACGCACTGGACTCTCTGGCTCAGCTCCTCCAGCTCCACTTTGGCTTGAACCACATCCATCTAGACAACAGGAGGGCGTCAAGACCACTTACAACACACTTCATGAAAATACACTGTCATATGGCTGAAATAAATGGGCACATGACAGAATAGAGCATGGGTTCTTTTTTTGACACTGAGGCCTGATTTTTCCAGTGCAGAGTGGCCCGATGGCCATTAAATATTAACACTGTATAGGAGGGGTATTCAGCTAAAATTTGAGATGGTCCAGTTAGAGGAAATCTCCTCAAGCAGAGGTCCGGGACATCATTAGGGATGTAATGATACAGTTTTCCCACAATTCCATACATAGGTCACAATATCGATTCGATTTTGATGCGTTTTTACGCACAAAAAAAATCTCATGTAATTTTTTTCTGATAATTGATATAATATAATAACACTGACGCCAAGATAACTGTTTCCCATTGGGACCAAAATAAATGATGACACATGGAGGGACATGTGTGTATTGACACGGGTCAATATGGGATGGCATCTGGGTCTGAACTCGGGCCCCAGTCCACCAGTTAGTGACCCCTAACCTATGTAGTCCCACGGCCCTCGCAGCCAAACCAAAAGTTTTTTACAGCCCTCTAGGTGGCGCTTGAGGCCCAAATTTGTGCCTCGACCCTATGGTTAAGAAACACTGATATAGATGTTGAATACAAAGAATACTGCACAATATCAGTGCAATTCACATTTTCATGGTGTGATCTAAGGACAACCATTACAAAGCTTGAATACACATTAGCGTATGCTTTTTCACTGACACTGGTGACTTATGTAGGATCTGGAAACATTTTATAGTTAGGGATAACCGCACTTTTTTTCATACTGATAGCAGTATTAATGCTGGTCTAACCTCTATCTGTGAATGCAGCGTGCTAAAGTTTGTAATCTTTATTTTGATTGGGGTATTATGCAGGATCAACTTTCTACCCTGTTATAATGCTGTTCCGTCATCAAGAACATGTCTGAAGAGGTTTTAGATGTCATCCATGCATGTTGGAGTCATCTTGTGGTCTATCCCACATGTCAACATTTCACAAATATACTTTAGTATATTTTAGACAAAAAAGGTTAGAAAATAATCAGAAACGGTAAATGATCATATTTTTATACAGTGCTTTGTCACCTTCAAGGCACTCAAAGTGCTTTACTTCAACCACTGACCCATTCACACACACATTCACACACCAGTGTACATAGACACTTCCTCCAACGTTTAAACATTCCGACTGATTGTACTATAGATGTATTGTGTATAATTGTGTAGATGTAAATGTATTGTGTAGAAGTAACTTTATTGTGTAGATATGTAGATGTAGTGTTTGACTAATGACATTTGTCTTGATGGTAATGTTGATGAATTATATTTTAGATGATAATGTTATTGATGAATTTGATACATTTGAAGTGTACATTGTAGAGGATACTGATGACAATATATTAGATTGGAGGAAGGGGAGAGGAGAGTAAGAGCGTCAAAAATGAAACTGAAACTTACCAAACATTTTAATATGCTGTTGGTGGTAAATAAAATATATTCCAAGTTTGATGCCTCCCCTTTAATGTGTACATTAAATAATAATAATAATAATAATAATAATAATAATGATGATGATGATGATGATGATGATGATGATAATAATAATAATAATAATAATATAATGCATTCGTTTTATAAAGTGCTTTTCCAGATGCTCAAAGTCGCTTGGTGCATTATTCCTTCACTACATATCCATTGTGGTAAGCTACTAGCCACAACTGCCCTGGGACAGACTGACAGAAGTGAGGCTGCTAATCTGCGCTATTGGCCCCTCCAACCATCACTAACATTCACGCATTCAATACAAGGCAATACTAGGCAATGGGGGTGAAGCACCTTGCCTAAGGACACTAGTGCACCCCTGTGGCACCTGGAATTCCCAGCAGTCTCCCATCCAAGTACTAACCAGGCCTGGCCCTACTTAGCTCCTGAGATCTGACTAGATCAGGCTTTGACAAGGAGGTTTATGTGCTAGGGATGCAACAATTCCCCAAAAGATACAAAATCATTTAACATAACCCTCACAATAAATCTGAGTGGCTCACTGTGCCCAGACTATTTGAGAGCTCAGCCACTAGAAAGCAGATATGTAGAAAACTTGACTAGAAGCTATAGAAGAGTTTGAACATATTCTTACCTCAGTAAACAGCACAAGTTTCCATTTGTTCAGCCACTTTGCAGAAGCAGCCAGGGCCTCCCATAGCTCCTTTCTGGCTTTAACCTTCTGTACCACTCTGCTCAGTCTGCTCAGGTCTTTAGACATCTCTGCTGACACAGACCGCACTCCATTTATTTATTAGGACAATGCACAATTACATTAGGAAATATCAGAGATGCTTGTACCAAACTTAATAATAATAATGATTAAAATAATTTCAGCCCCGGAACTGTCAATCTCTACTGAACAGAAGGTAAAAGGACCTATTCATCTAGAATTTCAGTGATACAATTCAAGCATACAGTCTGAAATCTCAGGTGTGCACGCCACATTCATACAGTCGTACATACTGTCATGCAACAGGCTTTTATGTCTCTACAGGAGTCTGTTAAGCTCCCACAGAACTAAACCTAAATCAGAAAGCACTTTGGGCAAATGCCATTGTACAACTGGAGATATTCTGCTGTCCACTAGTGGTACATCTGGTTAGACTGGTAGCATCACGAGTTAGACTGTATTTATAGACAAAGAAAGTGAAATAGTGAAAAGTGTAACCATGTAACAGGTTCCAGTCTGAGCTGAGCTGCTCCAGTCGGGCCTGTCTCATCTTCACATGTGTCCACAAGACTTGGAGCCTGGAAGACATCTCCACAGCCTCCTGCCCTGGGTCCTGGTAGTCTCCATCGGAGAGCTGGGACAGCAATTGAGTGAGGTCACAGAAGGAGAAGGAGAAGAGGATGTCCAGGGTGTCTCTGTGGACAGGAAGGCCCAGGCACACCGCGCTCTCCGCCCCCTGCAGGAGCACTCGGAAGTGGTCCCACAGGTGGTCTATCTGCAGGGCATAAAAGCATACAGGTAATGTACCGTACTTATTGATACTTTACAGTGATATTACACTAATTTCTGCTTTCTTCTTTATTTCCATGATTATTTCCATTGTAGATTCTCACATTAAAACTATGAGTGAACACATGGAATGTCGTAAACAAAAAAACTCAGAATAAGTTTAAATTTTAGATTTAAAAAAAATAGCCCCCCCTTTGCTTTGATCACTGCTTTTCAGTTTTGGCATTTGGAAATGAAAACCATTTCAGGAGACCACATCATGAAGGTCACTGAGAGAAGGCCAAGGGTTTATAAATAAAAACATATAAATAAACACATTTTCCTGGGCCTGGGTTCACTCTGAGAATTCATAGTACACGTATCTCTCTCTCTTGTTCTCTTTTTAGTCATGTTAACTTACGCACAGTAACTTCCTGGAGGAGGCTCATGCCTCACAGCAAGAAGGTTTTGGGTTCGACCTGGTTCGATCCCCGCATGTTCTCTGGATCAACCAAAAACATACATTGTAGTGGTGTGTGTGTGAGTGATGATGGTAGTCAGAGGGACCGTTGGTGCTGGTTGGCTTGGCAGCCCCGACTGGAGCAGCTCAAGCTACAATAGTAGTTTACCACCACCGGATGTGAAGTGAATGAAGAAGTCTCTGTTAATCATGCTGTGTAAAGCGTCTTTGGGGACATGTGTCTGTGTAAAAAATGTAAACACATTTTCATTCTAAAACTATATGCAATGTATATAATGTCATTTAAAGTGAGAACTGGTTGGCTGTCACATCAAGTAGCCAGTAACAGTAACAGTGCACAAATAGAAGTATGGCTGATGAGGAGCTCTAGACTGACCTGCACTCGCTGCTGCTGCTCCTCTGCTCTCAGCTCTCTGTAGTGGCTCACGACGAGGTCCTGGAGGGAGCGAGTGGAGTCCAATCTCTGCTTCAGACCAGGCCACAGGGAGAACCACTGCTTCACCTGCACGTACAGCAGCTCACACTGTCAGTTAAAGGCTTTATGGAGCATTTATGAGTTTTTAAACATGTTAAGACTTTGAAATAATGGATGAATAAAAATCATGTGAAGGAAAAAACATACAACTCCAGGTATGTATGTTATATTGACTCAAACAATCCTTCACCCAGTCCTTGCTGGTAAACAAGAACAGAGGGAGAGGGGGAGGCAGAGACTCCAAAAAACTCTGGAGAGGCCAAAACTCTTCTCGGGTCCCACTCTCCCAAAACAGGACAGCTCCTGCTCTGGTCTCACAGGAACCAGATAGCCCTTAGAGGGCCTTGGACCCCATAACCTCAGAGCACCCTCCACAAGAGGCTCACCCTCAGAAGTCCTGTGCCAAAAGGTGCAGCTCAGAGAATGACCCCCATGAGACACTGTCATTACTCATGTAAAGTAAAGGCAAGGCAAGGTACTCAAGGTAAACCTGTATGCTTATAACTAACCTTACCCTGTCAGAGGTAGAGAGGCACCTTTTTATTTAAATTCTTATTCTTATTCTTATTCTTATTCTTATTCTTATTCTTATTATTATTATTGTTATTATTATTATTAATGAAAATATTCATAACTATGCACTTAGTGGGGAAGCGTGTCCTTGGAAAGACCCAGGGCACACTGGAGTGTATGTCTCTCTGTAGTGTGGAAATAGCTCCCATGATTTCAGCATCCCCTGGAAAATCTGCAGGGAGTGTCAAGTCCCTGCTTAGACTGTTGCCCTCTGGTTACTCTGATGGTTCCACTTAAGTCTGTGGTGGAAACTTTTTTATTCAATATGTGATTAATTGTTGACCGAAATGTATTTTGTCTAAATGTTTTTCTCAAGTAACTAAGGAGTGCAGGAAGGTGTGCTGAGGAGTGGGACAGGGGCCCACTGTCCTTGAAGGGGAAAAACAGTTCCCTGCACAGAGCCAAAACATAACCAGAGGCTTACATTCTTTTTTTAAATAACACCTTCTTAGTTTAAAAGCAGGGGGTCCGCCTAGTTCAGGGCTCCAGATTCAATTCCCAGGGCCCTTCTCTCCCGCTCTCCACCGTCTTAAGTATTTTCTATGTTATAGAAAACATAGGCGGCACGGTGGCAGCAAGAAGGTTGCAGGTTCGAACCCAGGGTCGCTTTCTGTGTGGAGTTTGCATGTTCTCCCCGTGTCTGGATAGGTTTCCTCCGGGCGCTCTGGTTTCCCCCATCAACTCAAAACATGCACTGTAGGTGTGAAAGTTGTGTGAGTGAGTATTGGTGGTGGTTGGAGGGACCGTTGGCGCCACTTGGCTTGGCAGCTGCGCCTCCGTCAGTCTGCCCCAGGGCAACTGTGGCTACAACAGTAGCTTACCACCACCGGGTATGGAGTGAATGAAAAAATGCTCTGTAAAATGCTGTGTAAAGCACTTTGAGGACATGTGTCTGTGTAAAGCGCTATATAAATAAACCTTACCTTACCTATATTCACTCAGTACACAGTACTTAATACTTTGTAATCGTTATTTTGTTGAAATAAATCACGGGATCTCCGGGATTTTTTCCTTTTAAACAACCACACACACTTGGCGTCACGAAAGACGGGAGGAAAGAGATCCAATAACATGGAGCTGGGGGCTACCCCACGACAGACAAGGTAAGTCAAAAATCTGTTGGGGAGGGTCCATACCGGTTCAGTTGGCTTTCCCAAAAGTGTCATGCAGGGGAATAGACGCAGGAGAGGGAGTGAGAAGTAAAAGCTGCATGTAAAAATCGCTTATAAATAACAAAAATAATTTTAAAAGGAAAGGTAGGACAGTGGTCTATCGACTACTTAAATTAAGCTATTTGGCCCCGTGACTGAGGGTTCGGCAAACAGAGCAAAATAGAGGGCTTGAGTGTAGGTCACATGAGAGCTGTTCTGGCCACAATATTTGATTAAAGATTGCGACGAGCATTTCTTCCTGTCCAACGCAGGCTGCGTATTATTGATGGCCATAGACACAGGCTGGTGAGGGTTGGAATTCTGTAAAAATGATTTTGTGTAGCCAGAAGATGTCACACAAATTCACAGGGACAGGAATGGGTGACTCTGTATGGTTCTGGCCCTAAAGTGAGGAAAATGTTTGGCTGAGTCAAATTGCTTATGTTGTCACTGCAGAGTATAAAGTGGAGAAATAAATTCACCAACGGGTTGTGCTAGGCAGGGTGCGATCGACCTGCTGTCGCGCAGTATCTGTGTGAGACAAGCTCAGTTGAGTGAACAGTGAGAAATAGCTTTCAGAGATAGAAAAAGCTAAATGGCCAAAAATCCTGCATCAGCGCTGTTTGTAAAATATGTAAATATGCTCTTTTAAAGTCCAGACATAATAAAGTATACTATAATATAAGTTTGTGAGCAAATAATTAAAGATCATCTTATTGTGTGTAGCAGTTGTATAAAAATTTATAGTGTGCCTTTAACTCTGTCCATGCTGCTCTCGAGGTAGAGCAAGGAAAGTTATTTTTAAAGCGGTGTGTGCGGCTCGGAGGGGGGATGTGCCCCCACCGCATGTGAAAAGTCTGGTCTAAGAGCAAAGTGAAGTGTGAATGGCTGTGGATCACTTCAGGGGTCGAAAGGTCAAATTGGGGTGTTCAGAGTCTGGAAAGGGCCAGTGGTGTGGTTCTGTGTGGGAAAGTGTGGAAAATTCTAAAAAATAAGTGCTTTTGGTTTAAATACACCTGCAAATGTTTGGAATTTTTATGCTCATTAAGAAAGTTTCTGTCGCCATTAAGGATGAGGAGAGTCCCCAATTTTATGTACACAACATCCATAAAGAGTGGACAAGACAAACAGGAGCTCGACCTGAACAGGACATTTTTCACCAAACAGCATTGAGAAAGCACATTGTTGAAGGGCTGCCAGCAGCGGCGCAAAACAAATTAAATGAGGTAGTAGGATTATACAATATGCCCTTTGACGTTTTTACAGATCATGTCGTCGATGCGGTGACAAAGGAGAGAGTAAAGAAAATGCGCCAGAAACAAGCAGATGAGGAAGCAATGAGGAAACTGACACAGCAACAGTTGACAGAGGGCAAGAAGAAAGTACAAGCCATGGTGTCGCCAGCAATGGGCACTACGGCACCGTTGGCGCCGCTTGGCTTGGCAGCCAAACCCACATACACTACACTACTGACAAATGTGCCAGTGGATGCAAAATGGTTTACGGTAGTTGATTTATGTTCTGCATTTGTCAGCGTACCACTGAGTCCAACAAGTGGTCATCTATTTGCATTCACGTACAAAAAGGAATTTTACCGGTGTACAAGATTGGCACAAGGCCTGAATCACAGTCCTCATTTGTTCAATAAAAAATTAAAAGAGGACATGGCAGAGTTGTCCAACAAAATCTCCAGCACAGTTATACAATATGTCGATGACATTCTTCTGTGTGCACTAGACCTGGAGACATGCCATAAAGATTCCATAACATTGCTGACAATGCTTGCAGAAAAAGGTCATAAAGCCTCACTGAAAAAGTTACAATATGGTAAACCAGAAGTTGAATATTTGGGCCGATTGATCAAAGAAGGGTGTTCAACCTTTAAGAGAAATGATTAAGAAACAGGGAACAAATCAATTGAAAGCCAAATCGGAATGGACGCCTGAAGGCTGTGTCGCATTTAAAACAATTAAGACTTTGCTGCAGCAGGCACCAGCATTGGCACTTCCAGACTATGACAAACCGTTTCAGTTGATTGTATCATACCATCAGAATCAGGCGTGTGGAGTTTTGACTCAAAAAACGGGAATAGGAACACAGGGTCAACTGATTGCATATTATTCAGTAGCACTATCGGCGGTAGAACTTGGGTTGCCAGAATGTTACCGTGATCTGGCAGCAGCACATCTTTTATGTGAAAAAGCTTCTGCGTTGACTATGGGTTATCCTATTGAACTTTTGTCTCACCACAAATTAGTAAATCTGATAGAAAAGGCAAGTTTGTACATAGATTCGTCTGGTCAACCACAAGGGATTCCTGATGAATTTAAGGCAAGGCATGAGGTTGCATCAGGATTTGAACCTATTCTGCCATGGATAACTGCCAACAAAAATACAGAATGGATAAGTTACATTTACTACAATCAACAGCGATTCATCAATCACACGATAAGTGCACTGGGGGCGTTGGGAGAACAAGTTGATGCCAATAGCGCAATGGCATGGCAGAATCGACAGGTTCTCGACTGGATGCTAGCCGAAGTGCAGGGTGTGTGCAGTTTGATAGGACCCCAATGTTGTACTTACATCCCAGGTCACACTGCCCCTGGGGGAGCCTTTACAGAAGCTATGAATGCCCTAAGGAAATTAAAGGCTGAGGTTGTGGAGAACTCGGGTGTGGAGACAGCGGGATGGATTCAGTCGAAACGTTCGGTAGTTGGAAATCAGCACTGGCGAGACTAGGGGTAACAGCTTTGGTTTGCCTGGTGTTTATTAGTTTGGTTTTATGTTGTTGTATTCTGATATTCAAAACTTTGGTGGTCACTGGGATGCAGGATGCTTTTGACAGCACCTAAGTATTACGCTGAGACTTTTGAGTACAAGGTAGAGCTGCATAGTGACGAACATGGGGAATCAATGAGTGAAGGGAGTGTAGGTACTAACAGCATTTAATTTCCAGGTTGGGATACGTGTTATGTGCTGGTAACCTCTGACACTATCCCCAACAAAGAGCCTCTCTACTGTGCGCAAAGTACATGAGGTGAAGACGCTGTTATGTGGACTCTTTAAAGGGACTCTATGGTTATCAGTAATCCAAATGTAATCATCTTATTATTATACTCAAGCATTCAAAGTGTTTGTACACAATGCAATGCAGGTGCAAAAGGTTCGCAACAGCTTACAAACATGGATTACACAGAATGTTATTGTTATTCAGTGTATTTACTATGTATCGCTGCTGTGACACCAGACCATGCTCTGAATGTGTGACTGTCGATGTGATGATGTGATGAATGGAAACCAACAGTAGCACACATGACAGGGATCGCTCAGAAAGAGGGTCGTGGAGGAATTTTTCCCTGGTTTGGCCACTAGAGTGTTTTTTCGCCTCCACAGCATGGTATGATGGTGCAAATTGTGATGCTACACATCATTATGATCATTTAATGTGTATGATTCCAGGCCAGAAGCCTGGATAGGGGGGAATTCTGTGGTGGAAACTTTTTATTCAATATGTGATTAATTGTTGACTGAAATGTATTTTGTCTAAATGTTTTTCTCAAGTAACTAAGGAGCGCAGGAAGGTGTGCTGAGGAGCGGGAGACAGGGGCCCACTGTCCTTGAAGGGGAAAAACAGTTCCCTGCACAGAGCCAAAACATAACAAGAGGCTTACATTCTTTTTTTGATTACACCTTCTTAGTTTAAAAGCAGGGGGTCCGCCTAGTTCAGGGCTCCAGATTCTTTTCCCAGGGCCCTTCTCTCCCGCTCTCCACCAACTGTTCTCTTTAAGTATTTTCTATGTTATAGTTCGCCCAGTACACAGTACTTAATACTTTGTAATAGTTTTGTATAGGGCTGAAACGATTCATCGAGTTAATCGATTAGAAAAATGCATCGATTATCATTTTTTTGCCTCGATGCTTCGTTTTATTTTCATATGCTCGGCGATGGCCGGAACCTTTTGTGGTAGAGGTAAAGTTTCCGCACGACCACTGCACTTTACTGTACACACAACAGCGCGGCGCCCATGGATGTATAGTGGATGTATAATAAGAGCATAACCTCCTCGTGCGCGGTACGGTCCGGTTTGCCGCGCACTCCGTATTTTCGGTACGCCGTGCGCTCCGCATCTCCCGTACGCGGCGCACTCTGCGCGTGGATTGTGTCTTGTCGCGTACACCCGTGGACCGCGCCAGAACTCACACCAGGACTAAACCAGGTCTAAAGCAGGTCTAAACCAGATCTAAAACCAGGACTAAAACAGATCTAAAACCAGAACTAATCCAGGTCTAAAACTAAACAAGAATTTGCAGGAGTTGGTTGCTACATTTATGTAGTTTTAAAAATCATGACAATATCAAGTAATCCAAAGTATTCAGATTACATTATTCACTTTAAGTAATTTAATTGATTATGTCACAAACTACATTTTGGGGAATGTAATCTGTAATCTGTAGGGGATTACATTTTAAAAGTCACCTTCTCAACACTGATGCTACAACATGTAAACAGAAAGCCCCGTACATTACATCAAGTGGAAAAGAAACCGCGAGGTAAGTCAACCTTAGCCCAGCGATAATTAAGTTTTTCATGTCCAAAACACGTGTATCTGTCAATGCACGTGGTGTGTACTTAACATGTGCAAAGTAGACGCGACAATAACAAACGATTACTCGATTATTCGAACAAAATAATCAACAGAATAATCGATTACTGTAATAATCGATAGCTGCAGCCCTAGTTTTGTATCATCTGAAATAAATCACTAGTCTTCTTGCCTCCGGGATTCAAAAGCTTTATGTTGACAATATAAAATGAATTGAACATTTCTTGCACCACTCCTTCCCATATGATTTTGTAGACTTTTTGTCTATAATTTGAAAATAACATTGCATTATTTAATGGTCTGTCCTTCTGTTGCATTGACTTTAACTTTACAATCAGATGTCAGGTCCCGACAGTTACTCTTAAGTTACTCTTAATAGCTTTCCCAAATACTTTTTTACTCTTACTTGAGTAATTTCTTGGACCAATACTTTGTACTGCTACTTGAGAAATATTATTTTGAGCATAATTTTTGGCTATTCTACCCACCTCTGAAGATGACTACCAAGTACGTACCTGATGACATGCGTGAGTGCTGGTGATGCGTGCATACCTTCACTGCGTACTGTGTAAAGTCATGTTGTGTGAGGAGCAGGTCTGACGCAAGCTGCTCCAGCTCTGAGATCAGCCTCTGGGACCACACGCTCACTTCTTCCACAAGGCGCGTCAACAGCTCCTCATCTATGGCTTTCAGCTGCTCTTCTAAAAGAGACAAAGGGTTTGATGTTATAGGGCCCATATTACGCTATTTTCTGATCTATGTTATAATGTCGTTGTGTGCCGTGTGTTGTAAGTTATGTGTTGTGAAGTGCACCTAGCTTGTTGGTGATTCCAGTGCAGCTGATGAGAAACAGCTGTTTGTTGCTGCTCACAGACGGAGGAGCAGAGCGGAGCACACCGAGCCAGCCCTGTACTTTGACTATGAACTCCTTATAAACATCTGCAATCTCATCCTTTATGTCTCCACCCTCTGCAGACGGGCCCCCGAGAGCCTTACTCTGGCCCGGGCTCCAGACTTCCACAAACTCCTGCACCTCCGGTAACCAGGAGAATCTGTGGTACAACCAACCCAAGTTCAGCTCCTCCTGCAGGACATAAACATGGAAGCAATGAAGAAAACTTCTGAAGTAACCTCTTCTGTCCCTCATCTATTCCCTCTTGTCAGTGGTCTGATAAAAGGGCCTGGACCTGATTTGTTCTAGTCAAGATAAATGCTCTTTACATCATGCATTATATGGTTAAAAACTAGTAAGTATGGACTGTAAAATATCTTTTCACTTAACAAACCATTTTCTCAGGTAAAAACTAACAAAGAAGCTACTAACAGGCCACCTTGATTCTCTGTTATGTTATTTTATATAGAAGTAAAAAAACAAACAAGCAAAAGCAGATACTGGACAGAGAAACAAACAATGGCTGTACTGGAAGTTCCCTAAACAACAAGAAGAATCATAAGGAATCAATTGCCAGACATTTGATTCTCTGTCACAGTGCAATATCATAATGGCAGAAAGGACTAAGTGGACGGGGCTGGACATTCACATGAAAGTGTGTTCCTCATTCATGGTTTGAAATCAGGTACAGACTCTTTAAAGCGCATAGAAACATGTAGGGAAAGTTATAACCCACTTATATTCAGGTAATCGGGAGGCCAACATTTTGGAATAAGTAAAGATTAAACAACAAGTGGAAGTGTTCAGGAGATTCCTGGATGGTGTTGCAAAGACAAGCTCATAATCTATTTTACAATAGTATGTCCAGTTTAAGTTCACATTGACTCTTACTCCTTTTATTAAAGCATGATACTGGCTTTGAGAGTGAAACGTATGCGCTGGTATGTACAATGAGAACAGAATGCTGACAGACCACTCCCTGGTTCAGAAAGTCACACTTTCACTCATTTTTCCCATCTTTCCAAAAAAAAAAAATTGATTTTTTTTTTCTACCTGTATGAGGTGCTCTGCTGCCCCCACAGGCTCAGACAGGTCACACATGTTGAGAGTCCATTTTAGCAGCGCTCTATTCAAACCTAGGATATGTGTTTGGGATTCAAGCTGTCCAGGGGGCCCAAACTGCTGCTCCAAACCAGGGTTCTGCTGCTGAAACAGGCTCTGTTGGTTCTGGGCACAGTGACAGCACCAAAACTCTTGAGCAGTACCATGTATGCTTTCAAGGTTATCTGTAAAGTATAGAGAGAGTAGAAGGAAGATATGAGGAAGTGATATGCTCCATGTTGGATGAAAATTAAACCAGAAATCTAGAAACACTGAATTATTTAGTTGGAAATTGGAGCCACAACTTCACTGTCTGATTACAAGCCGAAGGGAATGATGGATGTAAGGTTCTTTGTCCTA
Source organism: Odontamblyopus rebecca (assembly GCA_030686955.1). NCBI lineage: Eukaryota > Metazoa > Chordata > Actinopteri > Gobiiformes > Gobiidae > Odontamblyopus > Odontamblyopus rebecca. The sequence continues at coordinate 31,906,641 of CM060658.1, forward strand.
ATCAAATATTGCTGCCTGAAGTTCAGCATTATATCTGTGTGCATTTTTATATCGAGGGATATCTGTCTATTTCCCGCTCCCTCTGTCACACCTCAAGCCAGTCAAACATGGCTGTGCAATCGGATGAGTTTATTTAACTAAAATGTGAAACAAAAGAGCTCACCAGTCATCTATCATTAAGATTAACAAAGTTAAGTGCTCAATTGATCATTGATTCTGTAGAAATTCATAGTCTTTTTTTCTTGTAAGCAGCCATATTTGTTTTGAGTTGTGTTTAGTTTCATTCACACGATGAGTAACCCTTTATTTAAAGTTAACAGCTATCACCATGTTCAGTTGAGATTGGCAATGCCTGAAATTATCCAAATGATTCTAGTGAAGGTGTACAGAGTTTAAAAACACAGCAGAGCCATATGACATCACACAGTGGAACAGTGTTTTGTATATACAGTATATGTGTCAGGGTTTGGTGTTTGTTATGTGTTCCCCCTCCCTTCTGTGTCCGTCTGCTCCTCTTGGGGGCGTGGCTGGGCTAATGCTGCAGTGTGGATCACCTGCTCAGTGGTTCACCTGCAGCTAATTGTCTAATCAGCCCCACTACTTGGTTTTGTCCTTGTCCTTTGTTCGGTGTCAGTTCATTCCTCCTCTATCCCTTGTCTACGTCCTTGTCCTGCTTGTCCACGTCCACGTCCTCGTCCTGCTTGTCCACGTCCACGTCCACGTCCACGTCCACGTCCTCGTCCTGCTTGTTCACGTCCTCGTCCTGCTTGTCCACGTCCTCGTCCTGCTTGTCCACGTCCACGTCCTCATCCTGCTTGTCCACGTCGTCCTGCCTGCCCTTGTCGTCCAGTCTGTCTACCTGTGAGTCTACCCCAGTGTCTTCCCTCCGTCTATGTCTCCAGCCAGTTTCCATCACCACATCCTTCATTCCCGGCAGTAAACCTGTTTAACAGCTACCTGCGCCTCTGTCTCTGCTTTGGGGTCCTCAACCACACTCTAACCATGACAATATGAGAAAAGAACCTCAGCCTAAATATTAATTAATGGGGCAGACTGACGAAAGCGAGGCTGCCAATCTGCTCCATTGGCCCCTCTGACCACCACCATCACTCACTCACACATCACTTTCATACTAGGCAATGTGGGTAAAGTGTCTTGCCTAAAGACACAATGACAGCTTTTACAACTGGCTCCCACTATGACACCTGATTTTCCCAGCGTCTTCCAACCAAGTACTGACCAGGTCCAGCCCTGCTTAGCACATGAGATCTAATGGGCTCAGGGTTTCACGACCACAAATATACAGCAGGATTTGTGTGAATGGAACAAAACAACTCCAGCTTTGTGTTTGAAACATTAAATTACACTATACATCAGAAACAACGTAATAATCACACCTTTAATCACACTAATCTGAACTCAAGGAGCTGCAGCACGGACCAGACACATATCTATGGGAACTATTAGAGAAGTGTGTGTTCTGGATCTGTACAGCACAGATGCGACTTACGAGTGGGGCTGTGTCTGAAGACATCCACGTCTGAGGCACAGCTGTAGACCAAGTCCTGGGGTGAAGTTTTATCACAGTCACACATGTCACAGGCCTGTAACATGAACATATGAACATTGTAATAAGCTGTAACATAATCACAAATAAACACTGTCCTACTCTGTAATAAAAACACATGAACACTGAAACATAATCACATATAAACACTATCATACACTGTAACACAATCACATACGAACCCTGTCATACGCTGAAACATAATCACATATAAACACTATCATACACTGTAACACAATCACATACGAACCCTGTCATACGCTGTAACACAATCACATACAAACATTGTCATACACTGTAACACAATCACATATGAACACTGTCATACACTGTTACCCTATCACATACAAACACTGTCATACACTGTAACACTATCACATACAAACACTGTCATACACCTTTAACACAATCACATATGAATGCTGTCATACACTGTAACACTATCACATATGAACACTGTCATACACTGTTACACTATCGTATACAAACACTGTCATACACCTTTAACACAATCACATGAATGCTGTCATACACTAACACTATCACATATGAACACTGTCATACACTCTAACACTATCACATATGAACACGGTCATACACTATAACACAATCACATATGAACACTGTCATACATTGACTCAATCACATATAAACACTGTCATACACTAACACAATCACACATGAACACTGTCATATACTAACACTATCACATATGAACACGTTCATACACTAACACAATCACATATGAACACTGTCATACATTGACTCAATCACATATAAACACTCATACACTGTAACACAATCACACATGAACACTGTCATACACTGTTGCACTATCACATATGAACACTGTCATACACTGTGACACAATCACATATGAACACTGTCATACACTAACACTATCACATATGAACACTGTCATACACAATGAGTGTACTAGACTTTTTCATGCCCTCTCAATGCAAACAAAAGAAATAACTGCATAAGTCCAATTGCCTGAAATTATCCAAATGATCACCAAAATACTCAAACATCCGTGGGTGATATCTAAGACCTCTTCAGGCATGGAGTATTATTTGCATAATACCCCCTCTTTTACGTGAGCATTAATGAGTTACTTTCCACCACTGATTATAGGAGGCAAGGCAAGGCAAGTTTATTTGTATAGCACAATTTGTACACAAAATAATTCAAAGTGCTTTACAGAATAAGAAATACATTAAAATCACAATACAAACAAATTAAAACATAAATAATCATTATAAAAATTTTAAAATAGAGATGCGACATTAAATTAGAGAGAATTAGAGATAAGAGTAGAATGCAGTATGGAAAATGAAAACCTTTCAGTCATATGCACAGCTAAACAGAACCGTTTTTAGCCTGGATTTAAACAGAGTCAGAGTAGAGGCCTGTCTCACATGTTCAGAGAGACTGTTCCAGATTTTAGCTGCATGAGTCTGAAATGCTGACTCCCCAAGTTTAGTCCTGACTCTGGGCACCAGCAGGAGGCCAGTCCCTGAGGTCCTCAGAGTGCAAGATGGTTCATATGGCACTAACATGTCACAGATGTACTTTGGTGCTAGGCCATGGAGAGACTTGTACACAAGCAGAGCTGCTTTAAAGTCTATTCTCTGAGCCACAGGAACTGGACTTATGTGCTCGTACTTCCTAGTTCGAGTCAGGACCCGAGCTGCAGTGTTCTTGATGTTCTGTAGCTGTTTTACAGCTCGTTTGGAGAGGCCAGTGAGCAAGCCGTTACAGTAATCTGACCTACTGGAGACAAACGCATAGATAAGTATCTCCAAGTTTGCTTTAGACAGTGGACCTTTGATTTTTACTATGTTTTTTAGATGGTAAAAGGCTGCAGATGTTATTGATTTGATGTGGCTGTTAAAGTTCAAGTCTGAGTCCATTATTACCGCTAGATTCTAGCCTGATTTGAAGGTTTTAGAGAGAGAGAGAGAGACTGGAGGTAACTGCTGACACTGTCTCTTTGTTTCTGTGGGCCAAAGACTATGACTTCTGTCTTGTCTGAGTTTAGCTGGAGAAAGTTGCTTTGCATCCACACACTGATCTGTTGGATGCAGTGGCAGATTGAGTCCACTGGCCCATAGTCCCCAGCTGCCAGTGAGACATAGATCTGAGTATCGTCTGTGTAGTTGTGGTAGGACGCATTATTGCTGCGTATTAACTGGCCTAAAAGCAGCATATACAGATTGAACAAAAGTGGGCCCAGGATCAACCCCTGGGGCACCCCACAGGTCAGGGCCATGTGATCTGAGACACAGTTTCCAATTTCAACAAAATACTTCCTGTCTTCTAGATAGGACTTGAACCAATTTAGTGCAGTACCAGAGATGCCCATCCAGTCCTCTAGTCTCTGTAAGAGGATCCCATGATCAAGAGCAGCACTCAGACCTAGCAGGATCAACACTGAGACTTTTCCTGCATGAGTGTTCAGGCAGATGTTGTTTGTCACCTTGATCAGAGCAGTCTCAGTACTGTGGTGGGCTCTAAAACCTGACTGAAAACATCAAAGGAGTTGTTCATTTGGAGAAAGTTAGTAAGCTGTTGGTAAACAGCTTTTTCAAGGACCTTGCCAAAAAAACGTCAGATTTGAGATGGGTCGGAAGTTGTTCAGTACTGTGGCATCAAGACTGCTCTTCTTCAGGAGAGGCTTAATGACTGCAGTTTTCATAGCTCTTGGGAATGTTCCAGATTGAAGTGACATGTTAACTATGTGAGCGAGTGGTGAAAGTAAACTGTGGAGGACAGACTTTAGAAATCTAGTGGGTAACACACTCGAGGCAGCATGTGGATGAACTCAGACTGGTGACAATCTTTTAGACAGTTTTGTCAGTTACAGGTGCAAATTGACTCAGGTCTAAGTGTCTCTGTGGCTGCGTGATTGTTATTTGCGTTGTGGAATTGATGGCATTTTTGATGCCCTGAACCTTGTCATTAAAGAATACTGCAAACTCATTGCACTTAGATGTGGAAATCAGTTCTAACGGCAGTGGAGCTGGAGGTTTGTTAATCTGTTCACTGTTGCAAATAGGACACGAGAGCTGGTACTGCAATTTCCAATAATGTCTGAAAAGTACCTCTCTCTTGTTCGAGCCAAACTGTGGTGCTGTTGGTGGTGCTGACACGTTGGCTGGTTGCCTGGTTGGCCCAACAGGAATGCTTCTCCCATTCCTCTTTTCTCTCGCTGGCTGCACAATACCCTGTCCAGGCCGATGCCTCAGAGCATGGAGGAGGTTTCCCGTCAACACTCTTACTCCACCTCTGCTTAGGTGTGGGCCATTTCCAGAAAAGATCAAAGTGTTCAATGTAGTGCAATCCTCTGAGCGCACACACATTCAACAGCCACATGTTCAGCTGAAACAGTCAGGTAAATTTGTTCCTTCTCCTTAGGTCTATGTTAGGAAGAAGTCCATTGATAAATGTCTTAACCTTCACTTTATTAAGCTCCTCGAGTAATTTAGGGAAATCCCTTTTCAAGACTTCACTCTGTTCCATTCTGACGTCCACTGCACCCACGTGCACAATCAGCTGCTTAATCCTTTTGTGTGTTGACAAAACTTTCGGCAGGAGTGTTGTCATCTCAGAAATAAGAGATGTAATGTGGATAACAACATGTCAGGATTCCTCTGTGACTCACACCGCTGATAGCCCCATCTCCGAGCAACAGCGTATCTCTGACCTTGACGTTTGGCACAGATTTGCTGTCTGCCTGTGCTCTTTTGCCAACTTTATTGTTCCTGTTTTGTGACAATTAATTTTCTGTTTGTACATCAAAATCAGTCTGTGACTGTGGTAAAAATCTGTTTGTTAGCTTTACTGTGGGTGATATAACGATATTAGCATTGTCTTTTATCACTCGCCGCGTTGGCTTAGCATTTTGGTCTGTACCAAGTTTTGGAAAAGACACAGTATCACTATCATTTACCCTCTTCTCTGGAAGTAACTGTGCACTGCTCACCACTGGAAATCATTGGTAGCGTCGTCTGAAGTCCTTGTTCGGTTTCTAAAGCAAATATCCGTGTTTGTAGCTCATTCATTTCTTGTTGATAGTCTCGACAGCGCTCACAGACAGGATTCCCTTGGCTTCTCTCCCCCGACATGTTGCTGGCTCATCGGATGATTTGTTAACAAGAGCTCCGCCAGCGGAGCAAAATACGCCCGTACTTTGAATTATTGTATATAGACATCCTTGACCCATGGGGTGTCCAGCCATGAAGTTTGACATTCCTAGGTGAGACGGTTGTTGAGCTAGAGCGCGGACAAGGTAATGTGTAGTTGTCTTGTATTCTCTCTCTCCCGTTGCCTAGCCAGCGCTGCAGCTGGAACTGTGTGTCACCTTTGAACTTTAAACTTCCTCTTCATGAAGACAAAGCTTCAAAGACTTCAAAGCTTTGAAGTGTCCACAGACAGACAGACGGACGGACAGACAGACAGACGGACGGACAGCGCCATACCATAATACGTCCCGTCTTGAAACGGGCGTATAAAAATTGTAAAAATCATTTAAAAGTCTTTGTTTACTTGAAAGAAAATCAAAAATAGACACATTATCCAGTGTTGGAGGAGGTAAGATGATTAAAATGCAAAGTAAAGAAGGAAACTGCAGGAGCAAGCAAGGATAGCGTCCGCACTCTTTAGAAGCAGGAAGTGTTAATAGGACAAAGTGTTTCCTGTGTTTTTGGCACTTCTCATACCTGAAAAAGGAAGTCTTCGGCCTTCAGCAGATCTCTCAGGACAGCATGGAACTGGTGCAATCCTGGGTCCACACTCAGCTGCCCCTGAGCACTAAGAGTCAGCTCTGTTTGGAATCTGAGGGACTGAGTATGAGAAAAACAATGAAATATGTGGGATATATATATATATATATATATATATATATATATATATATATATATATATATATATATATATCAAATTATGATTCATGCTGCAGTCCTAGCCAGAGTGGGTCACCTGCAGTACATTATAGCTGAAGTGTGTGACATCCTGTTGGATGGATGTAGCCATGGTCCCCACAGTCATGTAGTCCACCAGTCGTGCAAAAGAGGACCATCTGCTCAAGGCGTGTTCAGCTGTGTGCAGCTCCAACTCCAGCTCATGCTGGTGCCTCTGGTGCAGGTGCATGGGCCCACAGAAGTGCTTTGCCTCTTGGGACAGTTTGAAGTGATGCTGCAGCTGATGGAGTAGCCTGTGGCTCTCATCCTGCACCTGGACACAGCATAAGCACAAGTTCTAGAGATGGGTACCAGGGGAACTGTGAAACGCCCATGTATGTAGAAATATGTCCATTTACTCACAGCTTTGTTGTCACATTGTTAATACTCACATTCAGGAGTTTTCATAACACACAGCTTTAGTAGAGCTTTTCAGACAGAAATGTGTAGCAGGATTTACCACCATTAAAGCATTAAACTGCTAATCAGGTATCACTCTTCCCAAAGTGACTCACATGGGTCTTTCCTACGAGTCATACTAATTTATGAGAAAAAAAGTTGGGTAATTCAGCTTTAAAGAGGGGGTATATAAAATGGACTCTTATATTTATATTTGTGAGTTCAGAAAATGATGAGAATCCATTTTGGCATACTGCTGGTGAGGAAATATTTCAGTATTTTTATACATATATACACATGTTACACATGCTAGTACACCCACAAGTGGATATTTCCCACGCTAGATTGAATCAATTACTTGGTAAATCATACTAACTGTTTCTGCGGCCTATCCACAGCTATGTCTTAATATTCATGATATTCTTTTGGAGTTAATGATTACAGGAAACTCTGGCTGATCCGAGGAAAGTCATTTTTATCTCATGGGAATGAGACCACCTGCCAAAGGATGTAACAGCAACAAGCAGCATTTTTCTTATCTCATTGTGTGTATAAATATTTCTGAGCAAGGGTCAGCAGGCAGTCAGAGTACCTGGTGTAAGTCCTGAATTAACATCATATGGCTACTAAGGAAAGAACTGGCTCAGACCTTTGATTAGAGTAGCTTCATCTCTGTATTAGAAGTTTTGGGAATAAACTTTGGCCTGAATTGAAATTAATGAATCCTGGTGGTTATTCTCCATCACGCTCTACATTGGCCAGATTTGAATCTTACAGCAGGATGACAGAGCAGCGGAGCTTTGTATACTTTGTGCATTTGTAGACAGGAAAGATGTCTTTGATTTTCAAACCAACACAAGGTAACATGGTGATCTGAATATGTATTAACAATGTATAATTAGTTCATATAGTGCAAGTAGGAGCAGGCGATAATGGCAAAAAAGAATGTGCAACTATGGGTAATTTGGAATGTGATATGATATGAGACAAATATAAGAGGATATTTTCTCTACCATTTGCAGTACATCCCTGCAGTATTGGGTGAAGAGCACAAGTTTACACTGGAAGCGTTTCCTCTGATTCTGCAGAGCATCGCAGAGTTCCATCAGTTTGTATGAGCCAGACTGTGGGAACCAGGAAGAGGCTCGGACCTCCTGCAGGGCCCTGCAATCACATAATAAAATATTTAGAGAAGTTTTACAGAAATGCTTTTATGCCTTTGGTATGCAGGGTGCAGGAGCTTTTAATCATATTATAATGGTGTCCTCACATTGTCTTAATCAAAGTTGTATTTTGATGCAGTAATGCAAATTATCCTAAAAACTTGTAATAGTAATCATACATTGTCCTACATTTCCACCTATCCCCTGCATTTCCACCTATCCCCTATTCCCACCCACATCCCCTATGTATATTTCTAAGATGTCATTCACAGAAGGTTGGAGGGGGAAAAAATCTACAGGAAGATGCTACTATGAAGAGGCGGGGGCAGCAGCAAAGAATCACTTCTGTAGTTTAAAAGAGCAAGTCACCTATTAAAGTAGCCCTGCATGTTTTTCTGGTGTAGGGTCTGCTGGTTTTGATAGAGAGACACGTATTATTTGGAATACTAACTAAACAAATGTAACAGACTGATGTGTTTAATAATCTAGATGTGTGTATAAGAAGCTACTGGCATGACTGACCTGGCTAACCCAAACAGAGCTGCTTTGTAGGGGGCACTGTCTGTGAGTAGGAGGCTCTGCAGCTGCTTGCAGCGCCGGAGGAAGATGCAGTGACGGACATGATGTCTCCACCTGTCACACATAACACTTAAACCAGACTAACCAGACAAACAGGACCAAGATTAGCCAAAACTAAAGCCCTATTTCCACCAGCCCTACTCTACTCAGCCTTAGGCTGGTGGTGTTTCCATTACTCCATGGAATCTGGTACAACAGATTTAGTACCTTCTTCAAAGAGGTTAATTTTGGTCTTCCAGTATTATTACTTTTTCTTCTTTTATTTTCATTTTAACAGTCCACTGTGTGGTTTGCACATACCCTGACATATTTTGAATGCCTTCTGTATCCTTCTTCAGATGGTGGCTGGCACAGTGCTATTCCCCTTCCAATGCAGGAAGAGAATCGGACAAATTCTGTGTAAATGAGCCACAAGATACATGACCATAACATTACATGACCCTTCTGAGGAAAGACGAAGAAGGCATGCCAATGTCAGGGTATGTGTAAAGACACTGGTCTGGTCTGCTAAAAAGAACCTTTATTTAGATTTGGTACCTGCATGTGAGCTGGTGGAAAGTCTTCAAACTGAGGTAAAGTAGAGAAGGGCCAAGCAACGCTAGTAGAAACATGAAACTCAGATCTACATGTGTAAAGGTCTAAACTAGGCCTAAACAAGGACTAAACAAGTGCAAAACAAGGTTGAAACTAGGGCTAGACAGGACTAAACTAGGTCTAAAACATGTTTAAAGTATACCTAGAATAGGATTAAACTCTATCAAAAAACAGTGATAAACCAAGTCTACACCAGGTCTAAACTAAATCTAAAGCTCTGTTTCCTAGCCTCACTTGGCCCTACTGAACTGGCCCAGTTGTGTTTGCTACTTTAGAATCTGGTACATCAGATCAGTATCGATCCCACCAGGGGCCAAGTAGGGCTAATCCTGGTCTAAACCAGGTCTAAACCAGGTCTAAACCAGGTCTAAACTAGATCTAAACCAGGTCTAAACCAGGTCTTAAGTATCTCCTGGCACTCCTCACCAGCAGAAAACCTTCCTGAGTTTGAACAGCCTGAAAAAAGGCATTTTGTGGAGAATGTGCCAGTAGAGGGCCTCCCTGTACCACTGTGCCAGGCTTGTCATCCCTCCGTATCCACTCAGGGTCACATGGAGCACACCGCTGCGGCAGAAGATGTAGTGCTCCGACCCGGCCTTAGAGGGCTCCACCACATGCAGGTTGTAGGGTCTAAAAGGATCCACAACAGAGCTCTCAGGAACAGTTAAAAAATGTGAAATACAGAACAAGTTCAGGTCCAAAGTTATTCCTCACTCACCTTTTCATGATTGTACTAATTATTCACCACAATGAGTTTATAGAGCTTTTCACAAGTTTCAGAGAAAGAACAGTTGGGAATAAAGTAAATTTAGTCAGTTTAAGCTGAATATTAACAAAATAAAATGTGTAATTTAATTTAGCAGTCTAATCAAAACATCTAAAACAAGTGGTTGCTAATTAACAGTTATGGAATTATTCTACATACATAGGTCATATATACTGTCCATGTTCAAACTGTCATATACACGTTAAGTCCTGATGTAGTTGAGATTCAAACTCTTTATTCGCTAACTATAATGTTCTACCTGTGGACAGGCCCTGGCTCTTCTTGCAGGTAGAAAATTTGGGATCTCCGGTGGTGTGCTCCTGCAGTGCTGAGCAGGTACAGGACCTCCTCCACATTCACTGGACCCTCTGAAGCTCTGGACTTTCTGAAGCTCACCGGACCCCTCCGAGTTTGGCTCTCACCAGGCTGCTCCATCTGCTCCGGGTCTTTAACCCTAGAACAATCACATGTAATGACTAGAGGAGTCATCCACATGGTAGCCTATAGTAACCAACATCCTGTTCTCACTTTAATATTTAATGCAGGAAACTAATAAGAAACTATAGTTTTTCATTCAAATTTTTTTCTTAAACACTTAAAATAGGAGATATTATGCAAAATTGATCTAACGTGAGGTTTTAGATCCATCCATGCTTGTTTGAGTATTTTAGTGATCTTTCCTAGGCCCTACTCGAACCCTCCCTATGGTTAGCTGTAAGACTGTGCAATGCTCATTCCACAAGCCTACATCACCCATGCGCCCACACGACAATTGTCTTGATGTGATGTGAAGACTGTGATGAGTTTTAGGAGGAGCAGGCTGCAGCTGAGAGTTTTTGGTGAAAGTAGGCTACTGAAAGTATTTGCGCCTATAACTTGAGCACAGACTGGACTAGTCTGAGAATACAGACCTGCTCTACAGAAAGGACAGTGCAGGCTGTACTTTCTCAGAAGGCTGAAGTCCTTTAACATCTTCTAAGGACCTGCTGATGTTCTACCAGACAGTCATCTCTAGTGTCCTCTTCAACGCTGTGGTCTACTTAGAGGAAGCCTTAAGAAGAAGGACATTGCGCAGATGGATAAGATGGTGAGGAAGGCGGGATCTGTAGTGGATGCAGACAGGAGAGCACCTTTGGGGACAGGCAGTTGTCCCTGTTCTGTTCCACAGATTCGCTCTGGAAGTCATTTCTCCCACATAACATACAACGCATCCCTATAGCTGATGAATGCAAGATCTATTTATCTCTTACAGCTAAGCATTAAAGAAGGTTCGAAATAGAGCTTGGGAGAAATCAATAGATTACTCAAACAAACATACATGGGTGACATATAAAAAACCTCTTCAGGTATGTTTTTGATGAGGGTACAAAGTTATAACACGGTTGAATGATCCAAATGTCAATTTTGCATAATAGCCTCTTTAACAAATCCAAATGTAAGTTACAAGACTAATCTTTACCTGCGCTGTCTGACGGGGAGCTCTGTGCCCAGGGCGGACGCCACCAGCTGAGGTCCCTGCGTCCATTTGGAACTGTGGAGGGCTCTCCGGGGCCCCACCTGAGCGATGAGGCGGGGCAGCCGTACCCCCGACACAGGAGAGAGGCCCCTGGAAGAGGACAGCTGAAGCCTGAAGGCGGGGAGAGCCACCAGGCTGGTGGGCCGCGGGCACAGTGCAGGCAGCGTCTGGGAGTGCGTCTGTGGCGGCTTCTTTGGCTCCACTGAAGGCATTCTCACATATACCTACTCCGGACACCTCACACACGCGTCACATCCGAATTTTTATACGCCCGTTGTGTAAGACGGGACGTATGGTATGGCGCTGTCCGTCTGTCCGTCCGTCTGTCCGTCTGTGGACACTTCAGAGCTTTGAAGTCTTTGAAGCTTTGTCTTCATGAAAGATCTGAACTCTCTTCTCAAATGTTCTGCTGCTGAAAGCGAGAACAACCCACATTCTCTGCTTCTTTGAGCTTTGACACATTAAAGCTTTGTAGTGTCTTTAAGTTCTGTTGCTGCAATCTGATTGGTGGAATTCTAGAATTCTATATACAATAATTCAAAGTACGGGCGTATTTTGCCCCGCTGGCGGAGCTCTTGTTTAAGCTAACGGAACATTCTAAGCCCCAAACGCACTTTTTACAATTCTGAATGTTAGAAATGTTCGTAGGAACAAACTTTCTTATCACGTGAAACGGTTTATTGGCCAATCACAGTCCGTGTACAACAGCGTAACACAGCGACCGCTGCCATGGTAACCAACACCCGCCCATCTGTCTGAAGTGCTCGGGCGCAGGTCCAGGGGTCACAAGCTTTTTAGTGCAAGCGAGCATAAGGCATCCTATTTAAAACACATGGTTTTATATGGTTTAAATGATTACATTAGTGGACAAAAGTAGGGTTTTTTATTATCTAAATCATACCAACCAGTATAGGCGAAGAACTCGTGGGTGCCGAAGTGCCAGAGCACCCACGCAGCTCTCTGAGTAGGCTACCCGAGTTTTTCTCCCGACCTTAGACCTAGTGAGTTTTTGCGAGTGTGCCTGAATGCGCGCAAATAAAGAGCCTCAGGGCCTTTCTGAAACGGCTCCTTTCTCCCCTCCTTTCGCCCGAAAGGCTGATTATAGTCCTGACTTCTGCTCCGGGCCCAGCGCAGCTGATGAGAGCTGACATCCTGACGCACACCCGTACCATGAGCTACTGTTATAGCTACAAGTTATTTCATCTGAATGATTTTTTTTTTTTTTAATTGTGACAATTTACTGTGATCATATTAGGCTCATATGTTTCTGTTGTTGCATGTTCTGTTTGTCAACTAATACAAATCTTGGTTGACTAAGACTCCACTAACCGATTCATCGACATCGACTCTTTCAGTTTTGTTTTGTTTCATACACGTTTAACTAATCCTGCAGATTTAGATTTTCTTCTCTCAGAAATTCCTCTATTCCACCTTGTGATGTTCATCCATCCATCCATCTTCTGCCGCTTTGTCCGGCCTGACCCGCCTATGAACCCCTCGGTGAGTGGTGAGCCCACAGGAGGGTGGACGTCATGGTCCTTGATGTTAGTTCATAGGGGTGCTGGCATGTTTTGAGTTGATGGAGGAAACCGGAGTGCCCGGAGGAAACCCATCCAGAACCTTCTTGCTGTCAGGCGTGGGTGTTAGTCAATCAGCCTTGTGATGTCATGTGGTAATATCCTACAGGATGTGCACTTGTTTCGTTGTGGGACTGATTGATATCCTGTCCGTCTCCTGATGGATGCCATGCAGCTACTAAACAAAATAGCCCAATTGCTATGGCAATGGTCCACACTTTTCTGAAACCCATATAAACATTGAGCATAACCTTGCATGACAAGATGGATTCTCACGATATTTGTGAGTGATATAATCTAATAAGACAGAGCACACAGAGGCGAGTGGAATCGAGTGTGGGAGTTTATTGTCCATAGGTCAGGTACAACAGAGCGTCTGTAACCAAAGCAGAGAAGGCTGGTCCCTGTACAGTAAACAATGTATACAAAGTGTAGGAAAAGACAGAGCTGTGTGTCCCGCACACGCTCAAGGACAGAGGACAGGAGACAGGGGACATGGGACAGGAGAGGTAGAGGACAGGAGACAGGGACAGAAGACAGGGGACAGAGGAGGAAGGGACAAAAGAGGTCAGGACAGACAAGATCCAAAAGAGGGGAGGTGGGTAGAGGATGAAGAGGTCAGGGACAAATGAGACCAGGTCAAAGCAGGCGGGGGACAAAACAGATGCTAGGCAACTAGGCAACATAGGAGAGGGGGACGCAGGACAGGTTTGAGGACAGAGAAGACAAAGGACAGTAGAGAGGACAGCAGACAGAGGGGGACAGAGGTGACCAGAGATAGGGTGAGAGTATGGAGCAAAGGACAGAGTACATGGAGAGGGATGGGGGACACAGGCAGGACACAGGGGACAGGACAGGAGACAGGACAGGGGACAGAGGAGACCCTGCTGACCATAAAAAACATGTTGAAACTCTTGCTGGTAACACAAGGAGCAGAGTAAAGCCCAGTCTGTTCATAATGGTCATATACTTAGGTGAGCAACATTGTGAAATAGTGCTTCATTAAAGGCCCTCTACCTGACTTGTTTCCATGTGTATAAGCAACTCTTGAGGTCAAAATATGTCAAAAATTATATTGTCAAGAATCAGGAAGTGCTAGTTGTTGTTGGTAGATGTCACAACTAACAGGCATGACTCCAGTCTGGTCTCTGAGAGTTGTGAAAAGTGCTTATAAACACATTGTGGTGAATAATTAGAATGCCCAGATTGCATAAAGTAAGAAATGCAGAACGTTGGACCACTGCAAACCATTTAAAATGAACTAGTTCTATAGCACTACATTTACATTGAGAATACAGACAAAAACAGTTAAAGGGTAACATCAACATAAAGATGTAAGGGCACACCACCTGCTTGTCTCCATGGAGATGTTAGAACTTAGTTGTGAATGTTCCACAGTATGTCATTAAAGATATCACCCCGAAATTTCCCCATTATGGCACAAATAAAGGTTTATTTTAACAAGGTGACATCAGCAGGCCAGGTTAGAGCGTCAGATCTATGGAGAGGTGAACCAGCTCACAGTGAGACTACATGTTATACATTGTATTTTTGAGCAATGACTCTCCACCGAAGTTACATAGTGCATCTTTAAGGGACCATATTACGTTATATTCTGATCTGTGTTATGTTTTATTCCCATATGGTTAACACACAAACCCTGTATATTTAGTATTTAGGTTGAGTTTTTCACTGAAACAGAATACACACCTTGTGATGTCATGTGGTAATACAGGAAGTTATCCACTGTTGTTTTTAAACTCCTTACAACTTCACTAGAATCATTTGGAAGATTTCAGTCATGGAATTGCCAGAAGTAGCCATTAACTTGAAAGCTATTACTTCATGACAAAGTGGAACAGAGTATTTTCAGCTTTGGAGATGTAGCGAGACTAACAATAAAGAGTTAGTCAAACATGTGTAAATGAAACAAAACACAACTCCAGGTCTGTTTTTGAGGAGGTGACAGCATTATAACATGGCTTAAAGCTCACAAAAGTCAGTTTTGCGTAATGTTGGACCTTTAATGACAAATGACAGAATGTGGGCAATATTGATGGAATTGTGCAGAAATATGTCCTTAAATTGTTTGTGTTTCATTTGAAATAAAATGTAAAAGTACAAACTTGAATCCAATTTCAAACCGTTGTCTCTGTAAACTATTCCACTGTGATGAAATATAGTCTTTTAAAATAAGTAGGTTTGGATGTGAAAAAAAAAATCATGTTTAAAAAAAATAATAATTCTCCAAGTAAAGCCAACACAGGATTCCAGAATAATGTCTCATGCAGTCAACACAATTATTGGGCTAACCATTTAAGAGAAAAATGCTAGATTTAAGAACTATTATGAATATTAGTTTAACATTCATTGAACGTGAAATTGGTATTTATTCAATTAGGTCAACATTAAACCTTAAAGAACACATTTTGTGCATTCTTTTGGCTTTAATTCCCTTTTAAACATGTTTTTGATTACATTTGGATAAGTGTTCACATTTTCTAAGTAAATAATGTCTTCCCCACCATTCCCATATAGGCATATAGGCGCTGCATCTCCCTCTGCTGTCAGCTATGGGAAAATAGACTAATGAAGCATTTAGGAAACATGAATCCTGTGCTAGAACCATGTGTTCGTCATAAACACAGTTTGACCACAGAATGTGTCTGGTGAGGGCTTGTAAGCTTAAAAACTAGGAAGTCCAGACTTTCATCTATGATGCCATAAAACTGGCCAAATGCAAACAGAGCTTTTCCGAGTGAAGCTGTGTAGCACAAGCTTTGTGAAGGTACAATACAACTTCAGGTGTAAACAGCCCTAGTGTTGATTTTGAGGGGACAAGAACATGGTTATAAGGTCAAGAAAGTCCATTTTGCATAATATGTGTTCTTTAAACCCCCATTGCATAATATTTCAGTTGACAGAACTCAGGATTACATGTCATAAACTTGGGGCCAAACACCATAGAGATTCTATAGCAAAACCATGTGTAAAAGTTATGTTTGAATCTAGAATTTAGAATCTTAAAATCAGAATAACAAACTAAATGAAAATAATTTCATCATAGGCATTTGTATTGTTCATAAATGTCTTCAAAGCATGCTTATTGTGAGCTTGCCTCTCCACAGACTCATAACTTGGATCTGCGGTCGCTTTTCCTGGAATGTTTCACAGTATGGCTTTAACTACTTTACCTCTACAGAGAGCTGAAATATTACACCAAGACTAAACCAGGTCCAAAGCAACGGGACATTTATTTATAAATTAAGAAGATTATGACTAAAATGGAACTTCAAGTCACAACACTTTTTTATTTAAAATTCTATGAAAAAAAGAATCTGTGAAATAATTTTGTGATCAGTTGTGCAGCACTAAGTAAGGGGTCTGTCTTGACACCACTTTCAACTGTCCTCTGGTACCATAGGCGGTTCCGATACTAGATATGGGATGTCCTCCGCTCTTTGGGTTTGATAAGGTAGTAACCGAGATGCTAGGAGGTCCATGTGTGCTGCCTCAGCCTGGGTGGGAGGGCATCAGGAGCACTTCCACACGCATACAGCCAGACTCCCTCCGAAGAACATGTACAGTAGGTTCTTCACCTCGTGGGTCACCTCAAAGCCGAAGCCCTCGCCAATGACCACGTGCCACGAGCTGCCAAATTTCTTGTCCATGGACTCTTTGATCATCTTTGCAGCGCTCTAGACAGAAACAACAGCAGCAATAATGTGTGACCCCTCAGGCATCCAGGAAGGATTCATAGCAACCATGTCAACTGGACAGAAGTTTTTCTGAGTGAATTTCGCAGCTCATTTAAGCCGCTACGTCAGGGCTGGTTAAATTGCCGGGGGACACTGTAGTTTCAGTGTAGTTAGCTCCTTCAGGCAGATATAAGCCAGTGTCCACCTGCAATTTGGTCGTAACTGAAAAAGCAGCTTGAATGAGCTACAAAACGTCTGCATTCAAAAACCTTTGTCCAGTTGTGTAATCAAAACAATAGGTACAGTAACACGTCCAGTAAAAACAGATAACTCAAATATTGGATCAGATTTTTGGTGTATGTTTATATGCACAAAAAAATCTGATCATCATCTTGCATCTCCATAAACCTGCTTGTTTTCATGGAAAGGATCAGCCGATAGAAATAAAATGTTATTTCCTCATCACAAACAGACCTGGAATTCTATTTTGTTTCATTCACAGATGTTTAACACACAAACCCTGCAAAGTTTTTCTCTCAAAATTAAAAACACTCCGTTCCACCCTGTGGCAATATAATAAGTGCTTCATTGTGTTTTTAAACTCCATACATCTTCACTACCTTCACTCATTTGGATCATTTCAACCCTGGAATTGCCAGTTTCTATTGAACTTAAGATAAATGCTGCTTTATGACATCACAAGGTGGAATAGAGCATTTTGAGCTTTGGAGATGTAGACAGACTAATAACAAAGGGTTACTTAAACATGTGTGAATGAAACAAAATACAACTCCAGGGATGTTTTTTGAGAAGGTAGCAGCATTACAACGTGTCTTAAAGCTCATAAAAGTCAATTTAGTGTAATATAGGAGGTTTGACTATGTTTTAGAGAAATTAGTATTGTATGTGTAGTCTAGTCATCATATGCACTTTAACCATCCCATGGCATAAAACATATCTATCTCCATGAACAATGTTTAAGGAGTGTGAGTTAAGTTTCTATTTCAGTGGAATCATGCAGGTGACAAAAGGTAACAAGCCACCTACAGAAAGTTCCATACTGTGCCTTTAAGGTCAACCATGGAAGGGATCACTGAACATATGCAAGTCCTCCTCTCAAATGTCCACACACAAGAGAAGTATCTGATACCCACCTCATTGTTAGTAGCAAACTTTTCACAGGCTGTCACACACAGCTCCATCGTCTCCACCCGCATCTCCTCTGGCATGTCCGTGTGCTGTGGGGAGAGAGGGGTATAGACTTAGACAAACTTTATTGATCCACAATTTATAATTAACTTATGTGGAGACAGTAGCCCACACAACACAGCTTACTATAATAAAAAGGAGCAAAAATATAAATGGTAATAATAAACTGAATAGTAGTAAGTAGCAAACATAGCAAGAGACCGGTCTCAAATAACGCATAATTATACAAATGTATATGTACAAGTAAATAAAATATAGAAATATAGTAATACAAACTGTATCTGGGCAAGAGGTGCATAAAAAGGAACAGTACAAAGATAAAATAGTGACTCACATGACGATTACAATATGGTGAGATTTTGACTTGATCCATAAAAAAATAATTGTGACATTTAGCTCACAATTTTGACTTTGTTTAATATTTTTGCTAGCATTTTGAAACTACAGCTTAACAAAAGGTGTATCTCACCTTTTTGGACGGTACAAAATGTTTTATATTTTTGTCTTATGAGATCTTGTCCTAGCCCTTAAATAGTTTGGATGTTCAAAGTTACATCATTAATGGATTTCAGAATAACACATCTGGACCATTACCATAGGAATTAATAATTTAAAACAAAATATCCTATCTTTTGAACAGTCCTCAAAATGTTGCCTATTACAGTAAGGTGTTTAATTTTTTAATATCTTTTAATTTGTCTGTTTGAATATGTGTATGAATTCTGTGCACTCCGGGCTTCTTACACCCCTTTTTCCAATGTGGTTTTTATACTGCAAATGGCAAATAAACTGAACCGAACTGACAAAGGTGAGTGTGACAAGTGAAAATCTATGGGCTAGTGCTAGCTATTTTGACAGCAATGTATAGAACTTGGCTATATTCATGGAGCCCTAGAGACACCAACAGGTCAAATTATTAGTCATATCTGTAGACAAGCGACCCTGGTGCAGGTAGGAATGCATGTTTTCTCTGTTGTTTTTGTTTAGGTATTTTTGGCAATTAAACAAATTTTAATTCATGAATGTAATGTTATACTCTTATACTCTCACACTCTTATATTATTATATTCCTGTAAATTTGTAAATTTTGTTGTTATATTATAGCTTTTTTTTCTACTTTATTTTATTCTATTTTATTTTTTGCATGTCAGTGTTTGTCTACATCCTGCTCCAAGTACCGCAGCAATCTCCTAATGTTGTGAACCTGTTCACTCATATGGCAATAAAAAAACATTCTGATTCTGATTCTAAGATAGATAAGTTAAATTCCATACAGTGGATATTTTAGCAAAAACATTTCTAGAAACAAACTGGTGAGTCAATGGCAATGTGAACCTTTAACAGTACAAATTAGATCACCTGTTGTTGTTCACAAGTTAGAATGTTGTTAACTCACCAAAAACATACTTGGAGATGTGTTTTGTTTCATTCAAACCTGTTTCAGTCTGTTTACTTCTACTTCTGTTAAGCTCAAAATGCTCTGTTTCACCTTGTGATGTCATGTGATAGTTTTCAAGTGAACAGCTCCTTTTACCTTTTTTCAGCAGCGATTGGCAATTCCAGGCTAAAATTATCTAAATGATTCTAGTGAAGGTGTCTGGATCTTAAGAACACAGTGGAGCATGTCCTGTATTACCACAGGACATCACAAGGTGGAGCAGAGTGTTTTCTATCTGAGAGAAGAACTCAGAATATACAGGATTTGTGTGTTAAACATATGTGAATAAAAAAAAAACAGAACTCCAGGTGTGTTTGTGATTACAAAAACAACACTGTAACAGAGATCAGAAAGTGGCCTAACATGGCCACTTTAAATTCTAACTTTAAACTGGCCATGTTAGGCTAACTGATCTTAAAACAGAGCAATGCCTCCAGTTAGCTCCAGACTTCATGTGAAAAGTATCGGTATGAGGTGGTTTTCTCTGCAGATAACTGACCCTGATCAGAGGAAAGCTGTGCAGCCTCTTGTAGTCGGCCTCTTCCTTCTTTCCTTCGGTGGTCGCTGCCATCACCAGTTCTACAAAGACACCAAGAGTTAAGATGCACTACAGCATAAGTACTTATAGCTCAGATTATGGGAAGTATTTCTGTAATTACCATGCCTAATCATATTAATGAGAAGATCCATGATAATGATTAATGATTATTATTATTGACACCCTACCACAAGCTAATAAACTAATAGTGAGTCACAAGAACAGAAACCACTGGATGGCAAAAAAAAAATAAAGTTTCTCTTGAGAAAGTCCCAAGGGCTACTGTGGCAACCTAAAGGGCACCTGGGGCATGTCATTGGTGACATCTGGAAACATTCTTCAGTGACTGGAAAAAAAATTATTTGGTTAGAGCAGACCTGTTCAAATCCAGACTTAAAACCTAACTTTTTTCTAAATATTACACACCCAATCAATAAACCACTTTGTTTGTTTGTTTGTTTGTTTACAGGTATGTATGTATACGGGTATGTATGTAAGCATTTATGTATGTAGGTCTATGTGTATGGGTATGATGTGTAGGTGAGTGAATGCACATGTATACGTTTGTAAAATGGTGTACTTTTGAATTTTGCTCACTACACTGTTTTCTGTCATTTTTACCATGGCATAATGCTGTCAATGAATGTATATTGTTGTAATCTTGTTGAAAATGGTATATTTTAATTTCACTGCTATGTGCACTTTGACACTTCGGTGTGATTTTGCACTTTAAACATCAATAAACCTATGGAAGCTTCCTAAACCAACCTTAAAGCCACCCAGGAAGATCAGAGTTGGTCCTGGGTTCAGAGCTTTGGAGTCTACTGTGAACAGATATGCTGAGATCCAGACTGCATTTGCTATGTATTAACAGACATAAAGCTATCAGAGCACAGCAGAAAGGACAGATAAAATTTAAAAAGATGGGCAAATGGACTGGATGAAAAAAAAAACAAACATCAGCACTGGAACATGGGGCTGTTATATGCTGATCTACTTGCTCAATATTCAATGGAATTCCAGTCTCTACCAATGCCAATTTTAATTTGCACAGATGTCTAGTGTGGTACCTCTAAATCTAATTATTTCTACCAGCAATATTATAAGATGAAAATAATATATTGGAAATGTTTGAGAATTTATAGATATTTGTACAAAAATCTATCTTCATTATCTTCTTTAGTTGGTCACGTACAAAATAGTACCTCCTCTATGGCGTGATACTCTGCACCCAGTTGATCACACATTCTAGAACATGAACTAGAACTAAGCATGGCAAATACAAACAACAATAATCACCATGCGATCAGACTACTACATCCAGATCTGACGGGCTAAATGAAGAAACCATCAACCAGATCGTCCCTCTCAAAGCCACTCTAAAGTATACTGCACAGAAATGCGTGAGAAAAGGACGAAACATGTCTGA
Source organism: Odontamblyopus rebecca (assembly GCA_030686955.1). Classification (NCBI taxonomy): domain Eukaryota; kingdom Metazoa; phylum Chordata; class Actinopteri; order Gobiiformes; family Gobiidae; genus Odontamblyopus; species Odontamblyopus rebecca. The sequence continues at coordinate 31,928,078 of CM060658.1, forward strand.
AAAATGTGCCATAATGTCTCATAGAGGTACTCGTTAGCGTTAGCACTTTAGCAGCCTTGTGACTGACCGTCCTGCTGTCCAAACGCACTCCCTGCCTGTTGTCTTCACCCCGGGCCTCTCTCTGTCCCCACACACCCGCGGACTGGACGGTGAGCTGATCGTGCACACAGGAGCCTCGGATCAACGGTCGTTAAGGAAACATTTGTACACAAACCCCGAGATCCATGATAAACCACCACAACACACAGGACTGCACTTCCGCATCCGGGTCTCCTTCTTGTTCTTGTTCTTTGTCGTTTAACGGCGGATGCAAACTATAGAGCCACTACCGCCACCCTCCGAATTTGAATGATCTTAAACTCATAGGCTTACAGACTAACATGAAACATTACAAAAATATAACGATTAAGGATAGAAAAGAAAGAGAAAGAAAGTGCGAGGGAAAAAACTATCACTATATTCTATTCTTAAGGTTGGTTGAATTTAAAAAGTCAAATACAAACTTCATAATTCTATGGTCTGAAGGCTTACTTAAATTCTTAAGGCTAAAGATTGCTCCTATTTCTAAAATTTTTCTACTTAAAACGACTCTTTCACCATCAAATTTCCTGCAATTCATTAAAACATGTTCTACAGTCTCAGGTACATTGAAGTTGTCACCTTTGCCTGTCTCATGTTTACCAACTAAATGCATTGTTTTGTTTAGCCCCGTATGTCCCACTCTAAGCCAAGTAAACATGACTTCCTCTCGCCTACACCTACCATCATAGCGCACTACATCAACTTGAGGATTTATATTAAACAGTTCACTTCCTTTGCTTTCCCTACTCCATTGATCTTGACATACTTTCTTTCTTTCTTTCTTTATTATTGATTTTGCCTCTGACTTGCCCATTTTACAGTGAACCCCAATAGTTTCCTCATTTCAAGCTTGTTTGGCATACCTGTCAGCCAATTCTTAAGAGCAAAACTAATATTTCACAGACAAGGTCATATCTCTCACTCATGTTACCTGACTTCAAATTTTCCAAAGCAGATAATGAATCTGAACACACTACTACTCTTAACGGCTTTACTTCTTCCACCCACTGCAGAGCCATTATGACTGTTATAAGTTCTGCTGAGAACAGAGAGGGTCTGTAATCCTTAAGGCAAATTTAACCTCAAATTCAGGTACCACATATGCTACAGCAACTTTTCCTGTATTTGGATGCTTAGAACCATCAGTAAACAGTTGAACATATCCATAGTAACTGTCCACATACATCATTTCCCTTACCTTTCTTTATTTTATCATGCAGCATTGTGTTTATCTCTGGGGCAGAAAGCAACCATGGAGGATGCGGTGGATGAACCACAGCAGGGCTCATTTCAAGATTTGCTATGCTGAATTTCTTTGCTTTATCTTGTATACTCCTACCAAAATAATCTCTTTTGCTTTTTAGATGTTCCCATGTTTGGACAATAGCACTTTTAGCTATGTGATCTTCTTTATGTCCTCAAAGATGCACATAATATGACAAGGACATTTGAAGTCTTCCTAAATCAAGAGGTGTTTCATTTACTTCAACCGGTAAAGCACACACTGGAGTGGTTCCAATAGCTCCTGAACAAAGTCTTAAAGCTGAGCTCTGGATAACGTCCGGTTTCTTCAGTTGTGTTTTAGCTGCAGATACATAAGCTATACTCCCATAATCTATTACTGACCTTATCAGTCCAACATATAATCTTTTCATAGATTTCATATCAGCCCCCCACTGCTTACTACTCAAACATTTCATTATATTTATCACTCTCTTACTATTATCAATCACTTTTCCTACGTGGATTTGCCATGTAAGTCTAGAGTCAAACCACATGCCTAAAAATCTAACACATTTAACTCTTTCCAACATTCTATTATATAGTGTAAACTTGATCTGTACATCTATTTTCTTAGAAGTGAAGAAGATTACTTTTGTTTTTTCTACAGAGAATCTGAATCCCCATCTAGCAGCCCATACCTCTCCTGTACCAATAGCTTTTTGCAGACTTTCCACTGTATATGCCACATTCCTCCCTTTTGTCCACAGCGCACCATCATCAGCAAACAACGACTTACCTATTCTACTATCAACTGACTCATACATTTTGTTAATCATGATCGAAAATAAAACTGGAGACACAACACTTCCTTGTGGTACCCCATTTTCTACAGTCACATTATCCGAGAGACATTTGTTAACTCTCATGTGAATCTCTCTGTTACTCAGGAAATCCCTGACCCACATATACATCTTCCCGTCTATCCCAAGTTTCCTAACTTTAATTAATACTCCTTCCTTCTAAAGCATATCATATGCTTTTTCCACATCAAAGAAAATAGATGCCACTACCTCTTTATTAACTTGAGCTTTTCTTATATCTGATTCTAACTTAACAATGGGGTCCATTGTTGATCTGCCTTTTCTGAATCCACTTTGATACGTAGTCAGCATATTTTTGGATTCTAAATAAAAACAAATTCTCTCAACAATCATTCTCTCCATGATCGTACCTAGATGTGAGGTTAGCGCAACTGGTCTATAATTAGATGCTAATGTTGAATCTTTCCCTGTTTTTTTCACCGGTACAATAACTGCCAACTTCCAACTTCTCAGGATCTTACCCTGCTCCCATATCTTGTTATATAACTGTAACACAACATTCAGCGCTTCATCACTAAAGTGCTTCAGCACTGCATAACTAATTCTGTCCTTACCTGGAGCTGTTACCTTTGCTTTACTAATAGCCCTTTTCAATTCACTTAAAGTGAATGGAACATTCAAAGAGTAATTTTTTTCCTCTATATTTTCTAACAGGTTCTGATGCTGAATTTTTGTTTCTTCTCTACTCGCCATTTCCTCATTAGTTAGATTTTCACTGCTGTGGACTTTAGTTAGCACCTTCACCATCATCACTGCCTTATCTTGATCTTTAACTGCAACAGTATCATCATTCTTTAAAACCGGGTAACTCCAAGATTGCTCTACTCCACTCATCTTTTTGACAACCCCCCATATTTTATTTATTGGAGTACTTCTGCCTATTGATTCACAGTATTTCTGCCAATAATCCCTTTTAAGTTTTCTAATAGTTTTTCTCACCTTTGCCTACTCTCTTTTATATTCAACACGTTTATTAAAATTCAGTGATACTTTAAATTCTTTAAAAACTTTATTTCTACTCTTGATTGCATTTGTACACTCTCCTGTCTACCAAGGAACAAGCTTTTTCCTTCTACCCCCTGATGTTTCTTTAATTGACCCTTTTGCTGCTTCCACTATAGCTTCAATGATACTTTCATTTAGCCTTTCAATGTCTTCTCCAGCCTCAATCTCACTTAATCCTCTATCACTCAAATATGAAAACATTCTCCAATCAGCTTTGCTAAAAACCCATCGCTCTGTATATTCCATAGCCCGATTAGAATCCCTATCATCCATTTGAACTATGATAGGATAATGATCACTTCCTATGGTAGATGTATCATAGACTTCCCATATCATCTTATCTGCTAGCAAGTGTGAAACTAACGTTAAATCTAATACCGACATTGTCAGCCCTATTCTTGTGGCAGAGCCATCATTTAAACATACTAAATTATTCCTATCCATTAATTCCTCTAAAACTATACCATTATGATCAGTTTTATCCCCTCCCCACAAAGTATTATGTGCATTAAAATCTCCAAACCATAACATTTTCCTATCATCCTGCCCTTCAATTAACTCCAGTGAATCAACATTAAATCTTTTACATGGATTATAAAAATTTACAACATAGGGAATGCCCTCCCTTATAAAGATTGCACACCCACCACCATTACCATTAGTTCTGTCATTTCTCTCACAAATATAGCCATTAATAACAAAGTTTAATGCGGCTTCAACCAAGTTTCAACAATGCATATTACATCAGGCTTATTTTTGGTCTCTAAAATAAATCTTTTGAATTCTTGGCCACTGGCTACCAAGCTTCTAGCGTTCCACTACAGAAAATGTATTTTTAAGTTTGAGACTGGGAGAGTGACTCCTTCTCTGATCTCTCTCTGTTTTTAAGCTCCTCATATACTTGTTCCCAGGTTATACCTTTGATACCCAGATATTGAGAAGCACTTTTCACCACTATAGCTGTTTTTTCCAATCTCTGTTTAGCTTGAAATGTACAATTAATCACATCAGCAATAAAATACAAGAAATGTTCCTTTTTAACAATTAGGGAGTCCTCCTCTACTCTACACCTTCCAACCCTTTGGGCCTGATACATCATACTACCTTCTTGAGCTTGTCTGACTGCTTCAGCATATGACATCTTTCCCTCAGCCCTTATTTTTTGTATTTCAGCTGCTCTTTTCCTTGCCTCACAGTCTCTATGCTCAACACTATGTGGTCCCCCACAGTTCACACACTTCTCTTTAACTCCTGCCCCACACATGCCATAGTCATGTTCCCCTCCACATCTCCCACAAGTTTGAATACCTTTGCAATATGCTGCTATTTGGCCATACTTCTGGCATTTGAAACATCGTAAAGGTGGGGGCACATACTGCCTCACATTGTGGTTCATGTACCCTATTGTCACAAATCTGGGAAGAGCTTCATCCTCAAATTCTACCATCACTGACATACTATCCACCTTTTCTCTTTGCACCTTGCTTTTACACACTATCATTAAACTGCCGTCAGCATGTACCCTTGCTCTCAGAATTTCGCCAATAGTTTCCTGTAAGAAATGCGTGATTGCCATCGGTCCCACTTTTTTAATGTCGTGTCCATCTTTGAATTTTACCAGGACTTTAAACCCTTCCTCATCCACTTTCCTACGCAGCACTCGCTCCCTCTCATTCCTGCCATCTGACTCGCTGCCCTGACTTAACACAGGTTTACCCTCCTTCTGCACTGAGTAAGAACTTAAAGGTGCGCTACTGCCTCCTGCCAAACGCAGAGCTAAAATATACATTTGTTTTTGGTTTGCGTTTTTGGTTTTTCCCAGTTTATTTCACACACTTCTCTATTTGAAATTGACATGTCTGAGTTTAAGTTTAGTTTATTTGAAAAGAGACAATGCAATTTCATAAAACACATGATTACACATGGTTAAAAAAAGCCAGAAATAGCCAGAAGGGTAGTTTTTACCTGTAGTCCACTGCCCGTGATATAAAAAAGCAATAAAATACATCTACAGGAAGAAAAAATAAAAATAAAAAATAAGAAACATGGTTAGACACTTAATAGGGCATTAATGTAACAAATTACATATACATAACTGTTAAGGGAGCACGGAGCACACAATACCTATACAATATAATACAATATACATGTGCAAACACTTACTATGCAATTAAGAAAGAATAAGACATCTGTCTAGATAAGACGTCAGTCTGCCCCAGGGCAACTGTGGCTACAACAGTAGCTTACCACCACCGAGTATGGAGTGAATGAAGAATATTCTGTAAAATGCTGTGTAAAGCACTTTGGGGACATGTGTCTGTGTAAAGCGCTATATAAATAAACCTTACCTTACCTTACCTATCACAACATATCACAACATAACATTTGATCACAACATCAAAACATCACAACAGGTTTATCTTTTAGTGCTGGCAGCTGTATGTGTGGATAAGCCACATTTTAAATTTTCAGTTTTCAATTTTCAATGTTCAATTTTTTTTATTTTTTTTTGTGAAGGCCTTGTATACTGTAAGCAATTTAACCTCCTCAGGTACTGAGTTCCATGCACTAGCTCTCCTTACTGACCAGGCCGACTTACTGAAGGTGCTCCTGCACAAAGGAATGAAACATTCACCTCTGACAGAGCCTTGAGTGACATGCTTAGAGCTGTTGCTTTGGCTGATGAACTCTGCCAGAGGAAATTTATGTAGTACTTTATAAATCAAATTTAAGTCTGCAAATGTGTGAAGACTATCCCAGTTTATGGGGAAAATGTGCAAAGCTGCTGGCACAGAATCCTAAACAGGATAACAGTTTTCTTCATCAAAGCATCATCTCAGCAAAAGGCAGTTTTATATTCAAAACTGCTCTGTCACCTACCAGAAGCAGGTTTACCATCAAAACTCTTTTTGATCATGTGTTTTTCTGTGCTCTTCATTCATTTGAAAAAACAGCTTAACCACTGGTTTAATGCAGTCTGCAAGTGCGGTTTACACAGACTGGTTTACGCAGACACACTTTACACATAGGAATTTGCAGCTGAAAGAGTGTGTGTGTGTGTGTGTGTGTGTGTGTGCGTGTGTGTGCGTGTGTGTGTGTGTGTGCGTGCATGCGTGAGTGCACGTGCACGTGTGTGAGGTTTTTAGTAGTTGGTATCTGTGCTGTTTCAGCCTTGGCCCCAGAGAATAAAAACCTGCTTCACACAGGTTTTCACTACAGAAGACTTTTACATTGCGTTTGTTAGGTCTATGTGTATGTCTATAACATATTGTATCTTCATATTGTGATTCGTGTGTGTTCAGTTTTGTCCTTTGTGCCTGTTGGTCTGTGGAGTTTGATAAGAATGTGTCGTATTTAGGTGAGCAGCATGTGCAGAGAGAGAGCTACTGTTGCAATGTGTGTTTACAGGTTTTTTTTGTTTTGTTTGTTTTTTCATTAATTTTAGCACAATTTTTGAAGCTTGGTTTAGTTTGATCATTTGATTGACAAGGGCTCAGGTGGGCACTTCTGCTTTCTTATCAGTTCACACAGTACTCAGACTCTTTCTCAGAACACTTTCCACAGCTCTCTTTCACAAACATAGTCTATTCAGTTCGCTTTTTCCAGTACTACCTGTGTGGTACCTCATGTGGTAAAGGATATTGTCCCAAACACTGCCAATTTCAATAGAGAAATTCAAACATAATCACAAAAACTACAATTTGCAAGCATCAAAAATCTAACAACAAAATAATTCACACAAGTCAAACAAAGAAAAGGGACTGAGCAGTGAGCACAGACACAGATAGACTACATCCTCATATACACACTATGAGCACATCACATTACAGTACAAAAGGGGTGTGATGTATTTGCTGTTCCACCATCTTTCAGTTTTCTACAGCATACATATTTTGATAAAATATTGCAGAAAGGTTTTAGACAAAAAAGCACAGTCAAAAATTGTCTGTAAAGTGTGAACCCCAGTGTCAGACTGTACTAAACTAGTGCTTCTCTGTGATCTCTGAGAGCAAGACTGAGGCTCTGAGCTGCTGTCAACTTATGAGCACATAAAAGTACATGACCAAAGTGTGAGTTTTGATGGTAAAACTTGCTTTTGCGAGATGATTCATGCATTTTAAATGTGAAAAAGCTTTTTCCTGAGATCAAAATTTATTGTATATATACACAGTCATTTCATTTCAGTCAATTTGAAATATTTTACTGTATGATTTTAGGTCTTCACATTTTGTTTTGCCATTATGTTTGAATTTCTATATTGAAAGTGACAGAGTTTGGACCAAAGTACTTTACCATGAAAAAGCAAGTGCAATCTGATGAGTATGACTGCTAAAAGAACACATTTTAAGCAGCAGGTGTGGACTAAAGTGGAATACAGTAGAGCTCTGAAATGAGCTGAGTTGGAGTGAATATGCACAGTTAGAATGGTTGCTCCTACTTATATGTGACTGAGCTTGTATCTCTAAGGGAGCTCTCAGTCACCCTGCACAGGACACTCATTTGAACAGTTGTCTCTGCATCTTGTCCTTTCGGACAAAACCCTGAGATACTTGAAGGCTGGAACTATTACAGTGTACAATAAACAAAATGTATAATATGTCTTAACGTATTGTAATCTGTACTGATATTTTGCAAATTATATAATCAAAATTCCACAGGGGTGCAATGCTAACTTTGTTAAAACTTTAATCTGAGCTTTATTTTACCACAATCTACCATAATGACTTACATAGTTGGAACTACAACAGGTGAACTGGTTTGTGCTGTTAAATAAGTCCCTCTCAAATACCATTACAGTCACAAGCTTTAACCAACAGTTTTTCACTTAGTCTCTCACCTGTGGTGAAATGCAAATAACAAACAAAACACTCCTGAAAATGTGTTGTTTAAATCAAATTTTTAATTTTTCCTTGAGTTTTTAGACTTTTTCCAAACCCAGCATGATGTCACACAATCTGTACTTCAGTTTGTGGAGTCAGGGTCCTCTCATGACAGAGGTGCATGCCTGTTGTGTTGGCTGATTCAGATTCTGAAGTGTCAACAGCTACCTTTTAGCCTTTGTTCAGCAGAGATTGGCAATTTCAGGGCTCATTATTAATAATTATCTATGGAGTTTAAAAAACACAGTGGAGCAATGTGTTTCTATATTTCCACATCACAAGGTGAAAGAGTATTTTCTGTTTAAGGGAAGAACTAAACATAAATCCGTAGAATTTGTGAGTTAAACATGCATGAAACAAAACACAACTCCAGGTATGTTTGTGATGAAGAAACAACAGCAGAACATATCAGAAAATAAAGTCCCTTTAGATCTTGATTACTACTGTTTCTCAAGTCTTTTAACCATTGCATTTATATAGCACCTTTCATGACACCCAAAGCGCTTTACAGTTCATTATTCTTTCACTCCACACTCAGTGGTGGTAAGCTACTATTGTAGCAACAGCTGCCCTGGGGCACACTGACAGAAGCGAGGCTGCCAATCTGCGCCATTGGCCCCTCCGACCACCATCAACACTCAAGCACACACCCCTTTCATACTAGGCAATGTGGGTGAAGTGTCTTGCCAGTTTTTGTGACTGGCGTCCCACTGTGGCACCTGGAATTCCTTGCTTAACTTCTGAGATCTGATGGGATCAGGCTTTGACCAATCGGTATGGCCATTTCTCCTCTCTGGTTCCTCTGATTTGGTCAAGTCCTAGATTATGCCCAGTATACTCCAGATGCCATCCTCACATCCACATAGCCTCTGTAGGCTTATTTGTGCAGCACATGATGGTCCCAGTGTGAACCCTGGCTCTTGGGTATGTTCAGCAGAAACATAACAACTGGTTCTGAGGCGGAGTATGACTCCTGGACTGTCTGCTTTTAGAGGATGGAGAGGTTTGTTTCATCACATCAGAGGCCTGTTACAGCCATAAGGGCCCTGACAGTACCATTATGATCATATGTGTACTCTGCGTCATAGCAAACACAGGCACGTTCACCATGTTTGACGTTTAGCGCATGTGCGCAGGCTCCAACGTCTCCATGGAAACTATTGAGCGGAGCTTGGCACCACTCGGACTCGCAGCATCACTCAGAGCATCACTGAGCCGTGATCAGACTGCACTGCTCAGATCCGCGCTCTATTTCAAAGCGGCAGCATGAAGTTTATGGTGGTGCTCGTGGGCGCAGGCAGCCTCGCTTTCCTCGGAGCGGTCATCTGCATCATCGCCAGCGTTTATCCGCGTAAACGGATCGCTCCAGACGGGGACAACAGCACCTCCTCTGAGGGCCTGCTGCGGCCCCTGGAGCCCGAGGCCGTGGCTCAGGCGGGGCCGCTGGGTGCGCTTCATGGAGGCTCCTCATATGATGGGGGTAACGCGCTGGGCGGACTGGATCTGGACCTCCCCAGCCTGAACGAGCTGGGACAGAACCCTGCGCTGAGCTTCAGCCGCCTGGTCTGCACTCCGCTGCCGCTCGGAGACTGCGGCGGGCGGGTACAGGCCGATGAGCCTCTGACAGGAGCCGCGGATGAAGACTGGAGCAGTTTGCGCGCCACCGCGGATGAGCTGCAGCAGGTGATTCTTCAGCAGAACCAGCAGATCCTCATGGACCGGAGGACCATCCGTGAGCTCACGGGCAAACTGAGCGAGTGTGAGAGCGGCCTGGGGGAGCTGCCTGCCCCCGAAAGGAGTATCGACTTGTGGAGCGGCAATCGTCGCATTATGGCGGGGGATGAGGTGGGCTCCACGGCCGCGCAGTTACAGACGGCACGGGCAGTGGAGGAGCTGGCCCGCGCCATAATGGACCTGAAAGACCGCATCGAGAAACTGGAGGTGAGTAGACTTAAATTCTTTAATAACAGTCTGTGTACTCGTGCACTTTCACACATATCCCCATCTCCCCAAAGTGCGCTGTGTGCATGCGCGTAACACCGCCTGCTGCGTGCCCTATTGTACACCTTCAGGGTGATCAATAATTCACAAGAGCGCTGTGTGCACGCTCTCAGCGAGGCCCCTTTGCGCACATTTGTGTTTACCTCGTATCGTTGGATATAGTGCACTGGAATACAGACATCTGGGCCGAGCGCAGAGCTAGACACGGAGGCGTGCAGCACCTCTTCGCAGATCTAATCCACAGATGTTAGACCTAATGGTGTAGAGTGGCGTCACAAACACTAGTGGAAAGCTGTTTTTCTTTTTAAAGATATTAAACCAACTAGCCTGAAATAACAGTAGTTTGCATTAAAACATTTCATTCATCAGTGTATTCCTTCATAAATGTGTTCCATGTTCTAGGTAACCAAGTGTGTGTGCGCCATGTACGACAATATACACGTGTCCATGTACCTGTATAGCTCCATCCTCTACAACCCAGTTCATAACTGTGTGCACTTAGGCGGAGATTGGGCCTCCTGCTCTGAACCGCTCTGACTCCTTCTCTGGGGGCAGTCCCAAGGGGAGGCCCTCCACCCCGCCTCCACCAGCAGCAGGCTCCCCGAAGCCCCACAGACCAGTGCACCCAGCCAAATCTGCGTCTAAGGGTCCCCCGGCTCGACCCAAGGGCTCCTGGAGAGTGGAGGACCTGGAGGGCGAGCTGGAGAGGAAGATCAAAATGCTGGAGAGGGAGCGTCAGGCCATGAGGAAGGAGACGCAAGGGCCTCAGGACAAGGCGAGCTCCGGAGGGGAGAGTGTCAACCCGTCACAGCTTGGTCAGGCCTGCTTCTGATACCAATCCAAAATTTGAACATACTTTTTTCATTTGTTTTTCTTCTTTATTTCCATGATTATTTACACTGTAGATTCACATTGAATGCATCAAAATTATTAATGAACACATATGGAATAGCAAACAAAAATAACTCAAAACTTGTTTTCCACTTTTTACTAATCTCCACTGATCTAAAGGTAAGTGGAGCTGTTCACTTAAAAACTACCACTACATGATATCACAAGAGGGAACAGAGCATTTTGAGCTATGGAGATGTAGAAAGACTAATACCTCAGGTTTATTATTAACAATGAAATTAATAAATGAAGAAAAACACAACTCCGGGTATGTTTATGAGGAGGTCACATTATAGGTAACATTCAGCCATGTTTATGGCTTAAAGTGCAGAAGAATCTATTTAGTGTAATATAAGGGCTTTAAAAAGGGGGTACTACACTTTTATGGGGTATTAGCCGCCATATTTAACACATATTAAAATTTGTTTCAGTTCCGTTTTTGTCCTTCCTCCCCTTGCTCCCACCTCTAAGTCACCCCCCCTTCAGAGTGACATCACATTACAATCAATGTGCACCCCATTAATGAAACTGCTGCACATTGGAAATGCAGTGTTTGCTAATGGGTGTTTTTTGTCACCATAGTAACTCCTGACTATTGCACCATAGAGGTACACATGCAGAACACCCCCCAGCATAAGCAGCAGAGTCAATATGCAGCATCAATATGAAGAGTGTATAGTCTTGTATTACCAGCTGTGTCTCTTGTCTTATGTCCAGGCCTGAGTGAGCCTTCTTTCCCTGATGGCTTCGTGCTGTCCTTCCCCATCCGCACTAACTACATGTACGGTGTGGTGCAGCGAGAGGTGACAGAGATGTATGCCTTCACCGCCTGCCTGTGGCTCCGCCCCACAGAGGGAGGCATCGGGACCCCCTTCTCCTACTCTGTTCCGGGACAACCCAATGAGCTGGTACTCCTACAGGGGGCACACAACCCAGTGGAACTGCTCATCAACGACAAAGTGAGGCTGTGCCACAACCTAACTAGGTCTAAAGAAGGACTAGAACTTAACCAGGTCTAAAATAGGACTAGACCAGAACTTAACCAGAGCTTAACTCTGCCCTCACTGCATCTAAAGTTTACAAACTCAACTCGTCTGTAAGATGAGCAGAGCCTGTTTGAGCCTCTACACCAAACAGATGTTTTTGAAATGAATAAGTTCTGATCCCCTTCAGAACTGGTGACTCGGGTCTTTTGTGGTACAGGGTCAGACCAGGTTGCACTGCTGTGTTCCAGGACATTTCCCAGTTTAACATTACAAGTTCTGGCCTCAGAGCATTTCAGCTGATTTAACTCATATGTAAATAACATGGCTAATGCTAAATACATAGCCAGCGGTTATAATACAGTAAAGAAATCTCCCTCTCTCTGTCAAAATGAACCTGACAAAAGCTTACATTTCCACAGTTTGTGCCGATTAGTTTTGTTGCTATACGTCACAGTTTAACTCAAATGGCAGTCTTCTGATCGGCTCCCAGTTACCAGTTGCCTAAAAGTACAGTATGTCTCAGTATGGTATGGTTTTAGTCACCTACTATAAACACCAGTTTGAGCACTATGTACTGTTCGTACCGTTCAAAATATTTTATTTGTCGATAATATAGTTTTTTTGACTAATTATTCTGTTTTTGTTTATTTGATTTGGAAAAATGTATATGCTGAGAAAAGAAAACCTGGGTTGCATGTGTGCAGGTGGCCCAGCTGCCCCTGGACCTGCCCCGGGGCCAGTGGCAGCACGTGTGTGTGAGCTGGACGCTCCGTGACGGCGTGTGGAAGGCCTACCAGGGGGGCCGACTCAAGGGCCGAGGGGAGGGGCTGGCAGCCTGGCACCCCATTAAGCCCGGAGGAGTGCTCATCCTGGGCCAAGAGCAGGTCTGTGCCTTTCAAAGTCCCCCTACTATAAGAAGGCATATATGGTCCTAAAAGTACTACTAAAATTGAATTACTTTCAAAAAATGTGTTCCTTATATCAGTAATGAATATTCAAATGTGGTCACATTAAGTTCACATATGACAAGAAATGACCACCCAATTCAATGTGATGTATTATGTGTGGGAGGTGTGTGTAGGGGTGCTTTGGGGGAAAAATCCATGTGTGTAATAATAGGATTCTTGTGCCCATTCAAATTGAGATTTTCATTTCATTGCCTATCTCAATGGATAAGCCATAGTGACACTTGAACACCCACAGATCAAATGAACATTCAGAGGTGGGAAGAACAGCTGAAGTGGTTTTGTATTTAACTATCTGTAATACAGAATTAGGCAGTACAGATGTCGAGTATAAAATAATAATTTCAATCTTAAGGTGATTGTTTGTTTCTATCTATCTTGCCTACTTATCTGCATTTAGAGTTATTCCAAAAATTCAAATTCTTAGTCAAACGTGAGATTCAAAATGGCCACAAAACAATTTTCCATCAATAAAAAACAAATAAAATTCTGACTCTTACAATGAAATACCACTATGAAGGGATGGGGCCCAGCACAGCACTTTTAAACAGGTAGTCATTTCTATCATTCAGCTGTTTCACAATGCAATTTACTATAAAATAAATGTAAAATAATGATACACGTAGATTATATTTTAAAATAAGCAGTATGGTGATTATTTATAGACTTAAAAACTAAGCAGGGTCTGTGACAGTACTGAAAAGCAGATTGTTGCATGATTCATCAAACAAGCGTGAGGGAACAAAAAGTTATTTTGGTATGTGTGCTTTACATTACTTTCCCACAGTGTTTGTTATGAAGGTCTACATACTGAACTGATGTTGTGCTGTTGTTCAGGACACAGTGGGGGGTCGCTTTGATGCATCCCAGGCCCTGGTGGGGGAGCTGTCCCAGTTTAACCTGTGGGACCGTGTCCTCAAACCCGCTGAGGTGTCTGCTCTGGCTGACTGCAGCTCCTCTGCTCTGGGGAACATCGCCCCCTGGACAGACCTGGATGTGGACGTGTACGGAGGGGCCACCAAAGAGTCCACCGAGCCCTGCCATGGCGCCCACAAGCTCCCTAGTCCCAACCAGTGAGGGCCCAACCAGTGAGAGCCCAACCAACTGGGATCTCCACATGTTACTGTATTGTGTCCTGTATTGGCAGGTTTCACATGACATCACATTTGATAGAGTTGTAATGTTTAATGAGACAACACAGGAAAAATTATGATTTTGTTAATGTGCCAGTGTTGTGGTGTGGATACATGAATTCTGGCTCTTGCTCTGTCATGGTTTTGACATGTTTTTCTGTAAAGGGCCCATATTACACTGCTGTCTGAACTATATTGCTTCCCTATCACAAACATACCTGGAGTTTTTATTCACACGTGTTTAACATAAAAATACTTCATAATTAGATCTTCTCTCAAACTGAAAATCCTGTTCCTGTGATAATACTGGAAGTGCTCCATCATGTTTTTAAATTCCATTCACCTTCACTGGAATCATTTGGATGCTCTACGATTGCCTGTCTGTACTGAAATATAGGTAAACTTGAACATGGCATCATAAGGTGGAACAGAGATGTAGACAGATAAACCAGAATTACTCAAACATGCGTGAATGAAACAAAACACAACTCCAGGTGTTTGAGGAGATACCAACATTATAACATGACTCAGTTCACAAGAGCCAATTCTGTATAACATAGGACAATTAAATGTTTGTCAATCTACTGGTATGTTATAATATTGTTTCCTCATCACAAACATACCTAGAGCCAGTTGTGCGTGACATAGGCCCTTTAGTGATTTTGACATGCATTTAAATATAAATTGAAAATGGTTATTGTAATTGAACACAGCCGATTGGTTCGTGACTAGCTTTAAAGTTCCTATATTATGCAAAATTGACTCTTGTAAGCTTTAAGCCATGTTGTTACCTCATGAAAAAACTACATTAGAACAGAGATCAGAAAATAGAGTAATGTGGACCCTTTAACACTTCTTAAATGACATTAGGAGGTAAGTCTTGAGGAGGCCCCTGGTAAAATGCACTTGAGTGGCCTAGATGCTGCTTACACTGTGACTGTCTGCCACCAGTTTTGTCATGTGTGAAATCCAAAGACAATAAAGTACATACACTATCAGACAACAACGTGCAACTAATTTTTGTCTGCATTTACTTCAGTTAAAGCTTAAAAGTGCACTGTAGAACTTTTCTGGTGTCATTGCTTCACCTGGAATGTTCCACAGTTTGGCATTAAACTATTGACTGTAAAATGAAGGCCAGCACTTATGGGGTGAATTTGGAGACAAGTTCCATATTAGGAAAATGAATGTGTGAAATAAAAACAACAGGATCATGTAGTGTGGGTTAATACAAACATTTTAGAAGCAAAAGGAGACTGACAGCAGCAGTTACAGAAAGAGGGGCCATGCTTTTTCAGTACAAAGTGAATAGGAGCTGGAGTTGATGGAGCCGGAAGCTCTCTTCCTGTTTGGAGTGAGGTGTCTAGCAGGAAGTGACAACCAGATTCAACCCAGGTATAGACCTGGTTTGAACAGTATTGTATTTGAACAGTAGGTCTATAAATAGAGCACTCCAAGTCTAAATGGCTACAAAATTGTACTTATCATCAGTACTTTTAACCAAGTGCAAACCAAAGGAGGACAAATATAGTACTATTGTTACAAAATTATTCCTCACTTACCTCACATTTTGAGCTTCCTAATTATTCACAGCAATAAGTTTATAAGTGCTTTTCTCAACTCTCAGAGACAGAGACAGTAATGCTACCAACAACTACTATGCTAATTTGCACTTCCTGATTATCGGATTACTTTATAATTGGATAAAAACGGTACGCAGCAGATTGCCATACTCGTGGAACATTTTAGGAGGAGCAATGTGACAAGTGTGTGTGGGACCTTCTACCAGAAAAAAGACAGTGCACCTTTAAGCCATATAAGGCTATTTCCTGATCTCTGTTCTAATCACAAACACACCTGGAGTTGTGTTTTGTTTCATTCACACATGTTTAACACACAAACCCTGCAGATTTAAGCTTCTAAGATTTAGGAGTTCTTCCACCAAATAGAAAATACTATGTTCCACCTTATGATGTCACTCAATTCAATTTTAATTCAATTCTATTTTATTTATATAGCCCAGAATCACAACAAGAGTTGCCAAAATGGGCTTCGCGGAAAGTGAATAAACATGGACACATAATCTGACATAGACATCAACACATTGACACGCACTTGGACATAGAGACAGTCAAACAGATAGAAAACAATCAGCAAATATATTCTCCCATCCTAAGTCTGTTGACGAACAACGCAATCCTTGGTGCCAGAGAGCAAAAAACCCACCGGTGGGTGCAGTATTGGAACATTCTCTCCAAACACGTGCAGCGCACTTTCGGGACCTGAGAGCTTTGAAGTAACCAGTCAGTTTGTGTGGTGGACTGGCCATCAGCTCATTTGAGTTGAGGGCTTCAACCAGACAAGTGAGGGCTCCATTCAGTAATGCAGGAAGTGCTCCACTGTGTTTTTAAACTCAATACACCTTCACTAGAATCATTTGGATAATTTCAGATCTTGAACTGCTAATCTCTGCTGAACTAAAGGTAAAATGGAACTGTTAACTTGAAAAGTACCATGACATCACATGGTGGAACAAAATAATTTGAGTTCTGGATATGAACACACCTAATAAAATATAAAAAATAAAATAATAAAACACAGACTAATAAAAGACATAAAAGGTTACTCAAAAATGTGTGAATGAAACAAAACACAACTTTAAGTATGTTTTTAATGAGGCAACAATGTTATAACAAAAAAGCTCACAAGAATCCATTTTGTGTAATACAGGACTTTTCCAGTCTATATGACAGATCACATCTTCTCAACTTAATTAAACTGAACATTTAGCTCAGTATCTTACCTGCTTTTTGTTTAGTTTGCCATTTTAATGAAATTTGTCTTTGTAATTCCTGGCTAAATGTGAGCAGCACTAATTCCATACTTACTATTAACCAGGGCCACACTTGTCTAATTTATGACAAATATAATTCTCTGACCACACCTTTATGTTTTCAAATGAATGTTTAAACTGTTAAAATTGTACTGCCTATTGTTCATGCATTTTGGATGCAATTATGTGTACACATGGCATAGATTACAGTGAAAGAGAAAACGTTATTGGACCTTTAATTATAAATAAATAAAGACTGGGACAGGCTGATGGAAGTGAGGCTGCCAATCTGTACCATCGGCCCCTCAGACCATCACTCACACACACACCACTTTCATACTAGGCAATGTAGGTGATGTGCCTTGCCTAAGGATACAACAACAGTTATTTGTGGCTGGCGCCCCACTGTGGCACCTATATTCACTGAAACTTGGTTAACTTTTGATTTTCTGTCATTAGACAAGAGGTGGTATTATGTAAAAAGATTTTTGGAGCTTTCTATCATTCTATCATCATCAGCTACATTGCTTTCTCATCAAAAACATTCCTGAAGAGGTTTTAGTCAACCATATACACTGCCTGGCCAAAAAAAAAAAAAAAAAAAGTCACCAATTGGATTTAACTAAGCAAGTAGGTTACTGCAGTTGGCCAGGTCCAGGTTCAGCAACAATGTGTGCTCAAAGAATGAGGTCAGCTGAACCTGAATATACTGAAGGACCAGGTTATTCCATCAATAGATTTTTTCTTCCCTGAGGGCACGGGCATATTCCAAGATGACAATGCCAGGATTCATCGGGCTCAAATTGTGAGAGAGTGGTTAAGGGAGCATGAGACATCATTTTCACATATGGATTGGCTCCCAGGACCTTTTTGGATTCGTCCAGACCTTAACCCCAATGAGAATCTTTGGGATGTACTGGAGAAGGCTTTACGCAGCGGTCAGATCATCATCAATGCAAGATCTTGGTGAAAATCTTGTGACACTGCAGAAGCTTATCAATACAGTGCCACAGCAAATGCATTAATCTTTCACCAAAGATCTCTGCGGTGGCCAATCCATGTGTGAAAATGATATCTCATGCTCCCTGAACCACTCTTTCACAGTTTGAGCCCGATGAATCCTGACATTGTCATCTTGGAATATGCCCATGCACTTGTGAAAGAAAAAATCCATTGATGGAATAACCTGGTCATTCAGTATATTCAGGTTCAGCTGACCTCATTCTTTGAGCACATGCTGTTGTTGCACCTAGACCTGACCAACTGCAGCAACCTCATGCCTGTTTGCTTAGTTAAATCCAGGTGACTTTTTTTGGCCAGGCAGTGTATGTTGAGTATTTTAGCAATCTTTCCCAGACTCTATTCAAACCCTGCTCACAGTTAGCTGTAAGATTCTGTGCAATGCTCCACCCACAAGCCTATGTCATCCATGCTCCATAAATATACAAACACATAATACAAAACGCATGCTGCCTCTGCGCGCTGGACAAAGATGGATGGATGGATAATAGAAAACTGTACACAGCAACTTAATTTGACAAACCTGATACGATGTGGAATAGTTTTATTAGCTGGAGAAAGCATAGGGAGACGGGCACATCAAAAAGAAAGTGAAACTTCTAACCCATGTTAATATGTTGTTTTTGGCCAATATATCATTTTCAAAAGAATAAAAGGTGACATGGTGATCTATATGTTATGTGTTGGCAGTCAATGCCCCATAGATGTAAAATAAGTATAATACCACCTCTTTCATGTATCAGTATGAGTGACAGGTTACTCCGACTCATGTATGCATCATGTGGGTCACATTTTGATCACCTGTTTATGTACATATATATAACCATTTTCCAAACTTCAAGGCACTCAAAGCGCATTATAACAAGGAACTACTCACCCTTTCACAAACAAAGTCATACACCTGGGTATGCACACACTAGGGCTAGGTGAGTTAAGTGTCTTGGCCAAGGACATAAGGACATCATTCATGTGTGGGAGATGGTATTGCACCGCCAACCTGTGGGTCAGTAGATCTGACTGCTTCAACAATTATGTTTCCATGTCGAGAGAAGGATTTGAACTGCCATCCTATCCAATCCTTGGATTTAGCATTTGTTGACTATAATCTAATAGTGGCCCATCAGTGCTGTAAATGCTGATATCTTGATATCTGCATCCTGAGCCCCGCCTCCTTCATTCACTGTCGGATTGGCTTAGAACGCACAATACAAAAACACTATTTTCATTGCTTTTATTTGATGTCACATATGAGACATTTTGGAGTCATGTATTTCTTAAAAGCATTAAAATGAAAGCCACATCAAGCACACACAAAGCACAGCAGTTTTTACAATACACACTACATCAGCTGCTGCATATTCATTATTCAAATATCAATTCATTAATTAACATTAATTCTTCAGATCACTGGTGACTGGTCACTGTAGCAGGTGTTGGTAGACAATTACAACTGATCTGATATAAATCTATAGCTGTGTTTCACAGACTGTGGTAAACAAACTCTTCTATTGTTGAAATATTTGTTTAAAGGCCCCGCCCACACCAGGTTGTATTATGTATTTGCCCAAAATGTGTCTTGCCCCAGTACAGATAGATTGTATGAGCAGCTTTTGAGGTAAAAAAGTAAGTCTGCTGCGTTCTATCTGCATCTAATAATAAAGCATGTTATTGTCCAATAATAAGGAATTGTACATTAACATGCTAGTTCATGTTACCTTTACTGTTACTGGGCTGGTTGGCACATGGAAAAATAAATCAGGTCATCTACTCTTGTGGGGTACCACCTATCTACACTTTGGCCTACATTAATATCAAACACAAGATGTTGGTATGGTATAGTATTCATATTCGTATTGTATTCATATTGTATGGTATGGTATCTGTATCAGCTAACACGATTCTATAAACAGTTGGTGTGCGCACTCAGCTGGACATTCATATCAGAGAGTAACCTCAAAATATATAAAAAGTCTTCAAAAACAAATTCATTATTGAAATGTCAGTGCATCAGTCTATCTTGCTGAGTCGCTGTGGCTAAAAACAACATTCTTAATTAATGACAACACAGGCTGCATTTAACAGCAAAGACACAACATGACCATATCCATTCAATTCAAAACACAAATATCCAGGCACCAAACATATTCTCTTGAGTTGGGTACATTATTTCAATATTTTTGGATGTGAATAAACTTCCCAAAATTGTACTCATATTTGAAATGGACAAACACAGCATCTGCCAAGGTGCATTCTCTAAAACTAGAGTCCTAAAGAGTGAACCTCTCCAGACTCGTGTTGTGAAACAGACCACAGTGAAAGGGCCTCCTATTTTCTGATCTGTTATAAGGTATTTTTCATCAAAAACATACCTGGAGTTATGTTTTGTTTCAATCACACATTTAACACACAAATCCTGCATATTTAGGCTGAGTTCTTTCCACACGCGAAAAACACTCTGTACCCTCTTGTGGTAATACAGGAAGAGCTTTACAGTGTTTTTAAACTCCATATACCGTCACTAGAATCATTTGCATGATTTCAGCCCTGGATTTTCCAGTCTCTACTGACCAAAAGGTAAAAGGAGCTGTTAACTCAAAAACTACCATTACATGACATCACAAGGTGGAACAGAGCATATTGCGCTCTAAAGGCGTAGACAGACTAATAATAAAGGATTAACCCAACAAGTGTGAATGAAACAAAACACAGCTATGTTTTGAGATAACAAAATTCTGACATGGCTTACATCAAGGTCACATAAGTCAAGTATATGTAATAGAGGATCTTTAAGCCTCTGTGTCATGGTTGTCCTGGTGATAATGTAATAATGTTTTAGGCAAAAATAGATATTCTCATCACATTGTGCAGCCTTAAGGCATATTTTAGGTTTACATCTGACTTTCTGTTGTTGCTTTGTTCTATCTGAATCCAGACACAACACGACAATAACATTAAGTTAAAGGACTTCATGGTGTAGACATTTGGAGTGATCCTTCAGTTCTATTGCTTGGGCTGGGGGGTGTCAGCGCTGCTGTCAGGGCTGTCGGAGGGAGAGGGGAATTCTTTAATGGTGACTGTGACTAAATTAGTGGTCACATCTGTTACCACTACATCTTTGCAGCTTGGGGCCAATTGAGGATGCCATCCAGAAGCAACCTTTGGTGGGCCTTCACCCTCCTGCTCTGATGCAACTCCCTTGGTTGGGACAAGTCCTGCTGACAAGGGACTATGGTCTGCCTGGTCCTCAGAGCATTGTGCTGGGGAAATCTGCTTCTCAAAGCCCCCTTGTAAGGAGGCCTGGCTGGGAGTGGCCTGGCTGGAAGTGGTCTGGCTGTGAGTGGTCTGGCTTGGAATGGCCTGGCTTGGAGTGGTGGAGCAGGAGAAGGGCGCTAGCTGAGATGGGAAAGGACCTCCACACTGCAGCCCAAAAGGCTTCCCATACATGGGGAAGCCAAGCATTTTAAAGGGTGACTGGAAAGGCTTGTAGGGAGCGTCGCCTTTCTTGATGATGCGATTGCGTGACGGGATGTTGTGGCGTCCAGTGGAGATGCCCCTGGAGCCTGGAGCCCCGCTGCCCCGGCCTGCCTTGTCAATGACCTTCAGATTGAGAATGATGCGGCCCCTCTTGACCTCACGTGGCTTGACTCTGCGGTTGAGAATGCGCACTGTCTCAGAGAAGGGGGAAACGTGAGGGCGTGAGCGGATCCCCCCGGGGGAAGACAAGGCAGGAGACATGGAGGGCAGTGGGCGACGAGACATGCGGTGACAGCGGTGGATGTCCTTCTTTAGCTTGTGAGTAGCAGCTAGAGAGTGCAGTTTAGGAGATGGTGTGGGCCCAGAGGGTGCAGAGGGCGGGGTGGAGCGCCCACTGGCCTCTCCTTTCGGAGCACGCATCTAACCACACAAAGTAAGTCAGTACAACACAAGTACCTCTACAGATTAATAACGATATTACTACAAAGAAAGTATAATTACCTTCAAAACCATATTCTTGGGTTTTGGGCCACGTTTCTTGGGTCCATTCATATCCCGCTCACGTTCCCTAAGAAGCAGCACAGGACAGAGAATGGCTGATTTGTACACAGTATGCATCTATCTCACATTACATCTGTAATAGGTCTATGAGAAATGCTTGGTGAACAGAGAAGACTATGATGTGGCATACTTCTGCTCAAAGCCCAGGATGAGTCTGTCGTCCAGGATGTTCTCCTCTGGCTCCCATGTGCTGTGTCTGCACACAAGCACAGTCACTTCACTATATCTATTGTTAACACACTGTGAAGATAAGCCACGACTGATAATTAATGATGTTTTAATATTAACAGGAAATGTATTATTACGTGAAGAAAGTCAGTAATCTATCATTTGTGTGTAGTACAGGGTGACCAGGACAGTCCCAGGTTTGAGCCCTGTGTCCCCGGCCCCAGTAGATTTATCCAAAAAATGTCCCAGGGTTCCCAATTCGAGACCCATTTGATACCAGCCAACAATAAAGGGGGTATATTGGGATTAGTTAAAACAAAATTAAGATTACTGTGCTTAAACATTACCAGAAAACAAAAAATGTACAGACAGGATTCACTCAGATCATGTACTGACTCAAATGAGTCATGAAAGATGTGTGAATAAATGGACCTAGTGAATAAGTTATAAGTTATAATAACTTAATAACTTAACATAATAATAATAAGTTATGCATATAATAACATTAATAGCATAATATACATAATGTGGTGCACTGTTATTAATGCAATAACATTAATTCATTAATAACAACATAATCCAGTCCCAGTTTTGAAATTCTGGTCACCCTAGTGTAGTAACAATCAAAGTCACCACTTACTTCATTGCCCAGCCCTTCCATTTGACCAAGTATTCCAGTCTTCCCTGTGGACAAACACAACTGTTACCACCTAATACTATTACACTGATGGCTGGTACATGAGTTCCTCTGGGCTCTTTGTATAATGACCGACACAGACTTTTCATCAATGTGTGAAAGCCACCTGCACAAGCTCAGACCAGTTATTGTTAAACCAGCGTGCACCCAGAAGTCACATAATGTAGCCTGGGTCCTCATGCATACTGTCATTTGCCCGGCACACTTCCTTACAATACTGAAGAAGTCTTTCATTTCTGGACATAATATACTGTGTTTCATGTTTACAGCAGCTAGTAGCCACTATAAGGTTTATGAAAATGATCTTATTTTTGTTTCACAGGGGACGGGGCGGTCTATCGAGGGCCTCTCGGTGCACAGCCAGTCTTTGTGCCTGTTTTATGACCCTGTTTCTAGCGTGTAGCTAACTGCAGCTAGCAGAGTAGACCTAGGCCAGAGCCCCTAAATGTGCACCTTTGCAGACTGATGACCCTTATCGGCATCCGCCCCTGGTACAGGTATCTCCAGAGCTAACCTCGGGTCACTGCACCGCTCCGGAGCTCACCTTACGGACGCGCCGTTTGAGGATTGCCTCAGCGGCGAAAATACGATCCCCCGCCGCCGAGAGCTCCATCTTTCATGGCACAACTGGACGTATGTCTGTTGTAGTTTGTGTAGTTGAAGATTGCAGCCAGCAGTGCAAGAACAATGTATTGGTGTGCAGCGAGGGCATCAATCCACACGCATGTACCCGTGCGCACGCAGAAGTCCGCTGCAGCTCGGCTTTGCGGGACAGGACAGCGCGCCACACGAACTCTTTGGTCACGTGACTCCCTGGTAACCGAGGGCTTCAGTGTAGAGGAGACGATCAGGTGATGGTGGTAGATAGAGGTACTCAGAGCAGATGATCCACTTGTACCTATGTGTCACGATCACTGATACCCATGGTTACAACCCCAGTTAAGCTTGGATGAAAATGTCTGTTTACTTATCTGTGCTGTTATGTTGTTTCTTCATCACAAATATAACTGGAGTTGTGTTTTGTTTCATTTACACCACACATGCTTAACACACAAACCATTTATATTTAGGCTGTGTTCCTTTCAAGCGGAAAACACTGTTGTGATATCATGTGGTAACTGGTGTACAGGAAATGCTGCACTGTGTTTTTAAAGTTTCTTTCACTAGAATCATTTGAATAATTTCAGCCCTGGAAAGCCCATCTCTAGTATGAAAGTGGTGTGTGCGTGAGTGTTGGTGGTGGTCGAAGGGGCCGATGGCGCAGATTGGCAACCTCGCTTCAGTCGGTCTGCCCCAGGGCAGCTGTGGCTACAATAGTAGCTTACCACCACCGGGTATGGAGTGACTTAATAATGCTCTGTAAAGCATCTTTGAGTGTCCAGAAAAGCGCTATATAAAAGTGATGCATTATTATTATTATCTAATAAATTAAAGGTAAAAAGTTGCTGTTGAAAACCATTGTTTAAGGACATCACAAGGTGGAACAGCATTTTGAATTTTGGAGATGACAACATTATAACATGGCTTCTTATAATAATATTAAGTAATAATAAAAAGTAAGCAATATAGTAGGCTATAGTATATAATACATGGAGTCAAATACCACAACACATAGAAAAAGAAATATACCCATTACCCATACATGCAGCATTAGCAGTATTGACTAAAAGAGAAAAAAAAATAAAAAATAAAATAAAGCGTTATCAGTGGATTATTTTGCAGTAAACACATATGAGTAAACAGAGTGACGTCTGTCATGCCCGCCTCTAGACCCACCCCTCGGATGGATAAGGGATATGATTGGCGAATTGGAATGCTACATGGGCCCGCCTCTACTCTTTTCTCGATTTTAATTGGAGGATTGTACTGCTTCGGGTTACGTAACGGCTCATGTTTGGTTGTCGCGGCCTGGGGGTGGATTGGTGGTTGAGGTCGCTGTCAAAAGTCAGACGCTACGCTAACAGTAGGTAACGGGACATTTATATCACTTTATTACCAGATTTTCGAATGGGGTTGCGTTCCATTTTTGTGTTAAATAAGAATGAGAATGAGTTACGTGCAATAGTAGATGAGCTGGACTTTCACGGATACGGGGTGGGAGAGCAGCATTAGCGTACTGTAGTGACTACAAATTTAGCAGATTAAATATTTAACTAAATCTATATAACTTAGTTAGTCTAAGATATAGGAGATGGGGGTTGCCTTGTATTATGTTGTCCCCTAAAAGACACACGTTTAGTTTCATAACTAGTATGAGGTTTAAGCCATGTTAAAATGTTGTCACCATTTAAAAAAACATACCCCGAGTTGTGTTTTGTTTAATTCACACATGTAAAATATTAGTCTGTTTATATCTCCAAAGCTCAAAATGCTTCCACCTTGTGATATCATGTGGTGGTAGTTTTCAACTCAACAGCTCTTTTTACCTTTAGCTCAGTAGAGATGGGCAATTCAGGGCTGTAATTAGCAAAATGATTCTAGTGAAGATGTATGGAGTCACAAATTCTAGACATAGACACATAGTAAACATCAAATAATAAATGATAGTCAGTATGACTTCAGAACAAAAGAAACCACTTCCATGGTTACATCTGAAGCAGTACAAGAATGTTGCATGTTGCAAAACATGTTTTTGGTATCTTTATTAATAAAAAAAAAAACACAATGAACCTCTCAATCCTGCTAAATAAACTTGTGAAATATGGTATCAGAGGAGTAGCTGGGTACTGGTTAAAGGAAGTGTCCAGTATGCAAAATGGGAGAATACTCATCAGAATCAGAATTTCTTTTATTCATCCCCGAGGGATGCAAATGCCGTGCTCAGCAACCATGATGCCCCACACTAACCCGAAATAATACAGATGCAACCGACCAAGAACATGTAGTTAGAATCAAGTTTTCAAAAATAAGACAAGATAAATACAATAAGATAAAAGATAAAAATAGTTCTCTCTCAAAAATTATTTACATCAGTGACATACTCATCTGAATATCTTGACATCGCTTGTGGTCCTCCAGGCACAATGCACTCCGTACATAATATTGCTAACTTTTTCTCCCTTATTTCACTATACTCACTTTTAAATATGTACTTTCTGAAAAATGAAAGCCCTCTCTCATAATAAATGCATGTTTTGCCAGTTTTTCATTGCAAGAAAAATAACCAAAAATATAGCCACAAGTGGCGATGATCGGCCCTTGTGTGCGCCTACGCTGCACCCCGCAAACACCGTGCCCCACAAACGGCGTGCCCTACAAACAACGTGCCCTGCATATCGCGCCATGCAAACGTTGCACCCCACACATGCTTTACAGTGTATTATATTCAGTTTTAACTTCTTAGGTTCTTTTTTGTATACAATGTAGCCAAGTGTATTTTTACCTTGTTGACATGTTTCAGCTGCTAGCTACGAGCCATCTTCAGAACTGTCACCGGTGTTGGTGGTGGCATGTCATATATCAACTGTTGTTACTTCCGATAGGCATGGTCAGCCTGATAGGACCTGGCAGGTGACGTCGTGTGATGAGTATTTCGTCCGGTGCTACTGTAATGTCTTTGAGTTCCTGTGCCAATTGTTTTGCGTTTTTGCAGTGGAAATCTGTTTGACCGATGAGTGGTTTTATTATTTCGACTAGTGCTTTTGACAGATTGTATGTCACTGAACCTATGCTACTATTGGGCGGAGTGGTGTGTCTTTTTTGTGTATTTTCGGAGTGCCGTATATGCGCGGGGTGATGCTGGCTGTAGGTGTTAAGTCGTTGTATGCTTCCCAGGTGATTTTTTTCTTGTTCTAGTAAGGGTCTGAGTAATGATTTTAGTGCTCATTTCTTTTCTTCTGTTGGGTTCTTCCTGATTATACATTAAAACATTAAGATTAAACAATTTAGTTAAACAAAACAAATCTAGTTTCCTGTACCCAGGGCCAGGGCTCTACAGTGAGCAGACACACAAAATACGATCACTGGCACCGGCTTCTTGTGGAAGAGAAAAAGAGTGCAATCGACTCAACTGTGGTGTACCCCGCAAGCATTTGGTGCATGTGTGAAGCGATGGCTCTGGTTGTAAGGTGCTGGGACAGGGGGGAGCGGGTGCAACAGGTGAACAGCAGCAGTCTGCGGGTCTGCCTTGGGATGGGGGAGCACATGCATAATGGGAGGCAAACAAAAGGAGGATCACAGAAAAAACTAAAAAGGTAGACGTGGGAGCGTGCACAAGGACACAACGGTGCGCATGCGTGAGAGGGGCCCTTGAGCGGTTTTATTATGCCCAATGTCCATATATAACTTTCCCCACATCCGTCTTTGCTGCCTGGTAATAAGGCAAAGATTGCAGACATTACCCACACTGGCTTTGCTTTTAAATTCTACAGCAGGCATAGAGGTCGAAATGTCATCACCATATGTACTTTTACCATCCCACTTGAACCTCCAGCAACATAGTACAGCCCGACATGGGCATGCCCCCTCCTTAATGCTAGTGCTAAGACTGGGGGCAAGATTGGGCCCTTAAAGTTGTATTTGAAATGAAATCCCGACAAAGACTCTACTTCCTGAGGAAGTTGAGAAAGTTTGGTATGAGCACCAGCATCCTCACAAACTTCTACAGGTGCACCATCGAGAGCTGAATCACAGTGTGGTATGGGAACTGCACCACTCAGATTCGAAAAGCACTACAAAAGCACTAGTGCATATGGCAGAGGACATCACTGGCAGCAGCCTTCCCTCCATCCAAGACATTTACCACTGCAGAGGTCTGCATAAGGCATGCAGCATCACTAAGTTCAGACTGTCCTACCTCTTATAATCAATCACACATCTTTTATCAATCAGTTTTTTGTCATGTTTTATTGTATTTATGTTTTTTTTATGTAATTTTATCTTGTTCAGTGTCCTTGGGTGTTTTGAAAGCCGCTTATAAATAAAATGCATTATTATTATTATTATTAAGGACCACACACATCCAGCACAAGGACTTTTCCGTCTGCTGCCCTCTGGCAGACGATACGGGAGCCTGCAGCATGCACAAAAAGACTAAAAGACAGCTACTATCCCTACGCTGTCAGACTACTGAACTCTCAATAATACTGCACTAAACTACTGTCTGTGATGCATTATACTCTTATGGCTGCTGCACTATATGAATGTGTCATGGATGTCACTACCTCACTGTCACTGTTATTTGTGCAATAACCTGCTCCACAACCTATGTGCAACATCATTATATGCAATATTTAACTGATCTGTGAAATACTCTACCTACAGTTTAATTAATCCTACCTGCACCTTTGTATGCTATTATATTTTATTACATTTTTATTATATCTGTATTTTATTATATTTAATTTTTGTTGCATATTGTTTACTTATTCCCCTTGTATTTGCAAACACTTTTTTAACAGTACCATTTATTGCATGCTATTAGTACTTCTTGAATATTAGTGAATATTCTCATCCTAAGCATTTCATTGCACTGTAGACCTTGTGTTGAACCAGCATATGACAAACTATCTTGAATCTGATTTGTGCATGTTTGATTGGTTATCTTTCCACAGAGAATGCAGTTCCTTGGCCGTCTGCTGGACACAGTGTCATCGGTGTCCACTCTCTTCACTAACCCTTACAGGGTGAAAGATGTGCCCCTGGGAGATTACACTGGGCCAGGACGACTCCAGCTAAGACAGGAGGGCCGCCTGGTTTTGTACAAGAACAGTCCCAGCCAATCCTGGGACGGTGTACTGCTGTGCCCTGACACACCCACACTTGCACTCAGGTCTGTGTCCTGCAACCTCTCTGCATCCTCTTACCTTTTTTATGGTTTGCACCCCTAATTCCTCATTAGGGCTTGAACTGAAAGACATGCTGAGTGACCCAGTGGGTTGTGTGCTCAGGCTGTTCCAGGTGTCCTCTGAGCAGGATGCTCTGGCCTGCTTCGCTCAGTACTGTGTGAAGCTGAAGCCCTTCTATGAGACGCTGGCTCTGAAGGCTGACAGCGCTCAGCTCATTGTGGACTGCATCAGGAACCACCCTGACTGGAGCACTGCCCACATCGCCATAGAGACGGGCCAGAGGGACTGTCTCAAACACAACCATGTCCAGAGGTGTGCACCCATACACAACATCACATACACACCTGCCTGCTCCAATGATCTCATGCGGTTACTTGTTAGAGCAGAGCTGTCCAAACTAAATACAGCCCTCAAACGAATTGTTGTTGGCCCTCAGGCTTCCTTACATTAAAGTTGAACTCCGGCACATTTGAAGCTACAGTCCATTGTTAGAGGTGGTTGAATACTGTCAGAAGTCAAAAAACGGCACAGATCAGCGTTGCCTCGGCGAAGATCTTGCTGTGGTAGTGGGTCTGTCAAGGTAACAAACTAGTGTAGTGATGGGGGCAAGTTCTTAACTTCCACGCAAAAGACCAATTTGCTTCACACTGAAAAAGCTTAACACCACTTTCACCCATCTTACAACAGCCCTGAGTCTAACAAAGAAAACACTCTGCCTGGCTCACTCATCAGTGTCTGGAAACGTTATAAAACAACTTTATAAGCAGCCTTAGCCTTACCTTGTTAATTTATAATGTTTCCAGACCACTAATGAGTGAGCCAGGCATAGCGTTTTGTTTGTTGGACTCGTGGCTATGTTGTTAGAAAGTGGTGTTAAGCTTCTTCAGTGTGAAGCAAATTGGTGTTTTATGTCGAAGTTAAGAACTTGCCCCAATCACTACGCTAGTTTGTTGCCACCTGCAAGCCTTTGCACTTGCACATGTTAGCCTTTTTAGTTTTCTCTGTGTTCTTCATTCCGTTTAACTTCCAATACGCAGCAGACCAGTTTCTATGCACTCCCCATCCCACAGCAGACCCGCTGAGCGCTGCTCCGCTGCACTGATAGTGTTCACCGCTCATATGCGCATATACAGAGCAGGACATGTAGGTGTCTGTATAGAGCAGTGCTTATGTGCATTTACAGTATGTGAGCCACTGAACAAAGCTCTACTGACTGCTGCTGCCAAAAGAGCAGCACATATGAGACCATAGCCTCGAGCTGTCAGTAAATGAGTGCGCTGATCTCTGAGTCTGGTGTCGGCTCCATGCTGTTTTCTACGGTTCTAACGGTAGCCTACCTACTGGTGACTAACTTTATAAACTAACCAAAGCGGCACAATGGAAATAATTCAAAATTAAATGGAGCTAATGACAGAAAGGGCACAAGAATGTGAGGAAATCCCACATGGCAGCATTAGGAAAACAAACAGGGTAAGAAAACACACTTTAGGACATCACTGTAAATGGCCTCATGTGTATAAGCAGCTTTTGTACAGTTACAGATCAAACCAAACTAGAGAGCAGTGCTGAGATGATACAAGAAAAAGGCGAGGGGCTGTGCTCTGCTGCGGGAGGGCATCCGAACGGAACACGAACATCCCACTTGGCACATGAACATGTTATGAATGTTAAGCATTTATCATCCTAATATATTTCCAAATAAAAGAAGTCTTGAGCATGTTACATGTTGTTTCACAGTGGACCACTTTGATATTTATTTTTACAATTCTGGCAACTCATTGAACGCTCCACACCACGCCCTCAGTCTGCTCCACTCCACCTGATATTCAGGCACGGCACACCTCTTGTTTAGAGCTCCACGCCCCACACTGGTGGGGCCCCAATCTTGGCACTAGTTGCGCATAGTGCTAAGATTGGGAGCAAGATCAGGCCCCAAGTTATGTACAGAGCTCTGGTTATTTCAGACCTTGACAGCTGCACTCTGCTCCTTTCTCTTCTTTAAACAGATGTTTAATGTAGACTAGGATTTGAGCTAGAAGTCATTTTGCTTATCAGCCATCAAAACAAGATACTCAATCTTAGTTCCTGTGCATTGTGGATGAAAACTGCTGTGCTGATTTCCACCTGCCCTGTTAAGGTTGGCAGTGCAGATGATTTTGCATGCAGTAGTATTGTGTTGTGGTCATGTTTTGTTAATGTTGAGTTGTGATTGTGCTGCAGTGAGATAAACTTCCAGGACAGCTCAGGCCGGACCCCTCTGCACCTGGCCTGTGAGCGGGAGGATGTGGGCTGTTTGCGAGAGCTGCTGGAGGAGAGCCAAGCCCGCACAGACATCAAAGACCAGAGCGGAGACACAGCCATGCATTATGCAGCCAAACAGGACTCACCTGCTGTCATCCAGGTACACCACCATACAATGCACATTATCATCCTGTTCCTCTTGAAACTTAGACCAAAACATATGTAACATAAAAATGCTGTGGTATAAAATTACAAAACATATCCCATTATTATTTTTTTAGATTGTTAGAACGGTTAGAACCCACCCAATTTCGGACAACATACGTAGGAAAAAAAAAATTCCTTCATCTGTACCTTTTTAAAAGAGCAGAATGGCTGCCAGGGCTCTTTTAAACCAGGAGGCCATCATAGAACTATAATAAAATCTGGAAGGTGAACGCAACATGGCGTCATATTGTTTTCAATGGCCAGTGCTCATTGGCACATGGGCCCAAAAACAATTATTTCTCTGTATTTACTTCCTCAATACTGGATAGATTCTCCCACCTGTGCAGGGCTCTACGCTAACTTTTTTTTTCAGGAGCACACGTGCCCCTAAGTTAAAAATTTTAGGAGCACAGAAAAAAAATGGGGACACAAGTAGGTTTTCGTTTTGAAAGTTTATTTCAGTGCAGAACTTGTGCACACCAACACCAACTTATTTGAATGAATTTTATAAAAAAAAAAAAAAAGAATTATGACTGTACTTTTCCTGCATGATGGCAGTGTTTTTAATCAGTCTATCTCCATTTTATCTGATTAATATTTATTTAGACTTAAAATACGCCAAACAAACTGTACTGCACTTAAACATTGCGCCCCTTTTTGGACCCTCGCCCACAGTTTGAGAACCTCTTCTTCAAGAGAACTTCCACTGGCACGTTACAGAAAACTGCTTCAAAGTGAAAAAAGGGGGTAGAATTTTTAAACCTGTATTTTCAAATTCCTGGAGTTACATTCTTTTCATGGTTTTACAGTGGTATTTAGCCTCTGCACATTTACTAAACCAAACGCACATTGTGACAAACAGATTAATTTGGCATTTTATTAAGCAAACTTCAGTCCACATGTCACCTGCTCTGTGCCGTATAGACAGGTAGGATGTTTAACCTGCCCTGGCGCGCTGGTACACTAGGGTGCGCGCTGTGGACAAGCACCACGCTGGTGGTGCCGTGCAGTGTCCGCCGGTTCCAGCGCACAGGTTCCACACACCAGTACAAGTAGAGTGTCGACAGCAGCGGTCATAATGAAATATGATGCACTCAGTATTCAGACCTTGAGTACATGACGAGACCGAGTCCAAATGCGCTCGAGTCCAGCGGCACGGGGGTGTCTAATGAGTGGTGGGACAGGTGTGGGTTCTGCTGCGGGGCGCTCCTCGTTTAAGGTGGGCGTGGGTGTGTTTTGAAGCGGAGGTTGTTCGTATCAGTGATATCGGCGCACACGCGGAGCCCTTATACTGGAGTCGTGCGCGGTCGGAGGTGTCGTGCCCGGGCACGGTTTGGTTCGCCGGGCCTGCGTGCCGCGCTTTAGGGGCGATCCAGGCTTGGACACGATTCTGAAGTCCTAGTACAAGTTTGCCCCTAATGTTTCATACATTTAGAACGTTTAACTCGTCGCGTTACGTCTGTGCGCAGCTCTTCTTATTGTGGCTGAAGAAGCACTCGCACTGGTGCGACTGTTTTGTTTTCCACACTCGCACGACGAAGTATTTGCTCGCAAATGCGAGTGAAATGGGCGCACTGTAGAGCCCTGCACCTGTGTGATGTTTGTAAGGTGCATGGCGTGGTGCGTTTGGACCAATCAGAACGCTCGCTGCTACAGTCCCTGACAAAAGTCTCTTATCCATTTTGTAGAAACAAAAGCTTATAACCTCTTTAAATTAATCGATTGGTTTTAGAAATGTCTCAGGAAAGCTAAAACCCTCCCAAATTATGCTTAATATACTAAAATAAATTTGCTTCACTGAAGAAAGATTGATCATTTAATGAACACAGAAAGGTCAGATTTTGGCAAGACAAAAGTCTTGTTGCCTTGCCATATGATCCACCCAATCCTAGATTACAGCCTTACCTGTGATCAGTTACTGATCAATCAATTAGTGGGTGTGTATAAAAAGAACCCCAGCACACCAGACCTTCACATCAACTGCAACTTGACCTCTGTCAACATGCCTAAAATCCACCCTGAGGCCAAAGCGTTAATTATCAAGAGGCTGAAGACCAGATCCACTGCTGAGGTGGCTGACACCTTCAGTGTGTCTCAGCGTCAAGTACAAAGAATAAGAAAAAGATCTGACAAGACTGGAGATGTTTTTGACAAGCCCAAGTCCGGCAGACCCCGTAAGACAACTGCTCGGGAGGACCGTTTGTTAATTCTAAAATCCAAGTCCAGCCTCTTTTCCACTGCAGCAGAGCTCTACCAGGCCGGGTCACCTCAAGTCCCTGTGTCAACTAGAACAGTTTGTAGAATTCTGTCTTGAAATGGCCTCCATGGTTGAATCAGTGCACAGAAACCAGCACTAAACAAAAGGCAATTAAAAAACCGTGTGGCATTTGCAAAGGCCCACAGCCTGCTAAAAGGATGGACACTGGAAAAGTGGCAGAAGGTGGATTTCTCAGATGAATCCTCGGTTGAATTACATCACAGCCGCCACAAATATTGCAGGAGACCTACTGGAGCCCGCATGGATCCAAGATTCACCCAGAAAAGAGTTAAGTTTGGTGGCGGAAAAATCATGGTCTGGGGTTACATCCAGTATGGGGGTGTGCGAGACATTTGCAAGGTGGAAGGCCTAAAATATCAATAAGACCTTTGTGAAAGCTGTCGATGCCCTGTCAGCCGAACACAAGCAGTTTGAATTCCCAATAATTGCATTCTCTTTTGGCGAATTCTCTCTGGGCCCAAAGCTCCTGGGAGCTGCAGTACCAGTAGAGCGGCCACTAGTCGGTCTTGAGCTGGGACAGAGGGGGAATGCCTTATCCAGTTTTTATTATAGAGCCATGGAAGTCATGGGATAAATCACCTGATTGAAGAGTCAACAGTGAAGAACCTTAACCCTAACCCTAAAATCTAGCATTATCAAAATCTTTTGGATTTTTTTGAATACTTTACTTCAGATTTAGTAACAATACTCTTGTAAAGTTTTGGTTACTCTTCACACAGTGACAAAATCTTTATGCTGTATCTTGCACCCGGTCTTAGTGCTAGCGCTAACAAAGGGCTGTGTCCAGATCAGACTGTACTTGGGCGCTGGGGCCCAGCTTGAGACTGTGCAAGTACATAGGTGGTGATGGCATCTGAAGCAGTCTGTGACCGCTGTGGCATTTAAAATCACTGCCATTGTGGGTAATGTCTGCAAAGGGGGTGTGAGGAAAAAAGAGCATAAAAGAAAAAAATGTATATTAGTACAAAAAACCACCTCCGGAGCCCCGATAAAAAGTACGCACCAGACCCGGTTTAGTTTTCTCTGCATTCCTCCCTTTGTTACTCTGCAGACCAGTGTAGTTTTGTGTGCCCCCCATCCAACAGCAGACTTGCTGATTTGCTCTCACCCCCTGGTTGCACCCGCTCCCGACCATCCCAGTGGTCCACTCCTGCCTGTTCTGGCAGGAGTGGACTGCATATCTCACCTGAAATTTCTACCGCTGATACTGCTAAACGCTCACATTTTAATCTCACAGGTGTCCACTGCATTTGGATGTCTCACAGATTATGGACTATGTTTATTTTCACATAAATGTTATTTCTGATTGACCCACTTTGCACACAGACATGGATTAACCCAGGGGTTTTCAACTTGGGTGACAGTGAGCCTCCCCTTTGAGTAGGTAAAGACAGCCGAGCCGCCCCCTTCCCTAAAATCCCATCTACCTGCCCTCCCACACACAGGCCTTTGAAGTAAATGCATCTTTTATGTTCCTGCAATGATGAGTTTCAATAACAATTGATATTATATTTTTTAATATTGTCTTGTGTTTTAATATATTTTTTAAATGCATTCATAATCTATTTTTGCAACAGCAAATCATTTCCAACTTCATGCAGGCCTAATTTAGGTGACTTTTAATATCACTGAACATCAGTTGGCTGATCCAAATCAATAGAATATACTTAGGGTTAGGGTTATTTGTAATTGGTGCCAAAAGTCTCAGTGATGACACCTGATGCTGAAATTGACACGTGCCTTAGATTAAGCTCTACCGCTGATCCCTGGACCTGGACTGGGGGTTCGGTCCTTGGTCTTGTGCCGTCTTCTGAGCGTGTTGGTCAGGTCTGGAGTCTCTGTCCTCCATGACCAGTCCTCCAAGATCAGTGCCTCTGCGCACTGGTTCTGTGTGGAGAAAGCGAGAATGTGCATTGGAATATAGATCCGGGTGCACTGGTTCTTTCTGGGGAAAGCACTTCTCAGGCCGAGGCACCGAACCACTCCCAGCTCCAGCTCCTCTGAGCCTGGCCTGAACCAGAACTTCACCTGCTGGTTACATGATGCAGACGTGCAGTCTTGGAACCCGACCAGGTGAAACTGAATTTTAAATACTCGTAATCAGGATCATATTTCATACGTTTTTTGCATTTTACAACTAATACACACACAATTACCAATATCAATACTGCTGCAGATGTGTACAGATGTGAACTGTCAGCATTGAGGAGGGAGGGACATTTCCTTTGGAAGCGCATGTTAGACTTTCTATGAGATTTGATCAGGGATGTGGGTGCTCCCTTTGGTGCCGTGTACCCGAACATGCGACAACGTTCGGAGATTATGGGGCTGCGTTGTGCTTTTGATGTGCACTACGTCTCTTGAGCCACTGCTGACCACTGCTGCCAAGAGAACAGCACAGTAGACTACCTACTGGTGACTACCTTTACAAACTAATCAGAGAATACACTGGGTATAATTTGGTCATTTTGCATTCGCCAAGACCTATAGGCTTTCGGTAGTCAATTCCTGCAGTGTGTCTCTCTCACTTTCCCCCTGAGAATGGCACATGCACAAACAAATCTCACAGAAAGTCACAGAAAGAATACTCATATAATTCAATTCAGTTGTGGGGGGGACTGCTCAGCTTTAGGCTACTCAGTTATGCTGTTGTCCTCTCTCAGGTGCTGTGCTCTCAGCTGTGCCCAGGGGTGAATGAGCTCAACTCTAACGGAGAGTCTCCACTCCACGTTGCCTGTCGCCTGGGCAGGGTCCAGGCTGTCAGGGGCCTACTGGAAGGAGGGGCCAAATGTGATGTCATTGGAGGCACAGGCTATCCCATTCACACTGCCATGAAGTACAGTGAGAAAGAGTAAGTATCAGCAAATCCTCATCCTGCTACCTGTGAGCATTCAATGTGTACATTAGGGCTGCAGCTATCGATTATTACAGTAATCGATTATTCTGTCAATTATTTTGTTCGAATAATCGAGTAATCGTTTGTTATTGTCGTGTCTACTTTGCACATGTTAAGTACACACCACGTGCATTGACAGATACACGTGTTTTGGACATGAAAAACGTAATTACTTTTAAAATGTAATCCCCTACAGATTACAGATTACATTCCCCATAATGTAGCTTGTGACGTAATCAATTAAATTACTTAAAGTGAGTAACGTAATCTGAATGCTTTGGATTACTTGATATTGTCATGATTTTTAAAACTACATGAATGTAGCAACCAACTCCTGCAAATTCTTGTTTGGTTTTAGACCTGGATTAGTCCTGGTTTTAGATCTGGTTTAGACCTGGTTTAGACCTGGCTTAGTCCTGGTGTGAGTTCTGGTTTAGAGGCACACAGGAGGAAGCGCGGTCCACGGAGTGTACGCGACAAGACACAATCCACGCGCAGAGTGCGTGGTGTACGGGAGATGCGGGGTGCGGAGCGTACCGCACCCCTCCACCGGAGGTTATGCTCTTATTATACATCCATGGGTGCCGCGCTGTTGTGTGTACAGTGAAGTGCAGTGGTCGTGCGGAAACTTTACCTCTCCCACAAAAGGTTCCGGCCATCGCCGAGCATATGAAAATAAAACGAAGCATCGAGGCAAAAAAAAATAATCGATGCATTTTTCTAGTCGATTTAATTGATTAACTCGATGAATCATTTCAGCCCTAGTGTACATGGTGTTTCAGTAGCACTGACTATTGTTTGCAGTCTGCTGATTTGTCCGTTTTATAATATTTTCCCCTTTACCTCCTCACTCTCCCCTTTAGTTCTCCAGACCCTGCAATCCGACCCCCTCACTATCCCCTTTAGTCCTCCAAACCCCTCCTCTCCTCCTCCCTCATACTTTTAGTGGGGATAGGTGTTTGGCCCCACTTTACTTGTTAAAATATCTTAAATAACCTGTGTGTCTTGTGTGTGTCAGGTGTGTGGTGGAGATCCTAAAGGCAGAC
The DNA here is from genome assembly GCA_030686955.1 of Odontamblyopus rebecca. Classification (NCBI taxonomy): domain Eukaryota; kingdom Metazoa; phylum Chordata; class Actinopteri; order Gobiiformes; family Gobiidae; genus Odontamblyopus; species Odontamblyopus rebecca. The sequence continues at coordinate 31,965,332 of CM060658.1, forward strand.
GGTGGTCAGCTGCAGGTGGAGGATCCAGTTTATGGCGGCATCCCTCTTCACTGGTCCAAGAATGCAGAGGTGACACTTTTTTTTTTAAACTGCAACTTATTTCTCTTTAATTTAACAGTTAATGCATTAGCATTCAATTCAATTCCAGTGGTTCATTCTTGTTTAAGTAATGTCCTGGATTTTAGGGTTTTGAGTGCTGTTTTCCCCTATTTTGAACAGGAACTCAATCGACCAATATTATATATTTGGCTTTTTAAAAAAGGTTTACGGACATTTTGCCGTTTACTTTGGAAAAAATGAAAATGACTATGTATGACCCATATACTATAAAGAAGTGGACTAAGTGAGTGTGATGTCACGGATAGCACCCGGCTCCAAATGAAGCTCATCGAGACTAACAGTTATAGGGGCGAATTCGGAGCAGAGTTCCATCCATTTGTTTTTAATTCTGTTATTCACATCACTTCAAAACACATGGTAATAGTGGGCCTCTTGGCAGCGTTGGCATACGTTCTTCAATACCCTGTATTTCCCTGTGAATTATGGGCACTTTGGCATGGTGTTATAAAAAACAGGATATATTTTTCCAACCGAATTCTTTCCACTTACTTTTAATATATTTAGTAGAATGGCTGGTCAAATTATGCATTTATATAATTTGGTTGATTTTTATGCCTTAATAAAATTTTCAATCAGAGAGTTATAGTGGTTAGCATTGCTTTGTTTAATTTCTTGGTTGTAATAAGTTCTTATTTGTAAGTACCTGTAGAAGTCTTGGTTCTCTAAACCAAAGGATTCCTTTTAACATTTCAAAGCATTTATTTTCTGGTTTGGTCAAAAATATGTTCAGTCCCATCAGTTGTAACATCACTAATTGTTTTTGATAGATGGTGAATAGAAGGGGAGACCAGGCACAACCGTGTCTCATTCCTCTTTCCAGGGTCAGTTATTCAGCACTTGAAATAAATATGGCCAGCAGCCAGCTAATAGTCGAATGCTTTCTCTGTGGCCAAAACTTATTATTACAGCTTTGTTTTGAGGTGTCTTATGTTATCTTGGGTCTGTCATTTGTTGATAAATCCTGTTAGGTTGTTGTAAATTAAATTTGGGAGTATCTGTTCCTTTCTTTTAGACATAGTTGAGGTGTATAGTCCATGTTCAGAATCGAGATTGATCTATAAGCGCAGTCCAGACAATCTTTCCCTTTTCTGTGTATTAAAAATATAATAGCTTCTTTCCAGCTCAGTGGAATCTGAGCTTTTTGAAGTGCCAAATTGAATGTAGATAAAAGCAAAGGAGTAAGCCTTATACCACTCTGAGGTGAACCCATTGCTCCTTGGAGATGTATTCTTTAATCGCTTGATTACACCCTTTATTTCCGATACTGTTATTTCAGCTCCTACTTTTTGCTCTTCAGTCATGACAGGTAAATTGAGAATATTCAGAAAATATTTTATTTTTTTACCTTATGACATTTTAGAAAAAAAGTTTTTTGTAAAGAGATTAAAAGGAAAATTGTATTTGGTTCTGTTTGGTTAAAATTACACATCTTATATTGTATCATAAGATAAAAATTGCTCTTTCACCTTCTTGTTCTTAAGTTTCCAAGCTTAGTTTAGATAATTTTGATCCACTTTCATAATATTTCTGCCTAGTAAAGAGTATTTTTCATTATGGCCAGTGAAGTCAGATCATTAATTTCACCTCTTTTTGATTTTCTGTAAAGTTTGGGGATTTTTATTCTTTGTGTGCCTCCAATAGTTTTATTTTGTCCTGCACATCATTTATCTTTTTCTCCCTTTATTTCTTTTTGGCAGAGGCGACTGTAATAATTTTGCCTCAAAACGGCTTTTCTGCATCCCAGAGGATATGTGAAGTTTCACCATTGTGGTTTTCCTCTGCATATGTCTCAATGTCCTTAAGACATTTTTTTTTTCTTAAACAGAATCGTTTGATACTGTTGTCACAATTTGATACACGTGGTCCCTTGATCCATACGTATCCCCCCTGCGCGCTGTGTTGTCATTTATTTTGGTCTAAAAGGGAAGTGGTTAACGTAGCGTCTTCCCCAGATGCAGCAGGTAAACAGCTCCATAGAGGCTTACAGCAGAAATGTTCAAACAGAGGTGGCTTTTATCTTTTATTTAATACTGATAGACCCAGGAATGACAAAGATATTGACTTTTAAATATTCTAGAGTGGCTTTTGGCTTTACATTGTTGGCATCTTTTTCTCAGGCTCTATTTCATAAGTTTTACTCAGAAAACGGTTTGTTGGGACATTTCTATGTAGTTTGAGTGTCCAGAAAGAAAATGGGTGAGCGCTGTATGTCTGTTAAGAGCACAGACTGGAGCAGGGGAGTGTGGGGAGGAGCTACAGTCTGTAACTGTCACTGGTGGAGACGAAGAGAGCAGCGCTGACACAGGCATGTGCACACAGAGAGGAGAGTCACACTCAGGAGGAAAAGACCAGAAAGCATCAAATTGTCATCAGAAAAGGAAAAGTCTCATAGTGTAAATCCTAGCATAATAGCAAATATAGCCGCAAGCGGCGATGATCGGCCCTTGCGTGCGCCTATGCCGTGCCCAGCAAACGCCATGCTCCACACTAACCCTAATAACCGTAAACCCCAACCACACTTTTCATATGCTTTACAGTGTATTATATTCACGCCGAGATCATGCATTAGTGATTCAAATTTCCCAGGCCAACACATCCTCCATCAGAAAAATTACATAGTGCTTCTTTAAATGATTTTTGAGGAGTCTTTGCTCCCCCTTCTGGCCAACAGTGAAAAATTCCCCATGTCCGTAATATGTTTCAAATTTGGTACAAATCCGATAATGTTGGCGTTTCATGTCTAGGGGGCGCTATAGTGTAATTTTCCATATGCTTTATAGTGTATTATATTCAGGCCGAGATCAGCATCAGTGATTCAAATTTCAGCACGATCGGACTAAGCCTGTGCCAACCATAGACCGTATATTTGAATGGACTAAGCTATCCCGTTAGCTGCCGCGTGCCAAATAGGAAGTGCGCCAGCAGGCTCTTCCGGCTCCTGCTCTCCCTTTTTCCCATTGACTTACATTAGGATCTTATCGCCTCTCTCTCCATAACTGCTGAACTGAGCCGCGTCATTTTGGTCTTAAATTGTTCGTATGAACCCGCTCTACATGATCCTGAATTTTTCATTACGCTATCTTGTTCCTAAATCCAGATATAAGACCAATCAGACGCCTTCATTCCCCGAGGTCACTGCCGTCTAGCGTTAGCAACAGGTTTGATTGACAGCTAGTGCGTTTCGTTGCTAAGTAAGTCCCCTTTGCGCTTTTCTGCCCCTTCTACTGTCTGGGGGATCACCCTGTTTTGACAGGTTTGAATGACATTTACAGTTATCCAATGACAGTGCGGTTTTTCCGGGCTTTAACCAGATTCATGGCTTTAGCAAGTGGATCAAGACATTTAATAAAGCTATCATTGGACCGCTGCCATTTTGTGCGTGGATTTAACTGTGTGGACTGATAGTTCGTCAAGGAGTGCGTCTCACAACTTTAACTTGTTAGATAACTTGTTTAGGTTTGTTCTACTTTTTATTTGTTCCATTAGTCTTAAAATATTGCGATAGACGTTCATTTACAGTTCATCATGGCTTGTTCGGCATTTAATTGACCTTAAATAGACCTTCGAAGACCCCCGATGTCCAGTTTTTCCGGTAAGTGAAATAAACTGATGGCAATTGATTTATTGGTTAAATAACCTGTACGGACGTGTAAACACCTAGTTTTCACAAATGTGAAATTATTGTCCGTCAATAATAATTTAAGAATAATTTCTAACTCATCAATCTTACATTTTTTACAATTCATTTAGTCAGATTTATTATTAAAATTCTTTAAAGTAAAATGAAGAAAATAAGTAAGATTGACTATTTTTCAAATAAAATGACAAAATAAATCCAACTATTTAGGGCTGCAGCTATCGATTATTACAGTAATCGATTATTCTGTCGATTATTTTGTTCGAATAATCGAGTAATCGTTTGTTATTGTCGTGTCTACTTTGCACATGTTAAGTACACACCACATGCACTGACAGATACCCATGTTTTGGACATGAAAAACGTAATTATCGCTGGGCTAAGGTTGACTTACCTCGCGGTTTCTTTTCCACTTGATGTAATGTACGGGGCTTTCTGTTTAGATGTTGTAGCATCAGTGTGGAGAAGGTGACTTTTAAAATGTAATCCCCTACAGATTACAGATTACATTCCCCAAAATGTAGTTTGTGACATAATCAATTAAATTACTTAAAGTGAGTAACGTAATACTTTGGATTACTTGATATTGTCATGATTTTTAAAACTACATAAATGTAGCAACCAACTCCTGCAAATTCTTGTTTGGTTTTAGACCTGGATTAGTTCTGGTTTTAGATCTGGTTTAGTCCTGGTTTAGTCCTGGTTTAGACCTGGCTTAGTCCTGGTGTGAGTTCTGGTTTAGAGGTGCACAGGAGGAAGCGCGGTCCATGGAGTGTACGCGACAAGACACAATCCACGTGTAGAGTGTGCGGCGTACGGGAGATGAGGAGTGCGCGGCGAACCGGAGCGTGCCGGAGCGTGCCGGAGCGTACCGGAGCGTACCGGAGCGTACCGGAGCGTACCGGAGCGTACCGGAGCGTACCGTGCATCTCCGGTACGCCGCGCACCCCGCAGGAGGTTATGCTCTTATTATACATCCATGGGCGCCGCGCTGTTATGTGTACAGTGAAGTGCAGTGGTCGTGCGGAAACTTTACCTCTACCACAAAAGGTTCCGGCCATCGCCGAGCGTATGAAAATAAAATGAAGCATCGAGGCAGAAAAAAATAATCGATGCATTTTTCTAATCAATTAACTCGATGAATCGTTTCAGCCCCACAACTATTACAATAGCTAACATTACTAGAATCTTAATTAGCATAAAATCTAGCAAAAAGTAAAGTGAATTTCGTTAAATTGTCAACTGTATTGTTGTTCGTACATAACAGAACATATAACATAAATCAATTACTTATACTTACTTAAAGTTTGATGATAAAAGCTCAAAGTTTCCTTATTATTCTGAAGAATCATCAAAACGCAGTGGTCCGTGCCGAATGGTGCAGAATATCACCGCTCTGAGAAGGGCGGGCACTCCCAGGCCAGTAGGGTGGGCATATTTAACCACCTCAATCATGATTGGCCTTGTTGTTGCTAGCATACTCGCGGTCGGATTTCCAAACATGGAGCCTGGCTCCAAATTTGCTCCTGTAACCGTTGGCATCGGGAGCCTCATTTGAGCGGCGCTGAACGCTATGGGTGACGTCACAGTCACTTAGTCTACTCATATATACGGTCTATGGTGCCAACGGGAACAAATCTTGACATTGAATATTGTGTAAACTTTGATAGAAATTTGTGGCTTCGCCACACGTAAACTTTGACAGTTTAAAAAAAAAATGGAGCAAACGTTTGAAGCCGCACTTCTCTGGATGATGTATGGTGAATTTCAGCACTTCTCTAGATGATGTACGGTGATTTTCAGCCCTGTGGGTGAAGCGCCTTCAGAAGAGTGCATTCAAACGCAACATGAGCCAAAATGCAGACTCTGCATTTTGAAGATTTCAATCCAACATGGCCACCTTTTGCTTTGTCAGGGGGCGTGGCCATAATGTTTGTCTTCACATGACGAATGTGTGTACCAAATTTTGTGGCTCTACAACAAAGTTGAGTTGGGACGGCTCCCATAGGAGTGGGCAGAGCCTAATATTCAAGGTGGCGTATTATCTCCACTTTTTGATCCCCACGCATGAAACCTATATTTTCTCAAATGTCGCATCATTTCTGAACTTTTGGCAAAGTTTGGTGAGTTTTTGAATGTGTTTGGGGGTCACATTTTATTTCAATCTGTAGGGGGCGCTAATACAACTATTTATTTTTTTTCACATTCAGTAGCTTTAGGGCAAAGAGTTTAAGAACGGATTTGGGAGCTGTGGATAACTTTTGATGTTCCCGTCCTGGAGATATTGTGGACCAAATTTGAGGCAATTTGGGTGAGCCCTTTGGAGGTGTGCGTTTCAGATTTGCAAACTTTAATCCAAGATGCCCCCTGGTTTGTCAGGGGGCATGGCCATAGAACTATAATAAAATCTGGAAGATGAAGCCAAGATGGCGCCCTGTTGTTTTCAATGACCTGTGCTCATTGGCGCATGACTGCAAAAAAGATTTTCATTTCTGCATTTACTTCCTTGTTTGCAGCCCAACGTCTGACGTCGGGCTGTGACGTCAGAAACGCCGTTCTGACCAATCAGAGCGCGGGCTTTGACGATTAAAAAGTTCATATTGTAAAAATACAAAAGAATCCCTACAAAATCCGACCTTGATGAAAGCTGGGGATGCCCTGTTAGCTGAACACGGACAGTTTGATTTCTCAAAAAACACATTATTCTTCTATGGGAGAATTTTTTTTGGGCTGCAGGCTGCAATATCTCGTTCGGCCACACATCAGTCTGCAGTCACGGATAGAGGGGGCGTGCCTTATCCAGCTCTTATTATACATCTATGGGCATGGCCATAATAATATTTAGGCCCGAGCTCCTACAGGGCGTAGGGCCTATTGCTTTCGCAACGATGATGCCTGGGCGCTGTCAACTGTCTTACGAAGTTCAGCCCTCGATCGCTCTCTCCGTGAACAGCAGTATCCTAGCAACCCATGCCGAAGGCATGGGACATGCATATTTGTTCTTGCTAACAAGTCATCGTCAGCATTGACAAAAGTAGCGCGAAGCGCCTCCTGTCCCCAAAACACACTCCTGACATCAAGCTGTATCCAAGGCCCCATGCCGAAGGCATGGGCCATATTTACAGATGCTAAAATGAATGGAAATCAATGGGGGGTCAATGGCCGATCCCGACGAGATGGCCCCACGGTGACGTGGGGAATCTCGAGAGCTTTCAAAAAATGTATAATATGTCTTTCCTATGTAAAAGGATATATTGTTTTTGCTAAAATTATTTTTATTTTTTTATTTTTTTTTAATTTGTTTATTTATTCTTTTTTCTTCTGCTCTTTGAGCTCTAATTTGACCCCCTGAACACGCTCAAAAACTCACCAAATTTTGCCCAAAATTCAGAAGTGGCAAAAAATTTGATAAAATATATATTGCATGTATGGGTGTAAAAAACTGGCGCAACAGCGCCACCTGCAAAAGTCAAAATACATTGCGCCTATGGGAGACGTCCCGATGTAAAGTTTGTTGTACAGTCACGAAATTTGGTACAGACATTCCTCATGTGAAGACAGAAAAAAAAAAATATTATTATGGCCACGCCCTCTGACAAACCAGAAGGCGGCCATCTTGGATTGAAATTAAAAAATTGCTGAGTCAGCATTTTCGCTCACGTCGCATTTCAACGGACTCTTTGGAGTCAACGTCAACGGACGCTTTGCCCACTGGGGTGAAAATCGGCGTACATCAACTAGAGAAGTGGGGCATCGAACGATAGCTGAACTTTTTTTTTTATAACTGTCACAGTTTACATGCGGCAAAGCCGCAAAATTTGTTCAGATTTTTGGCAATTTTCCAATTTCTAAATTAGCTCCCGTTCGGCCATACAAAGTCCGATTCATCTCAAATTTGAATCACTTGTAAAACTTTCATGCCAAAGCCAACTAATTGTGACACGAGCAAAAATGGTGTTATAGCGCCCCCTGCAGGACACAATTTAATTTTGCATGGAGGGTCAAAATTTTAGTTTTTAGAAAATGTACCAAATTTTGTACAAAATTACTTTGGGCCATCTCGATCAAAAAAGCCAATGTAAACCATATGGTATTTTTAACCATGTTTCCATGGTGATGCGCGAAAGCTCCAATGTTATCCTAATGGGAAAGATCAGATAAATTCCCATTCATGAAAAATATTTTACTTTCACAGAATATTCTCATATTTGGCTCAATGACTCTTCATGTCATCCCAATCAAAAAAGTCAATGACAACCATATGGTATATTTCACTGGGTTGCCATGGCGATGCGCCAAAGCCTCCATGTTATCCTAATGGGAAAATTTCTACAATTTCTTAGATTTCAAAGTGATATAACGGCTTAATAGTTTCATCGAAGAACGTGAAATTTGGCACAGTGATTCTTCAAGTCACCCCGAACAAAAAAGTCCAGAGGGGCCAAAGTTGTATTTTGCGCGGTGTTGCCATGGCGATGTCCCACAGTGCCCATATTCGTCAATTTTAACACATCAGTATCTCCAGTGTGTGTGGATTTATGTGTTTAGTGACAGTGCTTCAGCCCAAAGCCATAAACACACAGAGACAAGAGACTCATCAGCGCCACCCGGGGGAGCGTCAGCGCCACCCGGGGGAGCTCCGGGTTGGCCGAGTGCGACGCGTTGCCTGCGAGGGCCGTTCGATGCCGCTTGCGGCTTTAATTTCTTCTTTCTTCTGCTCTTTCAGCTCTAATTAGACCCCCTGAACATGCTCAAAAACTCACCAAATTTTGCCCAAAATTCAGAAGTGGTGAAAAATTTGACAAAATATATGTTGCATGTATTGGTATAAAAAAGTGGCACGACAGCGCCACCTGCAAAAGTCAAAATACATTGCGCCTATGGGAGACATCCCGACATAAAGTTTGACGTACAGTCACGAAATTTGGTGTTCCTCCCCATATCTGGATGGGTTTCCTCCGGGTACTCCGGTTTCCCCCATCAACCTAAAACATGCCTGCACCCCTATGAACTAACATCAAGGACCATAATGTCCACCCTCCTGTGGGCTCACCACCTGCAGAGGGGTTCATAGGGGGGGGTCAGGTGCTATGAGTATTGGGCAGCAAGCTGCCCCCGCGACCCAGCCAGATTAAGCGGGAGAAGATGGATGGATGGATTCCTCATGTCAAGACAGAAAAAAAAAATTATTATGGCCATGTCCTCTGACAAACCAGAAGGCGGATTGAAATAAAAAAGTTGCTCAGTCAGCATTTTCGCTCACGTCACATTTCAACGAACTCCTCTGAAGGCGCTTCGCCCACAGGGGTGAAAATCGTCTTACATCAACTAGAGAAGTGGGGCATCAAATGATAGCTGAATTTTTTTGATAACTGTCACGGTTTACGTGCGGCGAAGCCGCAAAATTTGTTCAGATTTTTTGCAATTTTCCAATGCAAAAATTCCTCCCGTTCGGCCATACAAAGTTTGATTGGGCTCAAATTTGAATCAGTTTTAAAACTTTTGTGCCGAAGCTGACTAATTGTGACACAAGCAAAAATGGTGTGATAGCGCCCCCTGCAGGATACAATAAAATTTGCATGGATGCCAAATTTTAGTTTTTATAAAATTTACCAAATTTGGCCCAAAATTACTTTAGGTCATTTCAATCAAAAAACCCAATGTAAACCATATGGTATTTTTAACCGTGTTGCCATGGTGATGCACCAAAGCTCCTATGTTATCCTAATGGGAGAAATCAGATAAATTCCCATTCATGACAAATATTTTACTTTCACTGAATATTCTCAAATTTGGCTCAATGATTCTTCATGTCATCCCGATAAAAAAAAAGTCAATGACAGCCATATGGAATTTTTAACCGTGTTACCATGGTGATGCACAAATACTCCAATGTTATCCTAATGGGAACATTTAAACAATTTCTTACTCTTCAAAGTGATATAACGTCTTATTAGTTTCATTGAAGAACGTGAAATTTGGTACAGTGATTCTTCAGGTCAGTCCGAACAAAAAAGTCCTTTGGGCCAAAGTTGTATTTTGCACGGTGTTGCCATGGCGATGTCCCAAATTGCCCATGTTAGTCAATGTTAACCCATCAACATCTCCGGTATGTGTGGACTTTATGTGTGTAGTGACAAGTTCAGCCCAAAGCCACAAACACACAGAGACAAGAGGCTCATCAGCGCCACCCGGGGGAGCGTCAGTGCCACCCGGGGGAGCGTCAGCGGCACCCGGGGGAACGCCGGGTCGGCCGAATGCGACACGCGGCCCGCGAGGGCCGTTCGATGCCGCTTGCGGCTTTAATTTTTACTTGTTTTCTCATGATTGACTTCTGTGTTAAATTTTATGATTCTACGTGCAAATTTTTTTTGGTGTCATTCATATTCCCTAATGCATTTTTGTGATGTTTGGGTGCGCTGACGAGCCATTTTATTTTTTTATTGAAAATGGAAACGGACTTTTTCACATGTGGCCAAATTTTGTGAGTTTTCGACATTGTTCACTGGATGAAAAATGGAGGAGTGCGTTAGGAGAAAAAAAAAAAGAAGTAGTAGAATATTCTGATACGGGAACAATGTTCTGCTTTTTTTTGGCCGACAAACTATACATTTTCGGAAACCTCTGGTGCATTGCTATGTCATGGCGAGTGTCCCTGGTCACTACAGGCAAGTCATGTCGCGTCATTTTAGTTCCCGCCCCCTATGAGCATCGCTATGCGATACAAATAGGCCCTTCACCAGCCTCTGGCGCTTGGACCTAAATATAAAATAGCCTATTCTTATTTTCACGGAATAAAAATTCTGACCCTAACCCTAACTACAACTTTACAGTAGTTGTACTGTAATGTATTGTGTGTAATGTATGTTTCATTAATATCATAGTGTTATTTATTATATTATCCTCATTAGCAGAAAAAACTGCATCAGATTCTTTTTTTTTCCATCTTAAAAGTATCAAAATTGAATTGATATCATGACCCGTGTATCGCGATACATATTGAATCATGGGAAAACTGTATCGTTGCACCCCTATTAAACTGGCTGGCATTCAATTTCCCGAGAGCGTGTTCTTTCGTTTTACTTCCAGGTCTACATTAATGTAAGTTGGGGCATGGTCACTTAGATCTATTATGCCTTTGTCCACATATGTGATTTAAAAACAAATGTTTTTTACCAATCATTATTGAAAATTAAAAAGTAGCCTAATCTAGTATAGATCATATGTGGGTTAGAGAAATTGGTTTGCTAGGTTGGCTAGTATTGGGGTTCATTTCCCTCCAGATATCAATATTCTTTATTAATTTGCAAGATTTGTTATTTATAATTTTTCCAGTGCTTTTTGATTTAGATACATCTAAGGTGGGCTGAATATGGAGGTTAAAGTCAACACCACAAATAAGGCTTCCGTTCCGTGAGTGGTTTGCAATCAGGTCCATGATATTAGTATAGAAAGTGATATCACTTCCTGGTGGAGCAGAGACATTTAGCAGAGTAAACACTTTTCCATTAATACCTCCATTAACCAGAGAAAATCTGCCGTCTTTATTTTTGTGTACAATACTCTGTTCAAAGACTACTTAAGTTGAGATCAGTATAGCCACTTTTTATGTTTACCTCTGTATGAGGATAGTACAGTCTAGTATAGCCAAATGTAGTCAGTTTTTTGGATTTCTTGTAATAATATCTATTTTTTTCTTATTTTTTCTATTTTTTAGTATCTTTGACCTTTAGATTGGACTTAATATGCCATTAATATGCCGTTAATTGTATCGAGTTCACTTTTTTTAATTTGCCAATGACACGGTCAAACACAACACAAACAAGCAAAAAACTCGTAAAGATTTATGCCTGTAACATGCAGTGAACCCAGGACCCAGCCAGTGAAAAGGTCAAAAAGGGAAAACCTTTCCCATTGAAGGTCCCTCCGAGGTGACTCCCCCTGCCATCTCCTGTGCCCAATCCACCCGAGTAAGGACTTATCATCCCCCTAAATCACTATGCTCTACTGTCATGGCCTAATTACGATATCTTAATTCCCACACACCCAATCACCTACATTTAGCACTACATCGAGTGCATGCAACCCAAAAGTAATTTCCTAAAAGTAGTTTATGTAGCTCCTCTGTTAATCCTGGAAGCACGATCTTAATACCAACATGGGGGCCTAACCAAGTTTAGGTGAAAAATAAGTAAATCAAATATGCAAATATGCCTGTATAAATGCCATCCTTAGTCCAGTGTAATAAACTAGATGTTAGCCAAGCAATATAAACTTTAGAATAATCATAATAATGAAAATCTCTTATCAAGTATAATATAATCCAATGCTTTAAACAAATAAATTATGTAGCCACCATATTAGTATAGTCAGAATAACAAAAATTTCTCACTTCTTGTCAGTTACTTGAATCCACACATCTTATGTTCGATCTTCTAGCTACTGTCCTTCCTTTCTTTCAGCCACAAAGTGGCTGGAAAGGCAAAGCTGAATCAAAAGTCTCTCCTCTCTTCTGTGTGCTGCTGACAAACTCCCTCCACTAGATCCGGAGCGAAGTAAATCCTCTTGTCACCGTAGTGGATATCTACTTTAATGCTTGTCTGCTCCTTGTTTTGGTGGTTTAGATACCATAGCATTATCGGGGCTCTCGACGAATCCGCATCTCCTCGTTTTCCCAAACCTGTTTGCCCTCGCTATTGTAAAGTTAGGTACAATGATTCATGGTATGCCTGACTACACCTGCACCATCTTAAGGTCCATTGGTCTGTTTTTAATGTTCATATCTTGATTTATGGACACAATAGTGATATAAGCAGAATCGTGTAGACTGGGTTAATATTGACATTTTAAAACAAAAATGATGAGCCTGACAGCAGCAGAGGGGTGACAGTGAGTTAGAAAGTGAGTTGATGGAGCTAGAAGCACACACATGCTCACTTCCCATTTGGAACGCAGAGGCTAGCAGGTTAACTCTGTTTATGGTATGACCTGATAATACTGTACACATATAGTGCAATTTAATAACAAGGTTTACAAGTACAGTACTAGTATATAGTTTGTTGACCAAACAATGTCTTCCACTTTTGGTTTTAAAGTAGAAACACCCAGGTGACTTTCTGTGTCTCTCGGTGTAGCTGTGCCGTTTTCTGCTGGAGAATGGCAGTGCCGTGAACTACCTCAGTAAAACCGGAGAGAGCCCACTGCACATTCTGACCAAGAAAGGCCGCTTTGAGGCCTCCATGGTCCTGCTTACCCATGGGGCCAACCCAAACCTGAAGGGCCAGAATGGAGACACTGCCTTGCACCTAGCCATGAAGGTACACTCACCACTATCTCTGCCTCTCTTAGCACAAAAAATGATGAACAAATAATGTTTTTTCAGCTAAATGTTTTTTGTCAGCTTGAGATGTTGTTCCAAAGGTTATAAAGGCTGAAGTGCTGTTTTTCCCCACAAATGACCTGAAAAGTTATTCAAAAAGCATATGGAAGTAGACTCAGTATTGATTCCAATACTACAATGATAATAAAAAAAAAACATTCTTCAGTCTTCTACAGACAAAAGAATGTGATTTTCAACATTTATATTACCATGTGACCTTATATCTGTGTAATCCCCCAGTCGTCCAGGCAAATTCTTTAGTGGTCCATGGGCGTATACTAGTCTATGTGATTTTATACATTTCTTATACTATTCAGGACTATTACTATTCATTTTTGTCCTATGAATGTGACTGTCTGAGTATTGATACATGCTCAAATTATTATCTATCTTAAATACTAGCTTTACAGAAAAAAAATGCAAATGGTTTTCCACATGGGTTCAGCATCAAAGGGCCCATATTATATTTTATAATCTGTTATAATTTTGTTTCTTCATTAAAGCCATACTTGGCGGTTTGATTTGTTTCATTCCCATATGTTTAGCATACAAACCCTGCATATTTAGTTCTTCTCTCAAACAGAAAACACTCTGTTCTACCATGTGATGTCATGTGATCATACAGAAAGTGCTCCACTGTGCTTTTAAACTCCATGCACTTTCATTAGAATCATTTGGATAATTTCAGCCCTGGAATTGCCAATCTCTTCTAAACAAAAGTTAACTTGAAAACTACTGTTTCATCCAAAGGTGGACCCGAACCATTTGAGCTTTGGGGATGTAGACTGTGTAATAATAAAGAGTTACTCAAACATGTGAGAATGAATCAAAACACAACTCTAGGACTATTTTTGATGGGGTAACAACATTATAACATGGCTTAAAGCTCACAAGAGTCAATTTTGTGTATATAATATAGAACTTTTAAATAGTTATCCAGCTGTCATTTTGTAGTTCTTCATTCTTCACTACATTCTAGAGCAGATGGACCATATTGACCTGATTAAAGCTCTCATCGTGTTCGGAGCTGACGTGGAGATACACAATGACCTGGGAGAGACACCTGGGCTCCTGGCTGCACGCTCCAGCAAAGGTGAGGGGTCCGAACCTGTGTACAACCACAAGGACACTAACCTCAGTGAATGACCCTCACATCGGGGTGGGCCTTTGTTTTGATGGCATGATAATTATCTCCAGATTTGAGCTGGGAGTACCTAGCTGGAGAATGACTCTGCATGTTCTAGTTTGATGGGTAAGCAGGACACAGTGAGAGCATGTTAAGTCCACACAGAAACATGCCTTCAAGTTAAGGAGCTGAGACTGAGCGGTTCATATACCGTAGATAAATCCATGAGTTGATCAAAAGCGCCAAGTTGTTCTGGGACTGTAGCTCTAGAATGGACCACTGGGTTTTCTTAGTTTAGATGAAAGGTGATTTACTGGAATATGTCCATAGAGCAACATTTATTTAAAAAAGTTAATTTGAAACAGTTATTCCACTGCAAAGACCTGCTTATACATTCTTTCTCTTGAGGCAAGACAAAGTTGGGGGGGGATCAAAGGAATGGACAGTGGATGACTACCATATAACCACATCAATCACATACTGCAATCATGCTGCATTAGATTTACATTTTCAGTTCATTGTGATGTTTAAAAAAATTCAATTTTGTAATAAAATTTGCAATGCATTATGTAATAAAGTTTACATTTCATACATATTCAGATTTAAAAATATATATATATATATTATAGAAAATATCAATAGAATCAAGATGTAAAAAATATAAATATTAAATCTGGAAATTCAAAAAAGCTCTAGACATAATCAATCAATCAATCAAAAATTCAGTATCTGGATTTGTATTCCAAGCAAAAAATTATCCCAGCATTTTAATGGTTTACCTAAACTACTTTCCACTCTTTTAAATCCAAGGTTATAATTTTCAATTATTCCTGTTTGATATTACAAATGCAATAGTCTAATCAAGCTTCCCATAATCATGGAAATCCTGGAAAAGTCATGTAATTTGGAAATGTCATTTTTCAGGCCTGAAAAAGTCATGGAATTTTAGTATTTCTTTTACTACAGTGTAAAAGAAATACTAATAATACTCAAATACTCATAAGGCCATTCTGATTATTTCTGAATGTGTGCACAACCACTCCAGCTGTACAAACACAATAAGGTGTTTTGTTTAAAAGAGACACAATAAATGCACTGACAGGATGTTTAATGTTAAAAACTATAATCCCAAACCATGAGGAGAGTGGAAAGGGTTCACATTTCATATTTAACCCTAAAAGTATGATCAATTCTACACATGTAGGGGCTGTAAAGTCATGGAGAATTAACTTTAGGTCATGAAAAAGTCATGGAAAAGTTATGAAAAAGAGTGGGAACCCTGCTCAACATAGAACAAGGACATATCTCTGTGGGTAATATGACATGGAATGCTTTGTTAGCTTGATGCTAAAGAGTGTGCACCGTAGGCTAATGCCAGCCTGTGCTCTGCCTCTGCTCTGCTGCTTGTGCATGAGTGACAGGTGCCAATAGAAAGATCTTACTGGACATGCTGTGTAGTGTGGGAGTGCAGCGCTGTCACCCCCCTGCATATGCCTCACCCCCTGCACGTTCCAGTCCTGCCTCCTCCTCCAAACCACCTCCTGCCATAGGTACAGTGTGCATGTGTTCTTTTTCATATTTTGCCATAACATGCTAATGAGTACAACTGTACAATATTGCTATAAATGATGAATGCAAGATGATGGACCACTATGTTATTATGTTTGTATCATTGTTGCTGCTGCTGAAATCTTCTCCCGCTTAATCGAGCTGGGTCGCGGGGGCAGCCTGCTGCCCAATCCTCATAGCACCTGACCCCCCCCCCATTAAAAATATACCTGAAGTGGTTCAATTTATCCATGTTTGAGTAATCTAGCAATCTCTCCCAGGCTCTATTCAAACCCTTGTTGTAGGTTAGCGGTACGATCCTATCAAAACTTAGCTCACATGCCTCCCACATGCCAATTATGCATAAATCGTTCTTGCTTGCAAATATTAGCATTTTTAAAACATTAAAAACAGCAAGTGTGTAATACCCCCTCTTTAAATGGAAAAGACAAATTGATTAGACATTTCAATATTTCTTCCATCGGACTTCACTTGTTTTAAGAACTAGTGCAGTCATATTGTTAAACTTGAATATGATAATAGATTGTCTAGATAATTTTTAAATGACTATCGACTTTCTTTCTAGTTTTGGTATTGATTAGTATCTAGAAACTATTTGATTGATTTTACAAGCTGTGTTTGAATGGCATAATAGCGTCTGTGTGGGCTTGAGAGCACTTCTGTGCATAAAATGTGTCTGTGTGCTGGGTTTCAGGGTTCAAGAACATGTTTCTTGAGCAAAGCTCAAGTCATATCAAGAGTCAAGGAGGTGTGTCCAAATCCAGCAAAAGAAGGTAAGGGACAGTTTATGAATGAACAAGCAGATGGACATGCCTAGCCAGAACCTCAGGTTTGACACAACTTTAAAAGAGTGTATGGGACTGGAACTATATCCCACCTCCTCAATTTTAGAGGCAGAAACGACATACATACAAGTTAAAATAATGGAGCTATTTATTTTGAAAATATTGTTGACGTTTTTGAAAAATTTTAACAGGATTTTAATTCAAATATTGAAGTAATTTTTTTTGTCCTCTGTTGGGGTTCAGAGAGTTCACCTGCTTAATATAAACATTTAAAAACTCTTTAAATAGCTTTTTAAATAATTTTTTATTATTATTATTTATTTATTTTTACGGTAAACTTGTGAAATTTCTGTCTTCAAAATTCAGCTGGTTAAAGTCAGACATTCATCAGACATTTTGATTATAAATATATATAATGCTGAGAAATTTCTGCATCTTGCACCCATAGTTTCTTGATCTACATTTCCACATACCCTTTTTCTGTTTTTTGGATCTGATCAAATATTTCCACATACCCCTTTTTTGTTTTTTTGGATCTGATAAAACACCTTCTCGCCTCTCATTTTGCCTCCCTGTGTGTGTGTATGTGTGTTAATCAGGCTGGAGCAGCTGCTGTGTCTGGATGGGGGAGGGATCAAGGGTTTGGTTCTGATTCAGATGCTCATCGCATTGGAGAAGGAGACGGGGCGGCCAACCAGAGAGCTCTTCGACTGGGTGGCTGGTACCAGCACCGGGGGCATACTGGCCCTGGCCATCGTACATGGTAAATGCACACTCTTGCTTTAGTCAACCCAAAACCTGTGTGTGTGTGTGGGTGAGTATGTGTGTGGGTGGGTGTGGGTGTGGTGGTGGTGGTCGGAGGGACCATTGGCGCCGGTTGCCCTGGCAGCCACGCCTCCGTCAGTCTGCCCCAGGACAGCTGTGGCTACAACAGTAGCTTACCACCACCAGATATGGAGTGAATGAAGAATGCTCTGTTAATGGTCTGTAAAGAGTCTTTGGGGACATGTGTCTGTGTAAAGCGCTGTATAAATAAAGTTACCTTACCTTACCTAGTCTTTGAGAAATAGGTCTGCTGTGGGCTAGAACACTTGCTGCCCTTAAGGAGATGATCTACACCAGAGATCGACCAATATGTTGTTTTCCATGGCCCATGCCAATACCGATTGTGTGAAATGCAGAGAAACTGGTTGATAATCTCTGCTGATATTTATGCACCGATATTTATGCACTGATAATTTTGGGCTGATTTTATCCAAATTATATTATTTAAAGTTTTATTTGTGTGTTTTTATTTTTGTGTTCACACAAAGCTTTATGTGTACTCTTTTGGCAGCAGGTAGAATGAAACAAAATATTGACCTTGTGTTTCTTGCATGTAAATTGTAAACCTTTACATAGAATTCTTCCTAGTGTAAACAGTATACTTCCTGTTATATTTTTAACTTTTTTTCACAAATTGCTTCTTGAGTCATGTAAAACTATCATTTATATTTACAACAGGTATTTTTCCACTAAATTAAGTAAAAATTATACAATTATATTATACAGTTAATTATACAATTATACTTTAAGACCGATGTGATGTGCTAAAAAGTGCTAATATTGACCCAATATATTGGCCAATCGATATGTCTATATCTAATTCACACCAGTCTTCATCGCATCATTGGTCTGATTCATGGTCACATTTGAGTTCCGTCCATAGGCCGTATACAGTCTATGGCATTGTTTCCTAAAGACTGGGTCGCGACCCTTACGTGGGTCGCAGAAGATTTTTTTTGGGTCGCTTGGCATGGTTCACGCTCATCCGCATGTCTGTATCTAGGCCCTAAATAAAAAACAACTGCCACATTAAAACTACACCACCTATTTCTGCAAAGTAAAAAAAAAAACGTTAATTACAACCAGGGGATATTGAATGTCGCCATGACCGAAAATGCTTGAATCGATTTAACAACAACGAGCTTACGCGGAATTGTTGCAGCTCAGCTGTGATGGCACGCTGAAAAAGCGGCATGAATCTGCAAAGACTTTGTCGTCATTTTAGATTGGGGTTTCGGCGGAATACCCTGTCCTCAGTGGGGCCAGCATTTCAATCCTTATCCCATTCACCACAACCTACATGTGTGAACTGGGATTTTCGGTGCTCACAAAAACAAAGACACAGCACAGGAACCGACTGAACGCATCTGCTGATATGCGTGTTGCGCTCTCCTCCTGCACCCCGGACTGGAACGCGCTACAGAAGCGCAGACAGGCCCACCCATCTCACTAGCTGAGTAATCAGGCCATTCAATCTCGTTAGGCCTAGTTATGTTGATATAATTATTACTGTTATTTTTAAAATCTTACTGCTGATTCATTCGAAAAGATGAATAGAGTTTATATCCCAAGAGGTCTGCTATTTGATTATTGTTCTGCTTTTGGATTATTGCTGGTTTGGATTATTTTACTGAACAACTTTTATTATTATTACTTTTTTAAACTTTATTGCTGGTTCAATTGAATGTTTAAAAGGAAAAAAGAATACATTTCATGCTGCAAAGGGAGCATGTGTAATTTGTTACTTAAATGAGAATATAATAGTGTATAATATAAATAGCCCTGCTTGAAAAGAAATTCAGAAATAATTTTGTTTAGTTGATAGATAATTAAACAATAAAATATCCACTTTACTGTTCAATACGTCTATTTTTTTTATTAACATATAAGAACTACTGATTTGGGTCACAAAAGTTTGTGACTTTTAAAATGTGGGTCACCAGAAAAAAAGTTTGGGAAACACTGGTCTATGGTTCTGTCAAACAATCTGTACTGACTCTGGGTGCAGTACCACCTTTCGCCAGAAGAGGGTAATGTGTCATGTAGGGAACAGTGTCAGCATGTTGGATTGAAAAGTGAGGAAATGGCAGCAGATTATAATAAACATTTAATGTATGAAGTTTAGAGCAGCGACACTCTTTGCTGTGAACCGCCTGCTTGTCTGTAGTCTAATTTCCCTCACATGCTCTTGTTAGGTGAGGGTCTCACATAAAAACACTTTGCAGTGCTTAACAGTGCTTTCCAGAACCATGAGGTTCAAGTCAACTTAGTAACCAAGTTTTCAGTAACCAATTCATATGCTGGTTCTACTGGAATGGTGAGTGTTGACTAATGCACCTTGCACATATGAATCACTGCTGGACATGCACACCTTTTGAAGGTTTGAAATGTAACGCAAGTGGGAGAATAATAGTCATAGCTTGACAGGACTGAGGTAAATTTTGTGTGGTAGTCTCAGGAGCAACGTTATATAAATAACATTGTTTCCTAGTATCTTTTCTGCATTAATACAAGTTGTCCAAAGAATTTCTCTTGTCGGTTAATAAGTTTGCCTTAAAGTGTGTGCAGGTTTAGTGCAGTTTGGGTCATATACACAAATAGACATAATCATTTTGCCCCCCCCCCTTTGAGTCGATTATCGGCAGAAATTTCTTTAGTCGACCCTAATCAGAATGGTCTCTGTGCTGTGCTGTTTTATAGGGAAGTCCATGGAGTACCTGCGCTGCCTGTACTTCCGCATGAAGGAGCAGGTGTTCAAAGGATCACGGCCATATGAGTCTGCACCACTGGAGGACTTCCTCAAGAAAGAGTTTGGAGAAGATACTAAGATGACTGATGTCCAGTACCCCAGGTAACTGTGTGGGCTTGTGTGTTTTGGCATGTATTTATGAGAACAACAGCTACCTCCAGGCTAGCTCACAGTTGGCCTCACTCCTTGTTCAATTGTATCTCAAGTGGTTTTAATAAATGCTTAAAGATAGGGATGCACAGATACAACTTTTTTGGTACTAAATCTAACAGGGTCACCATGTTGGCAGTGTTGGACTAGCGGTAATGAATGGGACTTCTTTAACCTAGGTCTTCCCTCTAATCACTTGGAGATCCAAGAGTGTACATTCTGGAAAAATAGCCCTATAATGTAAAACAATATGCATCAAATATATATAATTTTGCACTTGTATGAGTAGAGAAGTAGATGAAGAGATCTCAGTTGAAAATGTAAAATAATATAAATCTATGTAAGATAAGATCTTATGGCCATTCAAAATGGGGACCCTCGAAGTCCCCATGGAGTCTTACATAAACCTCTCCCATTCAAAACACAATAATGCACCAATTTTTCCCCCCTAAATTATTGGCTTATACTAGGCTCTAATAAATTTATCTCAAGTTTCCCACTTCATTCTTTTAATTTTGAATATCACTTTTTTTTTTTTATAGTCTACTATGGGTGTACTTTTATAGCAAAATAGCCTTATAATGAAAAAAGTATACATAAAATATATAAAGGTTGAACATGTATGAGGTAGATTAAGGCCTTGTCCACATGTAGCCGGGTATCTGATAAACCGAAGATGTTTTGCTGCGTTTTGACCTGTCATCCACACGAACACGCATCAAAAACCGAGTATTCAGGGAAAACTCCGGCCAAAGTGAAGATTTTTGAAAACTCTGTTTATGCCTGTTTGTGTGGACAGAGATAACTGGGGTTTTGCATTTTAAAACGTCACTGTCTGCGCCAAAAAATATGAATCTGCCCTGACGTCAAACATGCGACCTTTGTTTAGGCTACTGCAAAAGCCAAAGCAGACTATGGATCGGAGTCATTTCTTGAGAGCTGTGGTAGCATTAATTATTGTGCAGGTGCTATGTACATGTTTAATTGCAGAAGTCCAACTACTGCTCCAAGAGCAATAAGATAAGTTTAGGCGGAAGTGACGGCGAAGTGAGGGCTCAATGGAAATAACGGCATCTACAGGTTTGGAATGCGTATGAATGTGGTTGAAAACGCAGATGTTCGGTTATGTGTAGAAGGTATTTTTTTCGAAGACGAGGTGGTGTGGATAAAACTATTTTTATAAACAGAGGGGGGGAAATGTTCGGTTTTAAAAATACCCGGCTACGTGTGTACATGGCCTAAGAGATCTGAGTTTTGAAAATAGAAGAAATATATTAATCTTTATGGAAATTTGTATGGCAATTTAAACATTTTTGAATCACCTAATTTTTAAGGTGACCAGAGGGTTAAGCCATTTACATATACAAACAATCAGGTAGTCTTAACCTCACATTTGAATTGGTTGTTTATTTTATATTTTGACCATAGACCATATATATGAGTGGACTAAGTGAGTGTGACGTCACCCATAGCGTTTAGCGCCGCTCAAATGAGGCTTGTGATGCCATGGTTACAGGAGCGAATTTGGATCCAGGCTCCATATTTGGAAATCTGACCGTGAGTATCATAGCAACCACAAGAGCC
Organism: Odontamblyopus rebecca; assembly: GCA_030686955.1. Lineage (NCBI taxonomy): Eukaryota > Metazoa > Chordata > Actinopteri > Gobiiformes > Gobiidae > Odontamblyopus > Odontamblyopus rebecca. The sequence goes on from CM060658.1 coordinate 31,987,256, forward strand.
AATCATGATTGAGGTTGTTAAATGTGCCCGCCCTTCTCATCACAGAGCAGCGATGCTCTTCTCTGCACCATTCTGCACGGACCGCTGTATTTTGATGATTCTTGAGAATAATAAGGAAACTTTTAGCTTTTATCATCAAAGTTTAAATAGTAAGTTTAAGTCACTGATTTATGTTATATGTTCTGTTATGTACAAACAACTAGCTGTCAATCAAACCTGTTGCTAATACTAGACAGCAGCGACCTCGGGGAATGAAGGTGTCTGATTGGTCTCTTATTTATGTTCATATTTTGATTTAGGAACAAGTTAGAGAAATGAAAAATTCAGAATCATGTAGAGCGGGTTCATACGAACATTTTAAGACCAAGATGACGAGACTCAGTGCAGCAGTTACAGGGAGAAGCGATAAGATCCCAGTGCAAGTCAATGGGAAAAAGGGAGAGAAGGAGCCCGAAGACCCTCCTGGAGCACTTCCTGTTTGGCCTGCGGCGGCTAACGGGTTGGCTATGTCCATTCATATATACGGTCTATGATTTTAACTTTTAAGTGGTATTTTCCACCCTCCCGGTGCCAGGGTGATGGTGACCAGTGTGCTGGCGGACAGACACCCAGGAGAGCTGCACATGTTCCGGAACTATGACCCACCCTCTCTGCCCAAAGAAGCCCCATACGCCACCATGGCCACCTTCAAGCCCCTGACAATCCCACAGGGTGAGCCCAAACATCTGCCTCCTGCAAGCTACTCACTGCACTACAGAATACCTACAGAAAATCATGTCTTGGATTTAGACTATTCAGTTATGACAGGTTTAGATTGTATATAGTTTACATTTCTATATGTGACATTAAACGTACAGATCTTGCATTTATGGAGCTCAGATCGCTCACCCTCTTGTTCCGGAAGTGAATTGCCCATTCATTTTTCTAATTGACTTTCTGGAAAAAAAAATAAATAAAAGTTTGAAAACTCTGGACTAATGCTAATCAGCTCTATGATAACTAATGACCACAAGACAATTTTTTTTCTATTTTTGAAACTGTATAAACTACCAAAGATATTTTGCCAAAATCTTGCACGCTTTTTGTACTTAAAATGCTTTGGATGGATATTACCATATTTTTCGGACTATAAGTCCCTCTGGAGTGTAAGTTGCACAAGCCAAAAAAATGCACAATGAAGAAGGAAAAAAACATATATAAGTCACACTATACATACTATATTGGGGAAATTTATTTTATACAATCAGAGACCAAGAACTGACATTTTATCTATAAAGGCAAGTTATAATAATACCAATAGAACAGAGAACAACAGGCTGAACATGTGTCTGGTGTGTTCACGTCACATATGAAGTTATTCACAAAACTAGAGCAGAAACAACAGAACAAGTTTACAAAACTCTCAATCTCGCTCCAAATCACTAAATCCATTGAATTCTTCATCCTCTGTGTCACTTCTGAGCAACTCCAGCTAAATCCAGCTTTTAGCCCGATGAGCTTTTCCCCAGTCAAACACAAGTTTCTTGCTCACTCCAAACTTTCCTTCATGCTGCTCGATTGCTCCTCACACATTTCCGGCACTCCGCTCAATACGTAATAATATGTTATACATATATATGTATAATATGTGCACATTCGTTTACGTTTTACAGAAACAAAACTTTAAGCTGCATGGCTCATTTGCATATAGTGAGAAAAACAGCTGGCGCTGATGCAGTGAGCTTCTGTTAGACTGAAGGACAAGATTCAGTGGATTATTCACTGCCTGGGCAAAAATAGTCGCCACCTGGCATTAACTAAGAAAACAGGTACGAGGTTACTGCAGTTGGTGAAGTGACAGTGGTGCAGGAGTAAGAGCATGAAGTGCAGCCTCTGCGATGCCTTAATATTAAAATTTTTCAAAAAAGCTATGGGAAAATTAAATGAAACATTTACTTCCGGAACCAGAATGGACTTCAAAATCGGCGGGACTGTTGAGCACCATTAAATTGCGGTGTGTTTTGGCCCAGTATACAACATGTTTGCTAGGTAACAATTATGGCATTTGCTTGTGTGATGCTACAATTTCAGGAAGTAAAGTTTTTAGCAAAATAGTGACTTGTATCTGCTGCCCATGTCCAACCAGGAGGTAAAATTATACTTACCATATTTTTATACTTAAAATCCTTTATCTTTCTCAAAAATTGTCACTGCACCTTATATGCCGGTGCGCTTTATGTATGTATTAATTCTGGCTGTGCTTATGTTATGTACTTTTGTAAGCTGTGAAGCCGCACTGCTTGATGGATTGTCGCATGGAGCATGAAAGGTCTCAGAAACACTCACGCATAGGACATAAATGCAGCGTATTTGGTTGCAGCTGAACGCGGAGTGATACGTCCTGTGCTTCAACATCATATTACAGTGCGTGTATAAGGACCTAAAATGACCCCTGCTCAGAGACATGCTGACTTACGTGCCTGATTGAAGCAAACTAAAGGCCGAAATATAGTTCTGCGTTGATTCTGCGTCGCCTTGTCACAGTCATTTTTGATTTATGGTTCTGCGTCGAGGTCTATGCATCGCAAAGTAATTCACCGCGACAACCATAGACTGTATAAAAGAAGTGGACTAAGTGAGCGTGACGTCACCCATAGCGTTTAGCTCCGCTCAAATGAGGCTCGTGATGCTAACGGTTACAGGGGCAAATCTGGAGCCAGGCTAATTGTTATGAATAGGGCTTTTTTTGACGGACAAAATAGCAAGAAAAAAAATTCAAGATCATGTAGAGCGGGTTCATACGAACATTTTAAGGCCGAAATGACGAGGCTCACAGCAACAGGTACAGAGAGAGGAGCGTTCAGATCCCAATGTAAGTGAATGGGAAAAAGGGAGAGAAGGAGCTATTAAGAGCCTCTTGGAGCACTTCCTATCTGTCATGCGGCGGCTAACGGGATAGCTTAGTCCACTCATATATACGGTCTATGGCGACAACGCTAAACTGGCCTATGCTACTGATCTCTGAAAAGTTTAACATGAACCATCTCCAACAGGATATACACACAGAACAGGCTCAGCGTCAGCTCCACATCCCTCTGTCACAGAAAGAACACAAATGATCCACTGATTCGTGTCCTTTAGTCCAAGAGAAGCTGATCACATCAGGCATGAACTGTTTTTTTCAGCGCTTATGCAAATGAGCCATGCGGTTTTAAGTTTAATTTCTGTAAAATGTAAACAAATGTGTGCAAAGTTGCATTAAACACATTATTACTCAGTGTATATAAAGAGCGTAATTCAGTGCTCATCATTCAGTGTGGATTAACCAAAGAACTCCAACCTCTAGATATTGGTGTCAACAAGTCGTTCAGAGTTAAATTGCAACCTGTGTGGGAGAGTTGGAGGCTCTTGTATATGAACGAAATACCCGGTCACTGATCTAGCGCCTTATAATCTGCTGCACCTTATGGTCAGAAAAATACAGTACTAACTGAAAATCTTAAATATGCGTATGTTAGTTAGTTTTAGTAAAAGTTGTTAGTTAGTTGTTAGTTTAGTAAAAGTATTAGTCGAACCGGTCAAATGATTAACATTAAGTGATATGTCCTTCCCTTTTTCATGAGCCATCACTGAGGCTTACTGCCATGCTGTGTAGAGAGCTTGATGGTCCTTCTCTGAGGCATGTCTGTGTTCCAGGATGGGAGGATGAGGATGTGTTGATAATAGGATATACACAGGAACCGCCCACAAAGCATAGGAAGGTGGCCGACCACGGTGTTTGAGTTTACTAAGGGAAAGCGCCAAAAAGTTTAGTTCATGTGAAATTTTTTACCTTTTCTATCACGTCACCAAATGCTTATCTGCAGTTTCGGATTATTCTAATATTGAATTATGTTTTTAATTATTTTAATATCGGTTCATCTGTGCCCACCTTCCTACTCCAAGAAGCACTGACCATTCTGTAGGCATTCATAATCATGCCTGATTTTGAACATTTACAATAACTATATAGTTTTTTATATATAACATTTTTATATGGCCACTCTTGAGTCCTTGCCCCTGCATGCTTCCTGCTAATGAAACTACTGCACATCAAGTTTGTGAAGTTGTAGTGTATTATTCTGTATCCTGCTTTTTTATATTTATGAAAAATGGTGGTGCAGGTGCATGGGTAGGCTAGATTACTCAGGCATGGATAACATATAAAACCTTTTTCAGACATGTTTTAGATAAGGGGACATTATAAAATGGCAGTAGGCTCCAAAAAGTAGATTTTGCATAATATCCTCTCTTTAAACCCAAAAGGGCTCTCTATGATATCATGTTTCCTCAGTATTTGGCATCTAAAGGTCACACCGGAGGGCTAGGCCATATGGTGTCGTATATTAAAATACCGGAATAATTGTGGTCTATGATATGATATGATATGAATTTTGATAACTGCAGTATAATTTGCATGCACAGTGCCATCAAAACTAAAGGATAGGGCAGCTTAAACATAGGCTCTTCAGATGCTAAAAATTACACGAGTGAAAGGTAAACTTTGGCTAAATTGAGCACTGGCAGGCAAAGCTCTGCTCTGTCTAAAATGCATAAATCCATCCATATGTCATCACATCATAATTGGCTCAAAGCCTACACAATCTTCTATTATAAAGTTATTGAAAATGTTCTAATTTATATTGTGATAAGAAACAGACCATATTCCCTGCTCTACCTGCCATGTTTAAACCACAAGTAAAGGCATTTAGTCTTTTAGTTAAGAAAAGAGGATGTATTTGTACTGTGCTGTATTGTAGTGGTAGAGGTAACACTGTGTCTTGTTGTCATCAGAACAGTTAGTGTGGAGAGCGGCACGGTCCAGTGGTGCCGCCCCCACGTACTTTCGACCAATGGGGCGCTTTCTGGATGGAGGGCTGCTAGCCAATAACCCCACACTGGATGCCCTGGCTGAAATCCACCAGTACAATAAGTCTCTGAGGGCTGCTGTAAGTAAGCAAGTACCTTATCTACAGCGCAATGAAAAGATGCAGCTAACACATCTCTAAGGCTTAAAGGGCCCATAACAAACATATAGTTTTGTCTTTTTTCATTCACACATGTTTAACACAGAAGCACTGCATATTTAAGATGAGTTCTTCTCTAAAACTGTTAGCTATAAAACTATTGCTTCATGATATCACATGGTGGAACGCAGCATTTTGAGCTTTGAAGATATAGACAGACTAATAAACCTGGGTTAACAAGTGTGAATGAAACAAAATAACTCCAGGTATATATAAATGAGTTAACAGCATTATAACATGGCGTAAAGATAACAAGAATCCATTTTGTGTAATACAGGACCTTTGAAGTGCATATGACAGGTTTTCATGTTTTTCTAATTATTAAAAAAACGTTAAAAAAAATACAGGACAGTGTGGTGATTTCTAAAACAGAATCCCCCTACTTATGTCATCAACATGGAATATTCAATCTAAAACGAAGGGGCAGTTTATGCAAAAGGAACACATTTTTCTGGTAGTTTAAACATTAATTTGACAAAATAAAGGTAATGTCATCCATTTTTATTTGTCTAATCAAAACTAATGTGTACAGAATTGCACCTTTAAGTAAGTGCACCTGATTGAAAAACAGCTTGAGCATGTTGTGTTTGTAGGGCCAGGACGAGGAGGTGAGGAAGCTAGGGCTGGTGGTCTCCCTTGGCACAGGTAAGACTACTAGTATATTTTACCGTCCAAGTATGAGAACTCTACAAAATATAATTTGGGAATGTGTTGCCTGCAAACCGTACTGGAACACAAGCTACTGGCAACTCTTACTTGCAATATGTCTTCTCTGTCAGTATAAATAAAACAAAAGTGAATCATTGATTCAGCATATCTTAAAGAAAATGGTGCCATTAGCCAGCCCCAAAGATGTAATTGTAGTCAACTGAAAGGACATCATCTCATGAGTATCAATGCAGCATTGTGGAGCCAATCCCAGACAAATGATTCATTTCAATGTTTGTGGATTTTTATTTTGTGGATTTCTTAAAAAAAAAAAAAAAAAAAACAGTGAATCGCCCAGTCTGAGGTTATCATCAAAATCTAGAACACATCCTATGTTAAACTAAGGGCAGTTTATTGATTTAGCAATAGCCTTTGTATTTAAGTTCTAGAATGTAATATCTAAATTGTGCAGTAATTGACATTATGCAATATAATTTGTGTATGGGTGTGTGTGTGAGAAAGGTAAGCCTCCTCAGGTGATTGTGAACTCTGTGGACGTCTTCAGACCCTCCAACCCTCTGGAACTGGCCAAGAGCATTGTTGGAGCCAAGGAGCTAGGCAAGATGCTGGTGGACTGTGTGAGTAGCACCCCCTGCTGCGTGTTCAGAGAGCAGTGCAGGCTTTAGAGTGGGCTGTTGACACTTGTGTTTTCAGTGCACAGATTCAGACGGCTGTGCAGTGGACAGGGCCAGAGCCTGGTGTGAGATGACGGACACACTCTACCACAGGTGTGTAATCACACATACTGCTGGTGCTGCTATAGATACTGCACCCACCACATTCTAAATAAGTGATCAACAGAGCAAGAGACTGGTGTCAAGTGAGGAATAATTATATAAATGTATATGGGAGAATGTGTTTGCTGATGTCTATATCAGATTATGTTTCCATGTTTTTCACTGTGAAGCCCATTGGGGCAACTCTTGTTGTGATCTGGGCTATATAAATAAAATTTAATTGAATTGAATGTACAAGTAAATAAAATATCTGCTGTCAAAAATATTGCGTTATTACCGAATTAACCCAAAACAATTTTAACTGCATTATTTTTTTTAAATTGTGAGATTAACTAATTACTAACTAATTAATTCTATAAGAGTGAGCTGTACAGTTGTATGGAGTATGGTATGAATGTAGTCTTGTATCTCTCACAGTTTGAGCGGAGCTGTTGGAAAATGAGCTCCTCTCTCCCTCTAAATATCAATATTATCATTTCTCACAGTGTTTCGTTGTAGCAGTATATCAAGCTTCATCATTTGTTATCGTGACAGGCCAAACACAGACACACATTAATTTGAAACCCAGTGCTAAGTTTTGACCCTCTTGTCTTTTGGCCATTGACAGGCTCAGCCCACAGCTGTCCCAGGAGGTGATGCTGGATGAGGTGGGGGATGGGGTGCTAGTGGACATGCTGTGGGACACTCAGATGTACCTGTACGAGAAGAGGGACGTCCTGCAGGCGCTGGCCCAGGAGCTGCTGGACCACTGACCACACCACTGACCACACCACTGACCACACCACAGACCACACCACACCACTGACCAAAGCCTGTATGTATCTGACATGACATCTACAAGTGACTGAATGCACAATGTAAAAGAGCCTGTAACACTTGAGTTTACAGACCATATATCGCTAGCTAAGTGGCTGTTGGTTTGCTAGTTAGTGGTTATTGCCTATTATTCAGTATTTAGGAAACACTTATTAAAGATCTGATTATTGCTGTCTTAACTATGTGGAAAAACGAGTTCATTTTACACACTTTTTGAAACTATGTTTCCTCATAAAAACAGACCTGGAGTTGTGTTTTGTTTCATTCACACATTTAACACACACATCTTGCAGATTTAGGCTGTTTCTTCTCACTGTTACACCTTAGGCGCTTTCAGGCTGCCAGAGAACTGTGCCAGTGCCGGTTCTCACACCTAATCTGGAACCGACTGACGTGTTCACGCCGAAAATCAGAGCATTCAGGAGCTGAAAAGTTGGTTCCCGATGGGAAACAAGTAAAATTTGTTTTTTCCAAGCGAACCTTGACAACATCAGCAAGTTCATCCAGGTCACACATGGTAAAATAAACAAGCACCACGTGGGTGGCACATCTGCCAGCACAATCTTCACGTATGACAAGAAAAGTTTTAAGTCTACAAATTTTTATGTACCGTTTATCTTGCAAATATCTGTGTTCGCCTGGTAAGGTTCCGTCTTTGGATTCAGCGTTGCTGCCATAGATGTAGCAAAGCGCAGCACATATAAATAAGGATTCTGCATTTTGAATATCCAAATTATTCACCACGATGAGTTTCTAAGTGCTTTTCACACTTTTCACGGACCAGAGTGGAGTTCTGCAACAACAGTAAAGCTAACCATTGTTAGCTTTACTGTTGACTAGCATTCTAACCACACACTTCCTCATTATCAGACAATAAAACACTTGTTTTGAGTTGCTTCTACAATATATCTGTACTGGGGAAACACGGTGGCTCAATAATCATGATTTTTTCACCTGTTTAGTTGAAAAAAAGAACAAAACATATTAATAGGCACTACTACTAAATACTAACAGTGTTATATTACCTTTTTAGCTAGTGATTAGTATGTGGTCCCTAAACTATCCTTTGCTTGAGCTAGTAGTGAAACATACTGACAAATGTGAAGAATGAAGATGAAATGATTTTTCTATCTGCCATGGTTTGACTCTGGATAACTATGCGTACAGTCCCTAATACCGATCTAGTGACTTTTTCCCCTAGACAAGTTAACATGACTTGAATTAAGGATGTTTAAGATTAAGTGGCTTTGACTTATGTCAAATGATCTGCCAACTCTTATTGCACTGAAACAAAAACACTTGATTGCACTTGCAGTAAGAACCCATGCTGAATTTTTGGATGTCAAAGTTAGAGTGGGTAGCAGAAAAGTGTTTAAAATATCAGTTCACTATAAGTTCAAGTCATTTTAACTAACATGGGCTTTATTATTTTGCAGTGCACATTTTCTTTGAACTCAAGTCATTCTTAAAATATTGTGAATGTTGTGGTTTTATATGTATTTTTTTTCTCTCTAGAAATGATATATGGTTGATCTGTTACTATATGATGTGCACTATATTGATGAACTTACAGATGTATTGCCATGTCAGGATATTACCTGAACTTTGCAGCAAACTATGAAGTACCCCTTTGACCAGTTGATATCAGACTGGAGGTGTTCTGTCTGTATGTCTTTGGCAGAATGTTCAGCATTATTCATGGTGACACAAAACACTGCTGAAAAAGATTTAAGATAGTCTGAAAACATAAGAAAAAATACAAAATGGTTTTAACACATTTTCTGGAGCCTGTGTTTAATATGAGGATTCATTGTCGTGTTTGGGTGTTTGATTTTCATCAAAAATGTGAGTGACTCACTGAAAAACTGTGGGCTAATGCCACCTAGCTTGTGACTGTAATGTTATTTGAGAGAGAGAAATACTTTATTGATTCAGAGTAAAGTTCAAGTTGTGTTGCAGCAAAACATTGAAATAATGCCAAACAATAACTAAACAAATCCACACTGATCAAAACTAGTCAGAGTAAAAATGCAGTATTGTTGGCATTTAGACTCCTGTACATGGAAGTGTTTTTGCAGTGCTCATGTTTCACTGACTGACTTTGTTCTCATGTTATCTGCTACTTTTTCCACAGTAATGGAGTAGGAAGTTTCTACCTCTTCATATTGAATAAGTGTATTTATACAGACCTGTGTAATGCTGCTACTGTGATGCCATAATCAACAATGTAAGCATCACTGGTATAAACCAAATGTTCTGACGCACTGTTGTTTGTGTAGTTTCTCATAGTGGTCCACTTATCTACTTCTACGCTATGTTCAGCAGATGGGGGCAGTGAATTCAAAGACTGGTTTATCTGATTTCTTACATATATTACTGGGCATATTCGGGGCCAGAGAAATGTATACTGGCCTCAAGATTCCCTCAGCCTTTTACAATAGAATTCTACCATATATTGACAAATGTCACTTCAGCATTCATTAATGAACCTTTTTTAAACTTGCTTAGTTAGAGTTGAAGTCCAGATTGCAGTGATTTGTTTGATTATGATCGAGGGTAAATCCAGGGTAAATCAGTCCTTTTTACAGGTACACCATACATTTCAGAACAATCAGTTTTTAAGCAGCAAGAGGACATACACATAACCCAGAATAACCCAGACACTTCTGAGAAATCTCTGATACAATTAATCGCTATACTTACAGTGCTTAACAAATGTATTAGAGCACCTGTCATGAAAACCATAAATAACTTCATAGTTTAGCAAAAACTTGTTTCAAATTCAATTCAGTTGGCATTGTTCTTCATTAAGAAAATGACCAATTGAAATAATAAAATTGTCCTTGTTGATAAATAATAACCAAAAATGTGAATATTTAGTGTGAGCACCTTTGGTCAGATCACAGCTGCATTCTTATTGTTATTCTTATTTATGTTGTTTTGAAAAGTCTCTTTTGTTTTTGAGTTCCAAATAGTTTCTAGCTGTTCCTAGAGACTTGCTTTGGTTGAGACTTTTGTGTCAGTTTTGGAAAACATTAAACTTGAAAATTGTATGGATAGCAACAATAGTTCTATTTTAGCATTAAATATATGGTTTTGATAAAACAGATCTTGCATATACTGGAGGATTAAGCATAGAAGCATAAAAAGATATTTTGATAAACAGAAATACTGAACACCTGATACTGGATGGTGGTCTAATACATTTCTTAAGCACTGTACTTCTTTTTGATACTTGAAAAATATAGCTGTGAGATTTTAAATTCACTGTCAAACGAAATTCTCTGAAAATTGGTCCTTGATGGTATGAGTCGCCATCATTTGTGCAACAAGTACAAAACTATAGGGACTGACTGGACAGCATTATTTTATTCCTTTTTCAATACTGATCCTGGGGGATGGCCCATATAACATTTCAACAGAGCTACTAGTCTTTGTATAGTGTTTGCAGCAATAAAACCATTTCCAAAGCCAAATGTTTCCAGAGTGTTTATCATAAATTGATGACTGACAATATCAACCATCTTATAGAAATCTACAAATAAAACAAGACTGTCTATTCGTATATATTCATTAAAGTCCATCAGGTCTAAGATGAGTAACATTATTTGATACTTTTACCTGTCACAAAACCTGACTGTTCTTCAACAATAAGTCCCTTCAGTTTAACAGGATGACTGGACTCCAGTTTTCTAGATTAAGTTGATCCTTTTTGGGTTTAAGGATTAATTTAATAAGGCCTCATCTCAGTTGATGCTGTCAAATGACCTGCTTCTTCAAAAATCTGGACTAAGAATGGAGCTCAAGATCCTTTAAAGTTTTTCTAGAATTCACTGGTCAGGCCATCATTACCTGATTTGTTGTCTTTCAATGTTTCTATGGCACTTATCACATCAGAATTTTTTTTTTTGTAATCACATATATTTAAATTTTCACCAGTTGTGTTCAGGTTTTATTTCACATTATGGCAATACAAATCCATTTTATGTTTATCAAGCGTTTCCCTGGTGTACAATTTACTGGCCACAGTTTGCGATTAGGCCTAACTCATCTTCACAAACATTATCACTGATAATAATTTTAAGAAATTTCAAAGTTTCTTTTTTTTCCAATTTAAAAAAGTATTTAACACATTGTTCTCCTTGCTCTAGCCAGTTTCTTTTAGATCAAATAAAAACACTGCGTTTTCCTCATACATTGATCTAAAGCAGTCTGACATAGTTCAAGTTCTGTTTGCTCATCCTCAGTTAAGATTACTTCACCAGCAATGACCAGGCCAACAACACATGTGCGAAGTGAAAAGTGTTTATTGTATTGAGACGAGACAGTTCGGCTGGGTTGAGACTCAGGGTGGGGGGACAGTCTCAATCTTCACATGGCCCAGCAGGAAGGGACCCCAAAAATTTGGAGAGAAGGAATGGCTTGGTGGAGTTTATCGAGGTAGTCTCGAACACAGGACTGGTAGGTGCTAGATGCCCAGCGACCAAGAATCTTTATTTTCCGGTTGGGTAACCCAGCCTTGGCGGCTGACGTGGCAGCACCGATGCGGAAGGAGTAAATAGAGAATGATTGGGGAGACATGCCAGAAAAATGAAGCTTTTCGAAAAGGTTAGTGAACCAGAACCTGGAAGCCATCTTGTCCATTTCCATGAGGAAGAGCGAATCATTGTTGAACGAATAGGAGGTGCGACGTGAAGCGAGATATTTGATGAAAGGTTCATAAGGACATAGTGATGAGTTGAGGTGGAAGAGGTGGATAGGCAAAGAGTTTCCCAACTAATCCATTACTCCTGTGGCGTGAGAGAGTGAATCCGGAGAATGTATGGAGAGATAAGAAAGCCTGTGTTGGACGGACAGGCCGAAAAGCTTAACGAAGAAGCGAATTCTGAGCCTTGGAGGAGCCGAGAAGGCTAAGAAGATCATACAGAGGATATTGGAAGTGAGAAAGAATCATTGATGGCGTTTAAGTGACCTGGAATGAATATAAGCAGTATGGATGATGAACTGATTCTCAGTGGAAACCAAGGTAAGCTTTCGGAGGAACTGAGTGATCACAGGGAAGTGAGATCTTCCCTTGTTGATGACGAGGATCATGGCGTTGCTGTCGGAAAGGATAAGGATAGACTAGACGATTTATGCCCCCAAAGAATGGCTGTGATAGCAATTGGTTAGAGTCCAAACAAGGCAGAAAAGCTAACAGCTGGCCTGGGAGAGAAGCTCGGGGGTCACGATGAAGCTAACCACCTCCCTGTTAAAACCTCTGAAACCAACTGAGCGGTTTCAGAATTATTGGAATAATTCTGAATGAAGCGCGAGGAGCTGGATGTTCTCAGGAAGGAGAGATGCTTGAAGTGAGTTGAGGTTAATGCAGAGAACTCTATAGTGGTGCAAGGGCCGAGGGTCTTTTCCTCGGACAAAGGACTCAAAGGTTGGAAAAGGCATTGATGAGTGACCGGAACTGGAGCAGGACAAGGGGGGTACCTGACGTGCGTCGCTCAGGGACCCATCGTAGGTCGGAAGCAAAGGGGACCCGTCGTAGGTCGTATGCGATGGGGACCCGTAGTAGGTCGTATGCGATGGGGAGCTGCGCTGAGGTGCCTCGGAGTCGTTGGGAGGCGGGCCGCGCCGAGTGCCGTGATTACCAGAGCGGGGCCATGCCGAGCGCCGCAGTCGAGGGGGCGGACGCGCCGAATGCCGTGGTTGTCTGGAGCCGGGATGCACCAAATGCGAGCCTGGAGCGTTCGCAGGGCCGTGTGCGCTGGAGCGTCGGCGGCCTATGTTCCGGATCGTCTGGCGATCAGCTTAACTGGTAAAGGCAGAGCCACATCTGCGAGCTTGGTGGGCGTGCTTTTGCGGGTTCCATTCATTCCTATCGAGAGATATCTGGAGCTGTATAGTCGCGTTTCCTTCTTTATCGTGCCGTACTGTTTCCTTGGCAGAATAATCCAGATGTATCCCGCACATGTTCCCATAAAGACCTGGCGCTCGAGGTAACAAATGTTGCGCATGAAAGTGCTCAACGACTTGATCTGGCCGCTGCTTCAGGCGCTTCCTATGACGGGTGCCATATCCCTGTAATCAAAATGTGTAACAAAAAAATAAAAATGGTCAAGCACAAAATCTTGTCTGTGTTTTCACTGTCATGGATGTAGTGTTTGTGTACACATATAGATTTACATAATGTGTACAATTTGAGACCATAATAGGGATTGACTCATCATTTTGACAGCAAGATGTGTAATATTTCACCCAGAATGAAATATTACACATCTTGCTGTGAACACAATAGATAGGCTAGATCTTCTGTTTCCAGATCCACATGTGTTGGGCGTGTCCATGGGCTGCAGATGCGGTGGGCGTGCACCTTAACGACTTGATCTGGCTGTTGCTGCGCTCTTGCTGCTGTAGACTAGACGCTTTATGTTAACGACGTGTTTCTTGTGCTCTCTTTTAAGTCGCAACTCTGCCGATAACAATACTCAAGGACAAATTGTTGACAGTCCTTTTACTCATGGGTGTGCTTGTGTAGAGATAAGCACATATTGTATGCACATGAATGCAATGGAACATTTCACGCAATTTACCGCCTTAATATGGGTCTAAACGAGGTCTAAACCAGGATCAAACCAGATATAGAACATCTCGCTAAAGGCAACAGGTAGACTACATCTTCTGCTTCGAGATCCACATGTGGTGGATCCCTGGATAGGATCCTCGTGGGATACATTGCGGCGTGAGGAATTCGTGAAGTGGAACTAGGAAACGTGTGACAGATCAGTGTCTGAATCTGACGCGTTGTTAGCGGTTTATTCGAAACGAACTGGGTTGCCGGGTTAGGCTGCTATGAATAGGCTTCTGGGAAATTGAGGCGTGGCAGAAGTGAGCTGTGATTCGCTGAGGAGATGGGGTTTACATTGAATCACATGGTGTTACACACTGATTCTTGTAGGGTGTTTCTCAATTCCCAGGATCCTTCCTCCAAAGACCACTTTGTAGCACTCCTCTAGAGTCATCTCCTCTGAAGCAGAGCCTAGTGTCCTGCTTACAGCTCCTGGAGCGCACCTGAAACTGCGCCATGTCACATGACCAAACACAATAAAACTCAGTTTTTAAAAACATCAATACTTCTACAAATATGACGTGTTGAGGTGTTTATGTGTCCACATGCATTAAAACATGTGAATAATTAAGGCTGAGTGAATCGGTTATCGAGTAATTTTGGCTGTGAAGCCTACAGAAATACATGGGGTGAAACATTTTTGGACAGAAGACCAGCTGCATTCTTTCTTGTATTCTTTAAGATATTTTACTGCATTTGTCCTGATTTGAATTCATTTAATCTGATAAGAGTGTCATCTGTAGCAATGTGGCTTAAAATGGACATTTTTTTAAAACAAAGTGAAGTTGTAATGCATTGTGGGAAATTTGCAGTGCTGAGCCAAGGATCTACAGGTGCATCCTTGGTAAAAGAGCCAAACTGAGGAGTGGAACACAGAGGAGGTGAGGGCTTTGGGGGAACTGGAACACCACTTAGAGCTCTAATGACGTGGCTCTGTCCGAGTGGTTCAGAAGCCAAGGATCCTGGTAACAGGGACACACCCGTAGATTGTCCTGTGTGCCTGCCTGTGGAAAAAAAGCTTACACCAGTATTAACATACTTTTCAGTAATTTTTTTTTAACTTGTTTTATTACTGACAAGTGTAACTTGAAGGATAAAGTTTGTGTTAGTAAGGGAAGGATGTAGCCTGTTGCCACTAACTATGTAGGCTACATAACTTAATTGGTGCTGCAAGCGTTGTTAGCGTGCCTTTTCTTTATTTTTCATCCTAAAGGCTGTCACAGAGCATAAGAGCATTTGCCTGATTTTGGCTGTGATTTGGTTCTCCCTGAGTTCGGGGAGATGTGACTCAACTTTTTGTCTTCATGTGCAATTTTGAAACCACTGCTCGTGTGTGATGTCAGTGTTAGACCGTAACCACCAAACATGTGTGATGCTCTGCAAACTCCGTCTCCTCTCTGTGATGCTCTGCAAACCCCGCCTCCTCTGTGTGATGTTCTGTAAACCCCACCTCCTCTGTATGTGATTCAATCTAAACATCGCCTTCTCTCTATGTGATTCACTATAAAGCCGGCCTCCTCTGTGTGTGTGTGATTCACTGTAAACCCCGCCTGCTCTATGTGTGATTCACTGTAAACCCTGCCTTCTCTGTATGTGATTGACTGTAAACCCCGCCTCCTCTGTATGTGATTCACTGTAAACCCCGCCTCCTCTGTATGTGATTCACTGTAAACCTCGCCATCTCTGGATGTGATTCACTGTAAACCTGGCCTCCTCTATGTGTGATAGACTGTAATCCCCGCCTTCTCTGTGTGATGCTCTGTAAACCCTGCCTCCTCTGTATGTGATTCACTGTAAACCCAGCCTCCTCTGTATGTGATTCACTGTAAACCCAGCCTCCTCTGTATGTGATTCACTGTTAACCCTGCTGCCACTGCATGTGATCACTGTAAACCCAGCCTCCTCTGTATGTGATTCACTATAAACACCACCTCCTCTGTATGTGATTCACTGTAAAGCCTCCTCTGTATGTGATTCACTATAAACACCACCTCCTCTGTATGTGATTCACTGTAAAGCCTCTTCTGTATGTGATTCACTGTAAATCCTGCCTCCTCTGTGTGATGCTCTGTAAAACCTGCCTCCTCTGTATGTGATTCAATGTAAACACCGCCACCTCTGTATGTGATTCACTGTAAACCCAGCCTCCTCTGTATGTGATTCACTGTTAACCCTGCTGCCACTGCATGTGATCACTGTAAACCCAGCCTCCTCTGTATGTGATTCACTGTAAACACCGCCTCCTCTGTATGTGATTCACTGTAAACACCGCCTCCTCTGTATGTAATTCACTGTAAACCCCACCACCTCCGTGTGATGCTCTGTAAACCCCACCCATCTGTGTGATGCTCTTTAAACCCTGCCTCCTCTATGTGTGTGTGATTCACTTGTGGCAGTATAGCCTGCAGGTGGGCTCTGCCACTTGGGTGCAGTCTAATTATTGGGTAGAGGTGACATCAGTCCATCTATTAAAGCGCCCCTTTCCATCCCCTCACCCTCTGACCTCACGCTCTTACTTCCGGGCCCCATTGTTAACATTGCTTTTTCGCCACTCTCAGGTAGTATTCCAGATTCAGTGTTAAGATCAAGATTCAATAAGGTCTGTAGCGCTGATTACTTGCTTTTGTTTAATGCTTGCTGCCATGGGCCGTATTAGCTGTGGCGTTGCGTACCGCACGTCATGCCGGCTAGCGGGCTGGCTGTCCTTCACCTCACTCGTCCAGCAACAAATACAGGTGTGTAACTGGGGGTAATGTGCATTTTACTTTCTAGATCTGAAGCCATGGAGTTGAGTGCACTGCCGCCGCCTTGTCTTGCCCTGATCTCTTGTCTTGCCTTTACCGTGTACAGGTGTTTTCTGGAGATCTGAACTCGGGACTGGACTTACAAACACACTTTGGAAGAAAGTTGTGCAGTGAACTGTGAACAGAATTGCCCTAACTCATGCAGTCATACTGTCACACTGAACTAATTCATGGGAAAGGTATAAATAAACGGTATAATTTTTGCTATACGTGAATTATGCCTCTGTTTATCAACAAAGAACCTATGTGTCTTTGTATTAGCTGGTCCTGGGCCAACTTCCAGGTGGCGTTGTTGGTATTTTTCATTCATTATATGTTAAAGTAAATGCTAATTGTGATTCACTGTAAAACTCGCCTCGTCTTCATGTGATTCATTCGAAACCCCACCTCCTCTATATGTGATTCACGTAAACCCCACCTCCTCTATATGTGAGTCACTGAAAACCCTGCCTCCTCTGTATGTGATTCACTTTAAACCTCCTCTGTATGTGATGCTCTGTAAATCCCGCCTGCTGTGTGTGTGTGATTCACTGTAAACCCCGCCTCCTCATGTATTTCATGTATTTCCCTATAAACATGTACATGTTATGTGCTGACAGTTCCTCTTACTTGAGTAGTACTTTTACTAAACACCCAGAGGCAACCCATCCAGATACGGGGTACATGCAGCCAAAAATTTTCCTCAAGTAAGAGTAACCTTACTTTTAAATAAAATTCAAGCAGAAGGAGTGGTCCAAGAAATGACTCAATGACTTGGAGTAAAAAAGTGTTTAGTAAAAGTACTAGTCAAATAAGAGGAACTGTTTGCACATAACATCTACCTTATAAGTTAAAGATGTAATATAGTTGTAACTGAAAAAAACAAAATATTAAATACAGGTGGTTTATAGTGAAATACATGATAAACGCAGAGGAGGCGGGGTTTACAGGGTGTCACATACACAGGAGGCGGGTTTACAGAGCATCACACAGAGGAGGTGGGGTTTACAGAGCAGGTTCTCTGGTTTCCCCCATCAACCCATGATTAAAAAAAAAATCAAGGACCATGACGATGGGAGGCGAACTGCTACTCCTCGCTCCCCCAGGTCCCTCTGCAGCTGGCACTGAGGAAACAACATGTATTAAATAGTGCAAAAATAGTTACAGTTTAAATGAAACAGATGGCATATGTCCATATGACAGGTTGGACATAGAACATGCTATAGTAGTTTCCCCTTCTCGTATTTTTGCTCAATTCTTCATCACTTCTTTTCAAGGCTCCATATTGCAAATAAACTTTTTCTCAAATTTTAACTGCTACTGGTATACGCTCAATGCTTTGTACTTACTTTGCTTCCAAATTTATTTTATTAATCATTGAAGCACTTTTTTAGGTACAAAAAAACTCTGCTGCTCGCTAGCATGATATGCATTCATTGGAGATTCTGACAGATGTGATGATGTTTATGGTGACGTCAGATGCCATTTGGTACCACAGTAAATGCAGATGTCCAAATTATAACATAATAATCCACTGTAGTCATGGATTAGAACTATAGAGCAAACAGAAGGACATGTCTGCTTTAAAATTGTAATTTGTCACTTTTAAATTACCACAATTATATTTAAGATTAGAGTTGATTCCATAACTGTTTTGTTCTTTTCATTTCAACTTGTCTTTACAAAGTTTTCAACTGTGACATGTTGCTGAAGTAAATATAAACAGTAATACTGAAACCAAACCATAATGCAAATTTATGCTAAAAAAAAAGATCAGAATGTACAATATTGTTAAAAAACATGAGCTGCAAAAAATAAATAGAAGAACACAGGTAAGTAATTTCTGTCTATAGAAATGATTAATTCAACCTTCTACAACTCAAATCTACAACTCAAATCTTTTTATATTGCAGGCAAATCAGCAAACTAGTAAATGAAAAGGTACACTCAATATAGTATTTATTGAAGCTGGCCTACTCCAAACCAAGTCATACTTAGAAAAACATGGAAACCACATGCACGGTAAGATTACTGGTGTGGTGGGTTTTAAAGTGCCTATGACAGATTAGACCAGGTAGCTCGCCAAGGGATTTCTGAATTATATGTATTGTTCTGAATAACTCAAATTTGATTAATTGAATGCTCAGTATTATTGTAAATAATAATAATGCATCAGTTTTATATAACGCTTTTCTGGACACTCAAAGACGCTTTTACAGAGCATTATTCATTCACTCCAGACCCGGTGGTGGTAAACTACTATTGCAGCCACAGCTGCCCTGGGGCAAACTGACGGAAGCGAGGCTGCCAATCTGCGCCATCGGCCCCTCCGACCACCACCAACGCACACACCACTTTCATACTAGGCATTGTGGGTGATGTGCCTTGCCTAAGGACACTACGACAGTTTTTGCCACTGGTGCCCCACTGTGGCACCTGGAATTCCCAGTGGTCTCCCATCCAAGTACTAACTAGGCCCGGCCCTGCTTAGCTTCTGAGATCTGACGGGATCAGGCTTTGACAAGCCGGTATGGCCACGAAATCTATCATTTTGGTGGCTGACTTTGTGCACTCATAAATAAATAATGGTTTATGTTTTACGTTTTATCTAATTGTACCCATCTAAGTCTTGCCATGGCTCGTATACTGTGCTTGTGACTGCTAAAATTAGTAGCTTTCTGGAATTTTCATTTTGTAAAGGTAACTCACTCAAGAAAAAAGTTGGAGACCCCTGGGTTGGACTCATTTTACTAAAATTCACTTAAGATCATTATCTTTAAGATTTTACAAGAACTCTACTTTCTGTCATTTTCAACATGTTTTTCAACTATTTTTCTTGATTGGTGGAACTGTCACTTGTATGTACTGCAGGTTTTATACCAACAAATTAAGTCCAAATTAGATAATCATCCAAATCTGTCATACACAGTTTACGCCATAAATGTAGTGAATGCTTTGTGAAAGACACCTTTCAAGCAGGGCAAGGTGCTCTCATCACTATAGTGCCCCCACCAAACACATGAAACATCACTATTATTGGATTTGTACTAAATTTGGGGATTGAATTCTATGTGTGATTACAACCAAAAAAATATATAAATTATGGATATGGGGTATTTTTCAGGTTGGCCAGCAGGGCGCAAATACTCCCCCCAAAAATATAAAAAAAATGATTACATGGACATGTTTAGTTCAATCGTGCTGAAATTTCTATCACTTATACACTGCATGACCCTGATCCCATTGATATAACAATTATCAGTGCTACAGCACCACCTATAGTAATGTACAAAATTTACTATGGGGAGAAAAAATATTACTTTCACATTAATTCATGAAAGCTGTCGGTCTGGGCAGCTGTCGGGAAAAGAGAGTGGCCTGAGTCATTGGCGGTCGCGTGGGAGGGGCATGCGCACTTGGGTGAGGGCCATCATTGCCGTGAGCAGCTTTAATTAGTCTTTTTTTGTGGAACGGAACTATGAGGATTTCTAAATTGGAAAATTGTTTTGTGTCTTGTGTGAAGTTTTGCTAAGTGCTCAAAGGTTTACCAGATTTACGAAAAGTTTCAGTAAATGCCAAAGCGATAAAAAAAGAGTTTAAGTTCTACAACATGCACAGTTCTTCTGCATGAACATCAGCTCAGATTCTGCCCTCTAGTGGAGGAGAATACAACAAATACAGCAACTGCACAAAATGTGACCTGCTTTGCTATAGAGCTGATTTTCTGACATAGACATTAAAACGACTTACATAATTATTAATGTATAAAAATGTTTAAATAATCAATTTATTAGGAAAATAACTAGATATTCACAATTAGAGTTGTCAAAAGTTTCTAAAATCAGATAATCAATACTATCTAATTAGTATTGATTATTAATTATGGAAACTATATGCAAAGAGAAGAACTTTCCTGAAAATCAAACTACAGTTTGATTTTGAGCTTTATCAGAATATAAGTACTTCATATTGTGTTGAAAATTATATTCTATACAAATTATCTATCTTTTCATCTTGGGTGTACAGTATACGGTGTTGAGTATTGAGTGAATTCCTTAATATTGAGATTTTAATATTGTAACAACACTACCCACAATGTGTGTTTGGCTTGAAACAGTTGCAGTTCAGATGACATTGACTAACTCTAAATCATGAACACATTGTTCTGTCCTTCATTGCATCAGCAGTACCCTCTAAATACAGTTCAAATACCTCTTCTACTCCTCATGTAGAGTCATTACGTGGATCACAGCTGGGTACTAGTGACTTGCATGTAATTTCTGGAGCATACTTGTGTGATTCACACTCACAAGGAAACACTTCCTCTGGACCTCTGCCCCAGCCCCTGCTGCTGTGGGAACAGAGCCCAGCCCCCACTTCGCAAAAACATACAAACAAAACTGTATATCCTCTGGACCCTCTACGCTGCTGTTTCACACACTGTGCATCCTCTGGACCCTGCACTCCACACTGTCCATCCTCTGTACCCTTGTACCTTTGGGCCTCTGCCCTCGGCCTCTACTGCTTTGATAACAAAGTCCAGCCCTCACGTTCTATCCTCTGTACCTGATACTCAACACTGTGCATCCTCTGTATCCTACTTCCTCTGGACCTCACCCTTCACTCTGTACCAAGCTCTCCTTTCCCATTTTGTGCATCCTTTGTACCAAACACCTCTGCTCCACCATGTGCAATCTCTGTACCCTTCCTCATCTGGACCTCTGTCCTCAGCCCATGCTGCTGTGGCAACTGAGCCCAGCCCCCACTGCTCGAACTGTGCATCCTCTGTACCCTTTACTCCACACTATAGAGAACAAAAACATTAATTCTGTCAACTGGACAAATGTTTTGATCAAATATATTTTGCATCTCACCAAAGCTTTCATTTCTGGTTAGACATTGGTGGACACTGTCTTATATCTGTCTGAAGGGAAGAGCTAACTACACCAAAACTAACCCACTTTATAAGAGAATGTACCAACATAGACAGGACTCCTTTGAGGATCGTGAGGTACAGAGCTTAGCCAGAGAAAAGAAATGGTTTGAGAGGGGAGTTAAATAGGCTATTTTTGCTAGGAAAGACACTCCATCTTTGAACAGAATTAGAAGCTTCAGACATCATCTCTATCCTATTTACAACTCCAACCTCAGACCTAAATCAAAACAAAGAAAACAACAATGATAGTCTGTATGCTCCGAGGTATGAAAGCACCCATCAGGGGAATGAACGATTCTGCTAAGATGACTCGGACACAGTTCACACTTAGTGCAGTTCATTAGACCTAGCTAACAAACAGAAACTGTAAACAAGTTTCAGTGTAGTTACCTCCTCCCTTCAGGTAGATATAAAGCAGTGTACTCCAGCGTCTGATCAGAAATGATAAAGCAGCTTGAATGAGCTGCAAAACATCTTTAATCAAAAACTATGTCCAGGTGACAGAGTAAAAGGTTTCTTTCTCTATGGAACCTGCCTGGATGACTGAGGGATTACACAGATGCCACACTGTCAATCTTCTGTACCCTATACTCATCTGCCTCACACTATGCACCCTCTGTATCCTGCGCCCTCTGCTCTAGCTCTACTGTGTATCCTCTATGCCTGACACAAAGTAGAAAAAAAATCAGTAAATGGAGAAGCAATTGAAAACCTAATCATTTTAATGCAGTGTGTATGGAAGATAATTACTCCAGCCCTCTGCTTTATTGCTTTGGTATTCCTTGACCAAGAGAAGGCACAACTGTGAAGTGAAAACCATTTCAGGAGACTTCATCATGAAGATCACAGACAGAAGGCTAAAAGTTTGTAGTGCTGTTGACAAAGGACAGGGTGGCTACTTTGAGGATTTCAATATAAAATATTACAAATATTTAGTTATTTCACTTTCTTTCATTGCTACCTAATTATATACATCTTGCTTCATATGTGTGATGTCTTCTGTCTATAAATCTATCTTCGTGGCCATACCGGCTTGTCAAAGCCTGATCCAGTCAGATCTCAGAAGCTAAGCAGGGCTGGGCCTGGTTAGTACTTGGATGGGAGACCACTGGGAAGTCCAGGTGCCACAGTGGGGCGCCAGTGGCAAAAACTGTCGTAGTGTCCTTATCAAGGCACATCACCCACATTGCCTAGTATGAAAGTGGTGTGTGCGTGAATGGTGGCGGTGGTCGGAGGGGCTGATGGCGCAGATTGGCAGCCTCGCTTCCGTCAGTCTGCCCCAGGGCAGCTGTGGCTACAATAGTAGTTTACCACTGCCGGATCTGGAGTGAATGAATAATGCTCTGTAAAGCGTCTTTGAGTGTCCTGAAAAGCGCTATATAAAACTGATGCATTATTATTATTATTATAAATTTAAAAAGTTGTAAAGAAAAAAAAAAACATTGAATGAGATGGTGTGAACAAACTTGTGACATTCACCACTGCATACAGGTGACATCCACTCTGCAGAAAAGTTACATACTGTACCTTTAACATTTACTATTGATCTTTTTTATTGTCAAGTTGATCAAAGTTTGGAGCACATTTTAAATCAACAGTGTATTCTTTAATGACACGTATCAGAAGGTCAGCTAAACAAAATCAAAATACATAAAAACAGCAAGAGCTTGTATCATACTACACAAACTGCACAGTCCATTTCTAATTTATAGCTCAACAATGAACTCCTGCAGCAGCGCCCTCTACTGGCTCAGTAACAGCACATGTCTCTTCATTTAAAGGTCCTATATTTAATGCAAAAGTGAGGTTTAAGCCATGTTAGAATCCTCCTCAGAAACATACCTGGAGTTGTGTTTTGTTTAATTCACACATGTTTGAGTAACCCCGCATTATTAGTCAAAATGTTCTGCCTCAACTTGTGATGTCATGTAGTGGAAGTTTTCAAGTAGTTTCACAGTTACTTTTTTTACCTTTCCTACCTCTATCCAAATGATTCTACTGAAAGTGTATGGAGTTTAAAAACACAATGAAGGAAGTGTCCTGTATTATCCCTGTTCAGTTTGAGAGAAGAACTCTAAATATGTGGGATTTGTGTGTTAAACATGTGTAAATGAAACAAAACAAAACTTCAGATGTGTTTGAGATGAAGCAACATTATAGTAGTCCAGGACCCAGACCCCACCACAATTATTGATTAGTTTATATTATCTAAGTGAAATATGAGTCTTGTATCTTTTAAAAAGTTTGAGGTTGGAGAGGTTTAATAGGGGGATGTGGTCAAAATCCGAAGTAGCAGAAAATAAAGTTTCTTTAGTCATTAAATTTGGACTGTTTATGGCAGATGATTATATTTTACTATATCCTTTTATACTCTTTAAACCATGTCAAATTGTTTCTATATTATATGCCTCAAATCTGATAGGGCAAATCAAGATAGTTCTCTTACAGTTCAATTACTCAATATTCACTGAAGCATAATCTTGTGATACTTAATGAAATGTGCATTCATTTCTATGTATTTTCATTTCATGTGATCCTGTCACAGGTTTAACCTGTGGTCTGACATACAGTTAAAGTTAAAATCTGCTATAAAACCCATGCTATTAAACATGCTAGCTACTAACTTTCTATCCATATAGCCCAGTCTGAGGTTATCATCAAAATCTAGAACACATCCTATGTTAAACTAAGGGCAGTTTATTGATTTAGCAATAGCCTTTGTATTTAAGTTCTAGAATGTAATATCTAAATTGTGCAGTAATTGACATTATGCAATATAATTTGTGTATGGGGGTGTGTGTGAGAAAGGTAAGCCTCCTCAGGTGATTGTGAACTCTGTGGACGTCTTCAGACCCTCCAACCCTCTGGAACTGGCCAAGAGCATTGTTGGAGCCAAGGAGCTAGGCAAGATGCTGGTGGACTGTGTGAGTAGCACCCCCTGCTGCGTGTTCAGAGAGCAGTGCAGGCTTTAGAGTGGGCTGTTGACACTTGTGTTTTCAGTGCACAGATTCAGACGGCTGTGCAGTGGACAGGGCCAGAGCCTGGTGTGAGATGACGGACACACTCTACCACAGGTGTGTAATCACACATACTGCTGGTGCTGCTATAGATACTGCACCCACCACATTCTAAATAAGTGATCAACAGAGCAAGAGACTGGTGTCAAGTGAGGAATAATTATATAAATGTATATGGGAGAATGTGTTTGCTGATGTCTATATCAGATTATGTTTCCATGTTTTTCACTGTGAAGCCCATTGGGGCAACTCTTGTTGTGATCTGGGCTATATAAATAAAATTTAATTGAATTGAATGTACAAGTAAATAAAATATCTGCTGTCAAAAATATTGCGTTATTACCGAATTAACCCAAAACAATTTTAACTGCATTATTTTTTTTAAATTGTGAGATTAACTAATTACTAACTAATTAATTCTATAAGAGTGAGCTGTGCAGTTGTATGGAGTATGGTATGAATGTAGTCTTGTATCTCTCACAGTTTGAGCGGAGCTGTTGGAAAATGAGCTCCTCTCTCCCTCTAAATATCAATATTATCATTTCTCACAGTGTTTCGTTGTAGCAGTATATCAAGCTTCATCATTTGTTATCGTGACAGGCCAAACACAGACATTAATTTGAAACCCAGTGCTAAGTTTTGACCCTCTTGTCTTTTGGCCATTGACAGGCTCAGCCCACAGCTGTCCCAGGAGGTGATGCTGGATGAGGTGGGGGATGGGGTGCTAGTGGACATGCTGTGGGACACTCAGATGTACCTGTACGAGAAGAGGGACGTCCTGCAGGCGCTGGCCCAGGAGCTGCTGGACCACTGACCACACCACTGACCACACCACTGACCACACCACAGACCACACCACACCACTGACCAAAGCCTGTATGTATCTGACATGACATCTACAAGTGACTGAATGCACAATGTAAAAGAGCCTGTAACACTTGAGTTTACAGACCATATATCGCTAGCTAAGTGGCTGTTGGTTTGCTAGTTAGTGGTTATTGCCTATTATTCAGTATTTAGGAAACACTTATTAAAGATCTGATTATTGCTGTCTTAACTATGTGGAAAAACGAGTTCATTTTACACACTTTTTGAAACTATGTTTCCTCATAAAAACAGACCTGGAGTTGTGTTTTGTTTCATTCACACATTTAACACACACATCTTGCAGATTTAGGCTGTTTCTTCTCACTGTTACACCTTAGGCGCTTTCAGGCTGCCAGAGAACTGTGCCAGTGCCGGTTCTCACACCTAATCTGGAACCGACTGACGTGTTCACGCCGAAAATCAGAGCATTCAGGAGCTGAAAAGTTGGTTCCCGATGGGAAACAAGTAAAATTTGTTTTTTCCAAGCGAACCTTGACAACATCAGCAAGTTCATCCAGGTCACACATGGTAAAATAAACAAGCACCACGTGGGTGGCACATCTGCCAGCACAATCTTCACGTATGACAAGAAAAGTTTTAAGTCTACAAATTTTTATGTACCGTTTATCTTGCAAATATCTGTGTTCGCCTGGTAAGGTTCCGTCTTTGGATTCAGCGTTGCTGCCATAGATGTAGCAAAGCGCAGCACACATAAATAAGGATTCTGCATTTTGAATATCCAAATTATTCACCACGATGAGTTTCTAAGTGCTTTTCACACTTTTCACGGACCAGAGTGGAGTTCTGCAACAACAGTAAAGCTAACCATTGTTAGCTTTACTGTTGACTAGCATTCTAACCACACACTTCCTCATTATCAGACAATAAAACACTTGTTTTGAGTTGCTTCTACAATATATCTGTACTGGGGAAACACGGTGGCTCAATAATCATGATTTTTTCACCTGTTTAGTTGAAAAAAAGAACAAAACATATTAATAGGCACTACTACTAAATACTAACAGTGTTATATTACCTTTTTAGCTAGTGATTAGTATGTGGTCCCTAAACTATCCTTTGCTTGAGCTAGTAGTGAAATATACTGACAAATTTGAAGAATGAAGATGAAGAAATGATTTTTCTGTCTGCCATGGTTTGACTCTGGATAACTATGCGTACAGTCCCTAATACCGATCTAGTGACTTTTTCCCCTAGACAAGTTAACATGACTTGAATTAAGGATGTTTAAGATTAAGTGGCTTTGACTTATGTCAAATGATCTGCCAACTCTTATTGCACTGAAACAAAAACACTTGATTGCACTTGCAGTAAGAACCCATGCTGAATTTTTGGATGTCAAAGTTAGAGTGGGTAGCAGAAAAGTGTTTAAAATATCAGTTCACTATAAGTTCAAGTCATTTTAACTCACATGGGCTTTATTATTTTGCAGTGCACATTTTCTTTGAACTCAAGTCATTCTTAAAATATTGTGAATGTTGTGGTTTTATATGTATTTTTTTTTTTCTCTAGAAATGATATATGGTTGATCTGTTACTATATGATGTGCACTATATTGATGAACTTACAGATATATTGCCATGTCAGGATATTACCTGAACTTTGCAGCAAACTATGAAGTACCCCTTTGACCAGTTGATATCAGACTGGAGGTGTTCTGTCTGTATGTCTTTGGCAGAATGTTCAGCATTATTCATGGTGACACAAAACACTGCTGAAAAAGATTTAAGATAGTCTGAAAACATAAGAAAAAATACAAAATGGTTTTAACACATTTTCTGGAGCCTGTGTTTAATATGAGGATTCATTGTCGTGTTTGGGTGTTTGATTTTCATCAAAAATGTGAGTGACTCACTGAAAAACTGTGGGCTAATGCCACCTAGCTTGTGACTGTAATGTTATTTGAGAGAGAGAAATACTTTATTGATTCAGAGTAAAGTTCAAATTGTGTTGCAGCAAAACATTGAAATAATGCCAAACAATAACTAAACAAATCCACACTGATCAAAACTAGTCAGAGTAAAAATGCAGTATTGTTGGTATTTAGACTCCTGTACAGTGCTCATGTTTCACTGACTGACTTTGTTCTCATGTTATCTGCTACTTTTTCCACAGTAATGGAGTAGGAAGTTTCTACCTCTTCATATTGAATAAGTGTATTTATACAGACCTGTGTAATGCTGCTACTGTGAAGCCATAATCAACAATGTAAGCATCACTGGTATAAACCAAATGTTCTGACGCACTGTTGTTTGTGTAGTTTCTCATAGTGGTCCACTTATCTACTTCTACGCTATGTTCAGCAGATGGGGGTAGTGAATTCAAAGACTGGTTTATCTGATTTCTTACATATATTACTGGGCATATTCGGGGCCAGAGAAATGTATACTGGCCTCAAGATTCCCTCAGCCTTTTACAATAGAATTCTACCATATATTGACAAATGTCACTTCAGCATTCATTAATGAACCTTTTTTAAACTTGCTTAGTTAGAGTTGAAGTCCAGATTGCAGTGATTTGTTTGATTATGATCGAGGGTAAATCCAGGGTAAATCACAGTCCTTTTTACAGGTACACCATACATTTCAGGACAGTCAGTTTTTAAGCAGCAACAGGACATACAAATAACCCAGAATAACCCAGACACTTCTGAGAAATCTCTGATACAATTAATCGCTATACTTACAGTGCTTAACAAATGTATTAGAGCACCTGTCATGAAAACCATAAATAACTTCATAGTTTAGCAAAAACTTGTTTCAAATTCAATTCAGATGACATTGTTCTTCATTAAGAAAATGACCAATTGAAATAATAAAATTGTCCTTGTTGATAAATAATAACCAAAAATGTGAATATTTAGTGTGAGCACCTTTGGTCAGATCACAGCTGCATTCTTATTGCTATTCTTATTTATGTTGTTTTGAAAAGTCTCTTTTGTTTTTGCTTTGGTTGAGACTTTTGTGTCAGTTTTGGAAAACATTAAACTTGAAAATTGTGTGGATAGCAACAATAGTTCTATTTTAGCATTAAATATATGGTTTTGATAAAACAGATCTTGCATATACTGGAGGATTAAGCATAATAGAAGCATAAAAAGATATTTTGATAAACAGAAATACTGAACACCTGATACTGGATGGTGGTCTAATACATTTCTTAAGCACTGTACTTCTTTTTGATACTTGAAAAATATAGCTGTGAGATTTTAAATTCACTGTCAAACGAAATTCTCTGAAAATTGGTCCTTGATGTATGAGTCGCCATCATTTGTGCAACAAGTACAAAACTATAGGGACTGACTGGACAGCATTATTTTATTCCTTTTTCAATACTGATCCTGGGGGATGGCCCATATAACATTTCAACAGAGCTACTAGTCTTTGTATAGTGTTTGCAGCAATAAAACCATTTCCAAAGCCAAATGTTTCCAGAGTGTTTATCATAAATTGATGACTGACAATATCAACCGTCTTATAGAAATCTACAAATAAAACAAGACTGTCTATTCGTATATATTCATTAAAGTCCATCAGGTCTAAGATGAGTAACATTTGATACTTTTACCTGTCACAAAACCTGACTGGACTCCAGTTTTCTAGATTAAGTTGATCCTTTTTGGGTTTAAGGATTAATTTAATAAGGCCTCGTCTCAGCTGATGCTGTCAAATGACCTGCTTCTTCAAAAATCTGGACTAAGAATGGAGCTCAAGATCCTTTAAAGTTTTTCTAGAATTCACTGGTCAGGCCATCATTACCTGATTTGTTGTCTTTCAATGTTTCTATGGCACTTATCACGTCAGAATTTTTTTTTTTTTTTGTAATCACATATATTTAAATTTTCACCAGTTGTGTTCAGGTTTTATTTCACATTATGGCAATACAAATCCATTTTATGTTTATCAAGCGTTTCCCTGGTGTACAATTTACTGGCCACAGTTTGCGATTAACTCATCTTCACAAACATTATCACTGATAATAATTTTAAGAAATTTCAAAGTTTCTTTTTTTTCCAATTTAAAAAAGTATTTAACACATTGTTCTCCTTGCTCTAGCCAGTTTCTTTTAGATCAAATAAAAACACTGCGTTTTCCTCATACATTGATCTAAAGCAGTCTGACATAGTTCAAGTTCTGTTTGCTCATCCTCAGTTAAGATTACTTCACCAGCAATGACCAGGCCAACAACACATGTGCGAAGTGAAAAGCGTTTATTGTATTGAGACGAGACAGTTCGGCTGGGTTGAGACTCAGGGTGGGGGGACAGTCTCAATCTTCACATGGCCCAGCAGGAAGGGACCCCAAAAATTTGGAGAGAAGGAATGGCTTGGTGGAGTTTATCGAGGTAGTCTCGAACACAGGACTGGTAGGTGCTAGATGCCCAGCGACCAAGAATCTTTATTTTCCGGTTGGGTAACCCAGCCTTGGCGGCTGACGTGGCAGCACCGATGCAGAAGGAGTAAATAGAGAATGATTGGGGAGACATGCCAGAAAAATGAAGCTTTTCAAAAAGGTTAGTGAACCAGAACCTGGAAGCCATCTTGTCCATTTCCATGAGGAAGAGCGAATCATTGTTGAACGAATAGGAGGCGCGACGTGAAGCAAGATATTTGATGAAAGGTTCATAAGGACTTAGTGATGAGTTGAGGTGGAAGAGGTGGATAGGCAAAGAGTTTCCCAACTAATCCATTACTCCTGTGGCGTGAGAGAGTGAATCCGGAGAATGTATGGAGAGATCAGAAAGCCTGTGTTGGACGGACAGGCCGAAAAGCTTAACAAAGAAGCGAATTCTGAGCCTTGGAGGAGCCGAGAAGGCTAAGAGGATCATACAGAGGATATTGGAAGTGAGAAAGAATCATTGATGGCATTTAAGTGACCTGGAATGAATATAAGCAGTATGGATGATGAACTGATTCTCAGTGGAAACCAAGGTAAGCTTTCGGAGGAACTGAGTGATCACAGGGAAGTGAGATCTTCCCTTGTTGATGACGAGGATCATGGCGTTGCTGTCGGAAAGGATAAGGATAGACTAGACGATTCATGCCCCCAAAGAATGGCTGTGATAGCAATTGGTTAGAGTCCAAACAAGGCAGAAAAGCTGACAGCTGGCCTGGGAGAGAAGCTCGGGGGTCACGATGAAGCTAACCTCTGAAACCAACTGAGCGGTTTCAGAATTATTGGAATAATTCTGAATGAAGCGCGAGGAGCTGGATGTTCTCAGGAAGGAGAGATGCTTGAAGTGAGTTGAGGTTAATGCAGAGAACTCTATAGTGGTGCAAGGGCCGAGGGTCTTTTCCTCGGACAAAGGACTCAAAGGTTGGAAAAGGCATTGATGAGTGACCGGAACTGGAGCAGGACAAGGGGGGTACCTGACGTGCGTCGCTCAGGGACCCATCATAGGTCGGAAGCAAAGGGGACCCGTCGTAGGTCGTATGCGATGGGGACCCGTAGTAGGTCGTATGCGATGGGGAGCTGCGCTGAGGTGCCTCGGAGTCGTTGGGAGGCGGGCTGCGCCGAGTGCCGTGATTACCAGAGCGGGGCCATGCCGTGCGCCGCAGTCGAGGGGGCGGACGCGCCGAATGCCGTGGTTGTCTGGAGCCGGGATGCACCAAATGCGAGCCTGGAGCTTTCGCAGGGCCGTGTGCGCTGGAGCGTCGGCGGCCTATGTTCCGGATCGTCTGGCGATCAGCTTAACTGGTAAAGGCAGGGCCACATCTGCGAGCTTGGTGGGCGTGCTTTTGCGGGTTCCATTCATTCCTATCGAGAGATACCTGGAGCTGTATAGTCGCGTTTCCTTCTTTATCGTGCCGTACTGTTTCCTTGGCAGAATAATCCAGATGTATCCCGCACATGTTCCCATAAAGACCTGGCGCTCGAGGTAACAAATGTTGCGCATGAAAGTGCTCAACGACTTGATCTGGCCGCTGCTTCAGGCGCTTCCTATGACGGCTGCTATATCCCTGTAATCAAAATGTGTAACAAAAAAATAAAACTGGTCAAGCACAAAATCTTGTCTGTGTTTTCACTGTCATGGATGTAGTGTTTGTG
Organism: Odontamblyopus rebecca; assembly: GCA_030686955.1. Taxonomy (NCBI): domain Eukaryota; kingdom Metazoa; phylum Chordata; class Actinopteri; order Gobiiformes; family Gobiidae; genus Odontamblyopus; species Odontamblyopus rebecca. Next base: position 32,018,849 of record CM060658.1, read on the forward strand.
TACACATATAGATTTACATAATGTGTACAATTTGAGACCATAATAGGGATTGACTCATCATTTTGACAGCAAGATTTCACCCAGAGTGAAATATTACACATCTTGCTGTGAACACAATAGATAGGCTAGATCTTCTGTTTCCAGATCCACATGTGTTGCGCGTGTCCATGGGCTGCAGATGCGGTGGGCGTGCACCTTAACGACTTGATCTGGCTGTTGCTGCGCTGTTGCTGCTGTAGACTAGACGCTTTATGTTAACGACGTATTTCTTGTGCTCTCTTTTAAGTCGCAACTCTGCCGATAACAATACTCAAATTGTTGACAGTCCTTTTACTCATGGGTGTGCTTGTGTAGAGATAAGCGCATATTGTATGCACATGAATGCAATGGAACATTTCACGCAATTTACCGCCTTAATATGGGTCTAAACGAGGTCTAAACCAGGATCAAACCAGATATAGAACATCTCGCTAAAGGCAACAGGTAGACTACATCTTCTGCTTTGAGATCCACATGTGGTGGATCCCTGGATAGGATCCTCGTGGGATACATTGCGGCGTGAGGAATTCGTGAAGTGGAACTAGGAAACGTGTGACAGATCAGTGTCTGAATCTGACGCGTTGTTAGCGGTTTATTCAAAACGAACTGGGTTGCCGGGTTAGGCTGCTATGAATAGGCTTCTGGGAAATTGAGGCGTGGCAGAAGTGAGCTGTGATTCGCTGAGGAGATGGGGTTTACATTGAATCACATGGTGTTACACACTGATTCTTGTAGGGTGTTTCTCAATTCCCAGGATCCTTCCTCCAAAGACCACTTTGTAGCACTCCTCTGAAGCAGAGCCTAGTGTCCTGCTTACAGCTCCTGGAGCGCACATGAAACTGCGCCATGTCACATGACCAAACACAATAAAACTCAGTTTTTAAAAACATCAATACTTCTACAAATATGACGTGTTGAGGTGTTTATGTGTCCACATGCATTAAAACATGTGAATAATTAAGGCTGAGTGAATCGGTTATCGAGTAATTTTGGCTGTGAAGCCTACAGAAATACATGGGCTGAAACATTTTTGGACAGAAGACCAGCTGCATTCTTTCTTGTATTCTTTAAGATATTTTACTGCATTTGTCCTGATTTGAATTCATTTAATCTGATAAGAGTGTCATCTGTAGCAATGTGGCTTAAAATGGACATTTTTTAAAACAAAGTGAAGTTGTAATGCATTGTGGGTAATTTGCAGTGCTGAGCCAAGGATCTACAGGTGCATCCTTGGTAAAAGAGCCACACTGAGGAGTGGAACACAGAGGAGGTGAGGGCTTTGGGGGAACTGGAACACCACTTAGAGCTCTAATGACGTGGCTCTGTCCGAGTGGTTCAGAAGCCAAGGATCCTGGTAACAGGGACACACCCGTAGATTGTGCTGTGAGCCTGCCTGTGGAAAAAAAGCTTACACCAGTATTAACATACTATTCAGTAATTTTTTTAAACTTGTTTTATTACTGAGAAGTGTAACTTGAAGGATAAAGTTTGTGTCAGTAAGGGAAGGATGTAGCCTGTTGCCACTAACTATGTGCTGCAAGCGTTGTTAGCGTGCCTTTTCTTTATTTTTCATCCTAAAGGCTGTCACACAGCATAAGAGAATTTGCCTGATTTTGGCTGTGATTTGGTTCTCCCTGAGTTTGGGGAGATGTGACTCAACTTTTTGTCTTCATGTGCAATTTTGAAACCACTGCTCGTGTGTGATGTCAGCGTTAGATCGTAACCACCAAACATGTGTGATGCTCTGCAAACTCCGTCTCCTCTCTGTGATGCTCTGCAAACCCCGCCTCCTCTGTGTGATGTTCTGTAAACCCCACCTCCTCTGTATGTGATTCAATCTAAACATCGCCTTCTCTCTATGTGATTCACTATAAAGCCGGCCTCCTCTGTGTGTGTGTGATTCACTGTAAACCCCGCCTGCTCTATGTGTGCTTCACTGTAAACCCTGCCTTCTCTGTATGTGATTGTCTGTAAACCCCGCCTCCTCTGTAAACCCCGCCTCCTCTGTATGTGATTCACTGTAACCCCCGCCTCCTCTGTATGTGATTCACTGTAAACCTGGCCTCCTCTATGTGTGATAGACTGTAATCCCCGCCTTCTCTGTGTGATGCTCTGTAAACCCTGCCTCCTCTGTATGTGATTCACTGTAAACCCAGCCTCCTCTGTATGTGATTCACTGTAAACCCAGCCTCCTCTGTATGTGATTCACTGTTAACCCTGCTGCCACTGCATGTGATCACTGTAAACCCAGCCTCCTCTGTATGTGATTCACTGTAAACACCGCCTCCTCTGTATGTGATTCAATTTCAATTCAATTCAATTCAATTCAATTCAATTTATTTTGTAGCGCCCAAAATCGCAACAACAGTAGCCTCTAAGGGCGTTCCAAGATATGGATGAGTAAAACATACACACAGACATATCAAAACAGGAATAAACAACATTCATGTAAAGCAGCAAATGAAACATTGTCCAGTCATCCCCTGTCCTTAGACCCTCCTTCTCAGCAAGGAAAAACTCCAAAAGACCCAGGGTCCTGGGAAAAGAAGAAACCTCGGGGAGAACTACAGTGAAGGAGGGATCCACTCCCATGGACGGACAGGCTATAGATGTCCAGGCCCGTGGGCCAGTTCAGTATGACCACAGCTACCCAGGTGGGGAAGGAGCCGGGCGAGGAGGAGGAGAAGAGGGCGAGGAGGAGGAGCCGGGCGAGGAGGAGGAGCCAGGCGAGGAGGAGGAGCCAGGCGAAGAGGAGGAGCCAGGCGAGGAGGAGGAGAGAGGTCCAGCTGCCATCAGGTGTCTGAAAGAGTTCCACTCCACAGGGGAGTGGGACAGGGGACAACATGTGAATAGCAATGAACAAACTACAGATGAGAACATAGTGAGTGATGCTGATGAGAAAAAGGAGGAAACAGAGGACAGTGCTCAGGTTGCCACACTTCCCCCAGCTTGTTATCTCCTGCGGCAGCTTATCTTAGTGACATCAACTAAGTAACCTGGTCATAAGCTATTCCGAAGAGGAAGGTTTTAAGCCTGGTCTTAAATAAAGAGACTGTGGGTGCCTGTTTAACATCAACAGGGAGTTGATTCCATAACACAGGAGCTTGGTAACTGAAGGCTCTCCCCCACTGTACTTTTAGACACTCTAGGAACCACTAATAATCCTGCATTCTGAGAGCGAAGTGCTCTATTTGGCTGATAGGGGACAATGGCATCCTGAAGATATGATGGGGCCATATTGTTTAAGGCTTTGTATGTCAGGAGGAGAACTTTGAATTTAATTCTAAACTCGACAGGAAGCCAGTGAAGTGATTTTAACACAGGACTGATGTGATCACGTCTTTTAGTTCCTGTTAGGACTCTGGCCGCTGCATTTTGGACCAACTGGAAGCTTCTTAAAGTACCTTTAGTGCAGACGGTGAGCAGAGAATTACAGTAATCTAGTCTGGATGTAACAAATGCATGGATAAGTTTTTCAGCATCATTTTTAGGCAAAATTTTTCTGATTTTAGTTATGTTTCGCAGGTGAAAATATGCAGTTTTACAGGCTTGGTTTATATGAGCTGTGAATGAGAGATTTTGGTCAAATACGACTCCAAGGTTTTTTACAGTAGAGCTAGAGGCTATACTCACATTGTCAAGTGAGATTATCTGGTCTGACAGAGAATCTCTCTGACCTTTAGGACCGACAACAATGACCTCTGTTTTTTAGGGTTTAAAAGGAGGTAATTCAGGGTCATCCAGGTTTTGATGTCCTTCACACAGGCACTGAGCTTATCGATTTGATCGGTCTGATTAGGTTTCATTGATAAGTACAGCTGAGTGTCATCAGCATAGCAGTGGAAATTAATGCCATGTTTTCTGATAATGTTACCTAATGGCAACATATACAGAGTAAACAGGATTGGACCAAGCACAGATCCTTGTGGAACACCACAAGCTACTTTAGAGCAGGGAGAGGTGCACTGGTTTACACTAACAAACTGGTACCTATCTGATAGATAGGATTTAAACCATTTGAGGGCGGTCCCTCTGACACCTATGTCACATTCTAACCTCTGCAGTAGAATGTTGTGATCAATGGTGTCAAACGCTGCACTGAGGTCCAGTAGGACCAGGACTGAAGCCAGCCCGTTATCAGCAGCTAGTAGCAAATCATTTGTCACTTTAAGCAGAGCAGTTTCTGTGCTGTGGTGAGCTCTGAAACCAGACTGAAATTTTTCATATAAATTATTGCCCTGCAGATGGTGACAAAGCTGTTTCACCACAACTCGTTCCAGAATCTTTGAGAGAAATGGAAGATTCGAGATAGGTCTGTAGTTGGCTAGTTCATCAGGATTTAAGCTAGTTTTTTCAAAAGCGGTTTAATTACAGCATATTTAAAGGACTGAGGAACAAAGCCATTTTCTAATGACATATTTATTATGTTATGGATGGAACCTATTATTAAGTGGAGAGCTTCTTTGAGGAGTTTGACTGGAATAGGGTCGAGCAAACAAGTTGATGGTTTGGACGACATGATGACTGAGGTAATCTCCACCTCATCGACAGGAGTAAATTTGTCTAATTCTATTAGAGGATATATGTGGGATATTGGTGTTACAAACTGGATTTGCTGAATTTGCTCGGGGCTGATTTTTGGAGTGGCTTCGTTGATCTTGTCTCTAATGGTTATAATTTTGTAATCGAAGAATTCAAGAAAGTCATCACAACTGAACTTCGAAGGGAGAAGAGACTCAGGGGCAGTATGCGAGTTTGTCAGCCTGGCTACAGTGCTGAACAGAAATCTGGGGTTGCTTTTGTTTACTTCTATTAGGTTAGAATAGTATCTGGTTTGTGCTTTTCGCAGAGCGGCCTTATAAGAGAGCAGGCAGAGCTTCCATGCCTTCAGAGACTGCTCGGAGCGAGAGCGGCGCCAGAGCTTCTCTGTGCGTCTTACGTGTTGTTTGAGTGATCGCAATTCTGGAGTATACCAAGGAGCCGGAGGTCTTGGTTTAATGCTTTTCTGTTTTAGCGGAGCTGCAACATCGAGAGCAGATTTTAAGGTGAGCATTGTCCTATCCACAAACTGATCCATGATAATTGGATTAAAGTTGTTCTCAATGTCACATGGCATATCATTTAATACTGGCTCGATTATTTCTTTGAACTCGGCTACCGATTTTTCTGATATTGTTCTTTTCATTATAGTTTTCTCCTGCTGAGCTGGATAGTCTTTTAGTACGAATTGAAAGGTTATTAAAAAATGGTCAGAGAGTATAGGGTTTTGAGGAATTACAAGTAAATCACTAATCTCAATACCATAAGTTAGGACGAGATCGAGAGTGTGATTGTGACAGTGAGTCGGCTTGTTCACACTCTGGGTAAAACCGATCCCATCCAGGAGAGCACCAAAAGCACTGCTGAGGCACTCACTGCTGTTATCAACATGAATGTTGAAATCTCCAACTATAACAATCCTTTCCCATTCCAAAACTAAACTTGAAATAAAGTCAGAAAACTCTGTCAGAAACTCGGCATAAGGACCAGGAGGTCGGTAGATTGTTATAAATATAACAGCTTTTTGGTTTTTCCAGTTGGTGCACGTAATCGATAGTGCGAGGCTTTCAAAGGAGCGGAATGTATAATTAGATTTGAGGCTGAGAATTAGGCTGGAGTGAGAAATGACGGCCACACCGCCACCTCGACCAGTGCTCCTGGCACTTTGAAAGTTCACGTGACTTGGAGGTGTAGATTCGTTTAGTCTAACATAATCATTTTCCTGAAGCCATGTTTCAGTTAAAGCTAGAAGATCAATATTAAAGTCGCCAATTAATTCATTTATTAAAAGAGATTTAGAAGAGAGGGACCTGATGTTTAGCAGTCCACATTTTACACACTTATCATTTTGTTTATTTGCGACACATGTATTTATTTTTATTAAGTTATGAGATCTGACGCCTTTCCTATCAGAGTTCAGTTGACTTTTATTTGTGCTTTTTACATGCTTAAATTGTTTGTTTGCAACACAATTATTTATTTTTATTAAGTTATGAAACCTGACGCCTTTCCTATCAGACTTTAGTTGAGTTTTATTTGTGCTTTTTATACATTTATTTTGTTTATTTGCGATGCATGTATTTATTTCTATTGAGTTAGGAGATCTGATATCTTTCCTATCAGAGTTTAGGTATGTTTTGTTTGTGCTTTTTGTGCGTGGGACATACACAGCCTCAGCCAGTCTGGGAGAATTGTTCATGCAGGGTGGCTCAGAGGAGGCCCCTGTACGTGGCGCACACACAGTCTCAGCCTGTTTGGAGCTGTTCTCGCTAACAGAGCAGTGCCTCACTAGTCTACTCTGCTCCCTAGCGTCACTGACACTCCCTGAGCTAGTCTGTGTGCTAGTCTTACCTGATGGTCATCTAAGACTAACCATAATATTCTGCGCTAGGAGGGAGGACCCAGCCGCGGTGGGATGGATGCCGTCACTACGTATAAGCCTGGACTTCCCCTCAAATGCCCTCCAGTTATCTATGAAGACGACACCATTCTGCGGGCACCAATTGGACAACCACTGGTTGACAGCTGAAAAGCGGCTGAACATTTCACAATTGGCATAATTTGGAAGGGGGCCAGAGAAGTACACGGACTCCGACATCGACTTAGCCAAATCACAAACTGCCGCTATCTGCAACTTCACCACCTCTGACTGACCGCGCCGAGTATCGTTACCCCCCGCGTGTATAACGATCCGGCGGTACCTGTTCTTACTTCTCTTTAAAAGCCTAAGATTCCCCTCGATGTCACCCAGTCTGGCTCCAGGGTAACACCGTGTGGAAGCTGCAGGCAGTTCCACGTCCCTGACTATAGAGCTCCCTATCACTAGAGTGTCCCGCGTCCAGCTCAAGGGCGAACCTGTTCCGGACGGGGAGCGCCCTGCTCTCAGCCCTGTGTCCCTGGTCTCCTGGAGTCCTGCACTCAGCTATGTGTCCCTGATCTGCAGTCCTGGTCTTAGCCCTGCGCCTGCGTCTAACTGTCACAAAACTGTCCTGGTCTGGTCCCGGCTGCACGGGATGCGCCGGGGGGCTACTCTCGCTAGCTACGCTCAAGCTAATGCGGTCCGCGGTCCCTGCTACTGCCTGACTATAACTCGGCTTCAGCGCCTCCAAAGAGCGGATCCGCGTTTCTAACTCTGTAACCCTGGCCTCGAGGACTGCCACTACGCTGCACTTAGCGCAACTATCCCTGTCACTATCAAATAAGCCAGGGTTCTCACTCCACATGTTGCAACTAGAGCAGGAAAGGGGGCGAGAGTTTTAGCCATGATGCTAGGCTAGGCTAGATCAGGCTGAAACTACAAGCTGAAACTACAGAGAGAGAGAGGCTTAGACCACGATTACGGAGCACTAGGTGCTGAATAAACTTCGATGGTTTGACGAAGTACTCAGGCACTAGTTTAGATGGATTCGTGGATTAACAGATTCAGTAGAGAGATGCTAGTAAGAGTGCTCGCAAAACAGCTCGCAAACAGAATTCGCAAACAGAATTCACTCACCCGGAAGTGACGTCACCGGAAGGTCACTGTAAACCCCGCCTCCTCTGTATGTGATTCACTGTAAACCTCGCCATCTCTGGATGTGATTCACTGTAAACCAGGCCTCCTCTGTGTGATAGACTGTAAACCCCGCCTCCTCTGTGTGATTCACTGTAAGCCCCACCTCCTCTGTGTGATTCACTGTAAACCCTGCCTCCTCTGTATGTGATTCACTGTAAACCCAGCCTCCTCTGGATGTGATTCACTGTTAACCCCGCTGCCACTGCATGTGATCACTGTAAACCCCGCCTCCTCTGTATGTGATTCACTGTAAACACCGCCTCCTCTGTATGTGATTCACTGTAAACACCGCCTCCTCTGTATGTAATTCACTGTAAACCCCACCACCTCCGTGTGATGCTCTGTAAACCCCACCCATCTGTGTGATGCTCTTTAAACCCTGCCTCCTCTATGTGTGTGTGATTCACTTGTGGCAGTATAGCCTGCAGGTGGGCTCTGCCACTTGGGTGCAGTCTAATTATTGGGTAGAGGTGACATCAGTCCATCTATTAAAGTGCCCCCTTTCCATCCCCTCACCCTCTGACCTCACGCTCTTACTTCCGGGCCCCATTGTTAACATTGCTTTTTCGCCACTCTCAGGTAGTATTCCAGATTCAGTGTTAAGATCAAGATTCAATAAGGTCTGTAGCGCTGATTACTTGCTTTTGTTTAATGCTTGCTGCCATGGGCCGTATTAGCTGTGGCGTTGCGTACCGCACGTCATGCCGGCTAGCGGGCTGGCTGTCCTTCACCTCACTCGTCCAGCAACAAATACAGGTGTGTAACTGGGGGTAATGTGCATTTTACTTTCTAGATCTGAAGCCATGGAGTTGAGTGCACTGCCGCCGCCTTGTCTTGCCCTGATCTCTTGTCTTGCCTTTACCGTGTACAGGTGTTTTCTGGAGATCTGAACTCGGGACTGGACTTACAAACACACTTTGGAAGAAAGTTGTGCAGTGAACTGTGAACAGAATTGCCCTAACTCATGCAGTCATACTGTCACACTGAACTAATTCATGGGAAAGGTATAAATAAACGGTATAATTTTTGCTATACGTGAATTATGCCTCTGTTTATCAACAAAGAACCTATGTGTCTTTGTATTAGCTGGTCCTGGGCCAACTTCCAGGTGGCGTTGTTGGTATTTTTCATTCATTATATGTTAAAGTAAATGCTAATTGTGATTCACTGTAAAACTCGCCTCGTCTTCATGTGATTCACTCTAAACTCCGCCTCCTCTTTGTGTGATTCACTGTAAAGCCCACCTCCTCTGTATGTGATTCACTGTAAACCCCACCTACTCTGTATATGATTCACTGTAACCCCCTCTTCTTCTGTATGTGATGCTCTGTAAACCCTACCTTCTCTGTGTGATTCACTGTAAACCCTGCCTCCTCATGTATTTCATGTATTTCCCTATAAACATGTACATGTTATGTGCTGACAGTTCCTCTTACTTGAGTAGTACTTTTACTAAACACCCAGAGGCAACCCATCCAGATACGGGGTACATGCAGCCAAAAATTTTCCTCAAGTAAGAGTAACCTTACTTTTAAATAAAATTCAAGCAGAAGGAGTGGTCCAAGAAATGACTCAATGACTTGGAGTAAAAAAGTGTTTAGTAAAAGTACTAGTCAAATAAGAGGAACTGTTTGCACATAACATCTACCTTATAAGTTAAAGATGTAATATAGTTGTAAATGAAAAAAAACAAAATATTAAATACAGGTGGTTTATAGTGAAATACATGATAAACGCAGAGGAGGCGGGGTTTACAGGGTGTCACATACACAGGAGGCGGGTTTACAGAGCATCACACAGAGGAGGTGGGGTTTACAGAGCAGGTTCTCTGGTTTCCCCCATCAACCCATGATTAAAAAAAAAATCAAGGACCATGACGATGGGAGGCGAACTGCTACTCCTCGCTCCCCCAGGTCCCTCTGCAGCTGGCACTGAGGAAACAACATGTATTAAATAGTGCAAAAATAGTTACAGTTTAAATGAAACAGATGGCATATGTCCATATGACAGGTTGGACATAGAACATGCTATAGTAGTTTCCCCTTCTCGTATTTTTGCTCAATTCTTCATCACTTCTTTTCAAGGCTCCATATTGCAAATAAACTTTTTCTCAAATTTTCACTGCTACTGGTATACGCTCAATGCTTTGTACTTGCTTTGCTTCCAAATTTATTTTATTAATCATTGAAGCACTTTTTTCGGTACAAAAAGAACTCTGCTGCTCGCTAGCATGATATGCATTCATTGGAGATTCTGACAGATGTGATGATGTTTATGGTGACGTCAGCTGCCATTTGGTACCACAGTAAACGCAGATGTCCAAATTATAACATAATAATCCACTGTAGTCATGGATTAGAACTATAGAGCAAACAGAAGGACATGTCTGCTTTAAAATTGTAATTTGTCACTTTTAAATTACCACAATTATATTTAAGATTAGAGTTGATTCCATAACTGTTTTGTTCTTTTCATTTCAACTTGTCTTTACAAAGTTTTCAACTGTGATATGTTGCTGAAGTAAATATAAACAGTAATACTGAAACCAAACCATAATGCAAATTTATGCTAAAAAAAAAAAGATCAGAATGTACAATATTGTTAAAAAACATGAGCTGCAAAAAATAAATAGAAGAACACAGGTAAGTAATTTCTGTCTATAGAAATGATTAATTCAACCTTCTACAACTCAAATCTACAACTCAAATCTTTTTATATTGCAGGAAAAAATCAGCAAACTAGTAAATGAAAAGGTACACTCAATATGGTAGTTATTGAAGCTGGCCTACTCCAAACCAAGTCATACTTAGAAAAACATGGAAACCACATGCACGGTAAGATTACTGGTGTGGTGGGTTTTAAAGTGCCTATGACAGATTAGACCAGGTAGCTCGCCAAGGGATTTCTGAATTATATGTATTGTTCTGAATAACTCAAATTTGATTAATTGAATGCTCAGTATTATTGTAAATAATAATAATGCATCAGTTTTATATAACGCTTTTCTGGAGACTCAAAGACGCTTTTACAGAGCATTATTCATTCACTCCAGACCCAGTGGTGGTAAACTACTATTGTAGCCACAGCTGCCCTGGGGCAGACTGACGGAAGCGAGGCTGCCAATCTGCACCATCGGCCCCTCCGACCACCACCAACGCACACACCACTTTCATACTAGGCATTGTGGGTGATGTGCCTTGCCTAAGGACACTACGACAGTTTTTGCCACTGGCGCCCCACTGTGGCACCTGGAATTCCCAGTGGTCTCCCATCCAAGTACTAACTAGGCCCGGCCCTGCTTAGCTTCTGAGATCTGACGGGATCAGGCTTTGACAAGCCGGTATGGCCACGAAATCTATCATTTTGGTGGCTGACTTTGTGCACTCATAAATAAATAATGGTTTATGTTTTACGTTTTATCTAATTGTACCCATCTAAGTCTTGCCATGGCTCGTATACTGTGCTTGTGACTGCTAAAATTAGTAGCTTTCTGGAATTTTCATTTTGTAAAGGTAACTCACTCAAGAAAAAAGTTGGAGACCCCTGGGTTGGACTCATTTTACTAAAATTCACTTAAGATCATTATCTTTAAGATTTTACAAGAACTCTACTTTCTGTCATTTTCAACATGTTTTTCAACTATTTTTCTTGATTGGTGGAACTGTCACTTGTATGTACTGCAGGTTTTATACCAACAAATTAAGTCCAAATTAGATAATCATCCAAATCTGTCATACACAGTTTACGCCATAAATGTAGTGAATGCTTTGTGAAAGACACCTTTCAAGCAGGGCAAGGTGCTCTCATCACTATAGTGCCCCCACCAAACACATGAAACATCACTATTATTGGATTTGTACTAAATTTGGGGATTGAATTCTATGTGTGATTACAACCAAAAAAATATATAAATTATGGATATGGGGTATTTTTCAGGTTGGCCAGCAGGGGCGCAAATACTGGACATGTTTAGTTCAATCGTGCTGAAATTTCTATCACTTATACACTGCATGACCCTGATCCCATTGATATAACAATTATCAGTGCTACAGCACCACCTATAGTAATGTACAAAATTTACTATGGGGAGAAAAAATATTACTTTCACATTAATTCATGAAAGCTGTCGGTCTGGGCAGCTGTCGGGAAAAGAGAGTGGCCTGAGTCATTGGCGGTCGCGTGGGAGGGGCATGCGCACTTGGGTGAGGGCCATCATTGCCGTGAGCAGCTTTAATTAGTCTTTTTTTTTTTGTGGAACGGAACTATGAGGATTTCTAAATTGGACGTTCTAAATTGTTTTGTGTCTTGTGTGAAGTTTTGCAAAGTGCTCAAAGGTTTACCAGATTTACGAAAAGTTTCAGTAAATGCCAAAGCGATAAAAAAAGAGTTTAAGTTCTACAACATGCACAGTTCTTCTGCATGAACATCAGCTCAGATTCTGCCCTCTAGTGGAGGAGAATACAACAAATACAGCAACTGCACAAAATGTGACCTGCTTTGCTATAGAGCTGATTTTCTGACATAGACATTAAAACGACTTACATAATTATTAATGTATAAAAATGTTTAAATAATCAATTTATTAGGAAAATAACTAGATATTCACAATTAGAGTTGTCAAAAGTTTCTAAAATCAGATAATCAATACTATCTAATTAGTATTGATTATTAATTATGGAAACTATATGCAAAGAGAAGAACTTTCTTGAAAATCAAACTACAGTTTGATTTTGAGCTTTATCAGAATATAAGTACTTCATATTGTGTTGAAAATTATATTCTATACAAATTATCTATCTTTTCATCTTGGGTGTACAGTATACGGTGTTGAGTATTGAGTGAATTCCTTAATATTGAGATTTTAATATTGTAACAACACTACCCACAATGTGTGTTTGGCTTGAAACAGTTGCAGTTCAGATGACATTGACTAACTCTAAATCATGAACACATTGTTCTGTCCTTCATTGCATCAGCAGTACCCTCTAAATACAGTTCAAATACCTCTTCTACTCCTCATGTAGAGTCATTACGTGGATCACAGCTGGGTACTAGTGACTTGCATGTAATTTCTGGAGCATACTTGTGTGATTCACACTCACAAGGAAACACTTCCTCTGGACCTCTGCCCCAGCCCCTGCTGCTGTGGGAACAGAGCCCAGCCCCCACTTCGCAAAAACATACAAACAAAACTGTATATCCTCTGGACCCTATACGCTGCTGTTTCACACACTGTGCATCCTCTGGACCCTGCACTCCACACTGTCCATCCTCTGTACCCTTGTACCTTTGGGCCTCTGCCCTCGGCCTCTACTGCTTTGATAACAAAGTCCAGCCCTCACGTTCTATCCTCTGTACCTGATACTCAACACTGTGCATCCTCTGTATCCTACTTCCTCTGGACCTCACCCTTCACTCTGTACCAAGCTCTCCTTTCCCATTTTGTGCATCCTTTGTACCAAACACCTCTGCTCCACCATGTGCAATCTCTGTACCCTTCCTCATCTGGACCTCTGTCCTCAGCCCATGCTGCTGTGGCAACTGAGCCCAGCCCCCACTGCACGAACTGTGCATCCTCTGTACCCTTTACTCCACACTATAGAGAACAAAAACATTAATTCTGTCAACTGGACAAATGTTTTGATCAAATATATTTTGCATCTCACCAAAGCTTTCATTTCTGGTTAGACATTGGTGGACACTGTCTTATATCTGTCTGAAGGGAAGAGCTAACTACACCAAAACTAACCCACTTTATAAGAGAATGTACCAACATAGACAGGACTCCTTTGAGGATCGTGAGGTACAGAGCTTAGCCAGAGAAAAGAAATGGTTTGAGAGGGGAGTTAAATAGGCTATTTTTGCTAGGAAAGACACTCCATCTTTGAACAGAATTAGAAGCTTCAGACATCATCTCTATCCTATTTACAACTCCAACCTCAGACCTAAATCAAAACAAAGAAAACAACAATGATAGTCTGTATGCTCCGAGGTATGAAAGCACCCATCAGGGGAATGAACGATTCTGCTAAGATGACTCGGACACAGTTCACACTTAGTGCAGTTCATTAGACCTAGCTAACAAACAGAAACTGTAAACAAGTTTCAGTGTAGTTACCTCCTCCCTTCAGGTAGATATAAAGCAGTGTACTCCAGCGTCTGATCAGAAATGATAAAGCAGCTTGAATGAGCTGCAAAACATCTTTAATCAAAAACTATGTCCAGGTGACAGAGTAAAAGGTTTCTTTCTCTATGGAACCTGCCTGGATGACTGAGGGATTACACAGATGCCACACTGTCAATCTTCTGTACCCTATACTCATCTGCCTCACACTATGCACCCTCTGTATCCTGCGCCCTCTGCTCTAGCTCTACTGTGTATCCTCTATGCCTGACACAAAGTAGAAAAAAAACAATCAGTAAATGGAGAAGCAATTGAAAACCTAATCATTTTAATGCAGTGTGTATGGAAGATAATTACTCCAGCCCTCTGCTTTATTGCTTTGGTATTCCTTGACCAAGAGAAGGCACAACTGTGAAGTGAAAACCATTTCAGGAGACTTCATCATGAAGATCACAGACAGAAGGCTAAAAGTTTGTAGTGCTGTTGACAAAGGACAGGGTGGCTACTTTGAGGATTTCAATATAAAATATTACAAATATTTAGTTATTTCACTTTCTTTCATTGCTACCTAATTATATACATCTTGCTTCATATGTGTGATGTCTTCTGTCTATAAATCTATCTTCGTGGCCATACCGGCTTGTCAAAGCCTGATCCAGTCAGATCTCAGAAGCTAAGCAGGGCTGGGCCTGGTTAGTACTTGGATGGGAGACCACTGGGAAGTCCAGGTGCCACAGTGGGGCGCCAGTGGCAAAAACTGTCGTAGTGTCCTTATCAAGGCACATCACCCACATTGCCTAGTATGAAAGTGGTGTGTGCGTGAATGGTGGCGGTGGTCGGAGGGGCTGATGGCGCAGATTGGCAGCCTCGCTTCCGTCAGTCTGCCCCAGGGCAGCTGTGGCTACAATAGTAGTTTACCACCACCGGGTCTGGAGTGAATGAATAATGCTCTGTAAAGCGTCTTTGAGTGTCCTGAAAAGCGCTATATAAAACTGATGCATTATTATTATTATTATTATTATAAATTTAAAAAGTTGTAAAGAAAAAAAAAAACATTGAATGAGATGGTGTGAACAAACTTGTGACATTCACCACTGCATACAGGTGACATCCACTCTGCAGAAAAGTTACATACTGTACCTTTAACATTTACTATTGATCTTTTTTATTGTCAAGTTGATCAAAGTTTGGAGCACATTTTAAATCAACAGTGTATTCTTTAATGACACGTATCAGAAGGTCAGCTAAACAAAATCAAAATACATAAAAACAGCAAGAGCTTGTATCATACTACACAAACTGCACAGTCCATTTCTAATTTATAGCTCAACAATGAACTCCTGCAGCAGCGCCCTCTACTGGCTCAGTAACAGCACATGTCTCTTCATTTAAAGGTCCTATATTTAATGCAAAAGTGAGGTTTAAACCATGTTAGAATCCTCCTCAGAAACATACCTGGAGTTGTGTTTTGTTTAATTCACACATGTTTGAGTAACCCCGCATTATTAGTCAAAATGTTCTGCCTCAACTTGTGATGTCATGTAGTGGAAGTTTTCAAGTAGTTTCACAGTTACTTTTTTTACCTTTCCTACCTCTATCCAAATGATTCTACTGAAAGTGTATGGAGTTTAAAAACACAATGAAGGAAGTGTCCTGTATTATCCCTGTTCAGTTTGAGAGAAGAACTCTAAATATGTGGGATTTGTGTGTTAAACATGTGTAAATGAAACAAAACAAAACTTCAGATGTGTTTGAGATGAAGCAACATTATAGTAGTCCAGGACCCAGACCCCACCACAATTATTGATTAGTTTATATTATCTAAGTGAAATATGAGTCTTGTATCTTTTAAAAAGTTTGAGGTTGGAGAGGTTTAATAGGGGGATGTGGTCAAAATCCGAAGTAGCAGAAAATAAAGTTTATTTAGTCATTAAATTTGGACTGTTTATGGCAGATGATTATATTTTACTATATCCTTTTATACTCTTTAAACCATGTCAAATTGTTTCTATATTATATGCCTCAAATCTGATAGGGCAAATCAAGATAGTTCTCTTACAGTTCAATTACTCAATATTCACTGAAGCATAATCTTGTGATACTTAATGAAATGTGCATTCATTTCTATGTATTTTCATTTCATGTGATCCTGTCACAGGTTTAACACTGTGGTCTGACATACAGTTAAAGTTAAAATCTGCTATAAAACCCATGCTATTAAACATGCTAGCTACTAACTTTCTATCCATATTAAGATATGACAGGATTATAAAATTTGGTACAAATTATGATGACAAGTAGGATAATTAAACACCATTCTTGAGAGTAGAGTCTTTAAGTTTTCAATCATTAAGTATTTTATAGGCAAAAAGGTGTAAAATGATTAGATTTGTCCTTGAGAATTCAATGGTCTAATATTAAATGGTCTAATAACTGTAAACAGAAATGCACAAACCCTTGTAAGCATATATTGTATTCCTCATCATGTTGGTTTTCTTTGTCCCAAATTTGACTATGTGACACTGTATATGACTATAGAACCACTTTTAACAGACTCAAATCATTTCACACAAGGTGGGCCCCACAAAAGGGTTTTTGGGTCCTAAGACCAAATGGGGGCTGAACTCAATGTTCCGAAGGTGTGACTCATGAAAAATAATAATGAGAAAAGAAAAGAAACTAAATAATCACGGTGGAGGGCTCTGGCTCTTGGACTATAGCATTAGGGTTGGACATACTGTATATATTAGTATTGATGATATCGGATGGTTTTCCCAGGTCTCTTATGTTTCAAGTTTAGTCGATATTTGGCACTGGTATTTTGTCTAGGCTGCTCCAGTCTCTGTGTGCTCATGAATGGGATTTGCATATGGACAAAAAAAGAGTAAAGGACTAAAAGGGTTGTCAAAAGTATTGAAAATCAAATACTAATCAATACTTAAACTAGTATCAAAACTAGATACTATGACAGAAAAGAACCTTTCCTGAATAACTTTAGAATGATCATGAGCTGTATCAGAACAAGTATAAGAGCACATAGACTAGTATACGCCCATGGAGCACTATGGAACCTACCTGGACCACTGAGGATTACACAGATTACACTAGTCGAAAGGAAGCTGGAGTATCGAGTCTATTTCTGAGCATCACAATTGTGTTTAAAAAGCGGTATAGTGACAACATAAATTTTATTATGATAATGATGATTTATCACATTCTAGTACCAGTTACCAGTAGATCTTTCTAAGCTTCCCTCAGTGCTTCAGATTTGTATTTTTTTAATAGACTGTGTGAAAATGGAAAGAGAAGAGTAATTAGACTATAAAATATAGCTGTATGCATAAAAATCCATGCAATTTATGTTATATTCCAGATAAATATATTTTGTTGTTATTAGGGTCTATTAATACTTTGCAGTTGATGATCAACATACCCTGGGGGTGTGATACTAACTGTAAAAACTGCTCTATTTGAAGCTTTATTACACTTTATCTGTAACATTACAGTCACAAGCCAGTTAGCACCATAGCATGAAAATGTGGTTTTAATTTTTTAATTTTGTATTTATTTCTATTTTGGCATGGTTTGTGTGCATTGTCAGTGTTCATCAGTTACCATGGTGGTAACTGATTCACATGGTCATATATTGTATGTATAACACCCTCAGCGTGATGTCACTGTAAGGTATCAATGGACAAAAGTGAATTTGTGAGTTTGAACCATTAATAAGCTGGTTGGGTTGTGGTTCAAACCTGGGTTAGTTGCCATATCTCTGCAAAATGCTTTTTTAAGTGCATTTGAAAGCCAATACTAATCTGTACTTTTGTAAGTAAAGTAGTTGAGTACTTCTTTCACTACTTCTGCTGAGACCTCATGGAAACATTATGGAGCCCAAGGACCTTCACACAAACTTAAAAACATATAATGCGTTATTCTGTATTCAAAAATTGTCAGTGCCAAGATGATATAGCATCACGTTTATCATCTCATCAAGTACCTGTCTTAATTGTGCAGTTTCTTCAACTGAGCTTTAGTCCAGGCTAGGAGTTTCTGACTTCATCAGCTACTTGTCCCCATATCCAATCTATTTGTCTACTGATCATCAGCAGTGTGTAGGCTTTAAGGACACATGGTCATTTGAGAGGTACAGTTCTCCAGTCAGAGGCAGCCCCTCCCTGGTTGTGCAGTGAGCCCGGTGCAGGGTCACTGTCAGGCTGTGTGTGTGCGTGTGGAGCTGAGGCCTGCTCTGGAGTGTGAGGGTCTAGGCAGGTAACTTCACACGATCTCCCCTCCAGCTCCAGGCCAGGCTTGGTCCTTCTCCTCCTCACACACACCACTGTCCCAGCAAGCACCGCCAGCCCAAGCAGCAGGGCCAGAGCAGCCAGTGCGGGCTCCAGGCTGCCAGACTGTGGGCCTGGTGTGGTGAAGCGTGGCTCCTGAGGGCTGAGAGGGGCCCCAGCCGTGCGTGCCTCTGTGCATGACACCATCTCTCCTGAGGAGTTCCAGCGATGGACCTTCTCCACTAATGGGCTGGCACAGACAGAGTAGGTGCAGTTTGGACGCAGACCTCTCAGGGTGTACTCAGGATAGGAAGCAGGCACTCGCAGGATAATGGGCCTGTGGTCAGGGCCAGACAAGTTGCGGTAGGTAAGCCTGATGCCACGGATATGTGGCTGAGTCTGGATGAAGTGGTGCAGGTCCAGCAGGATGGAGGTGGCCGTCACATGACGCGAGCTGATAGGGACCACCACAGGCACATCTGTAGACCAAGATTTTAGAGCGTCCTCTTTGGTCTCACAGTGCAGGCCAGCAGTCCCAGGCAGACACCAGCAGCTCCTCTGACCCAGTGGGTCCACCTGGCACCGGCCCCCATTCTGACAGGGTCTAGGACACTGGGGCTGGTCAATGGTTTGAGGGGACTCAGAGAGGGCTATGGATGAGGGGTTACTCACTCGCAGTAAGGGGCTGGAGGTGGCGTTTGTGTGTGCTGTGTCTGGATATGTAGTCATGTGACCAACCAAAATGCTTTGAGTGGCTCCCACTGTACTAGTGTGCAGACAACCAAAGTCCTTGTATTCTAGTTCGGAGAGCATTTTCCCAGCATTAACCAGAGGAAAGTGGCACCTTGTCTCCTCTGGCCTCCCAAGAGTTAATGTTTTCTCTCTAAGCCACGCGGAGAACCAGGCCAGAGGACAGAGGCAGTTGAAGGGGTTCTCTGCTACTGTGAGATGCACCAACCGGGGAAAGTTGTCCAGGAACCCCTGAGGAATACTCTGAAGGTTCAGTCCACTCAGGTCCAGTTCTTGGAGACCACTGAGTTTATGGAAGTCTTCAGCTTTCAGCTCTCTGAGAGAATTGCCAGCTAGGCTCAGCCTAATAAGCCCCCTGAGGTTGTTCTGCCTTAATGCTAGAGGAACCTCAACCAGCTGATTCATAGAGATGTCCAAGTAATGCAAGTTTTCCAGAGAAGCAATCAGGCTTGTGTCTAAAGAGGTCAGGCCCAAAGAGGAGACCTTAAGGGCCTCAAGGTGAGGAATCTGCAGGTCAGATGGTCCCAGAGTAGGAATGTTGTTGTAACTGAGGTCCAGAAGCAGGAGTCGAGGAAAGGAAAGAGCTGGCAGAGAAGTGAGCAGATTTTCATGGAGTTTAAGTTCTAGTAGGTTCTGCAAACTTTCAAATGCTCCCATTTGAATGATCTGAATCTGGTTTCCATAGAGGTAAAGGCGCTCGAGCTGAACTAGCCCTGAGAAGCTGCCTTTGGAAATGTGACTGATATGGTTTGAGGATAGGTCCAAGTTCTTCAGCTTTAGGAGCTTCTTAAAGGCTCCATCAGGAACCTCGCTCAGCTGGTTCTGACTAAGATCCAACATCTGCAACTGACCCAGGTGCTGGAAATCCTCTGCGCTCAGAGTGGAGATACCGTTGTTGAATATGTAGAGCTGCTCCGTGCTGGAGTGCACGGGGGGCACAGTGCTGGACCGGCGAGTAAAGCAGAAGACCGAGTCGGGTGAGGGACAGGAGCAGTCTTCTGGACAATCTGAGGACAGGGCCCGGACACAAAGGAGCAGGAGGAGCATCGCAGAGAACAGCATGGTGTGATAGCTCCTATGGGGCGAAATACAAAAAAGATTTTACTTTGCTTATATATATATATATATATATATATATATATACACACACACACACACACACACACACACACACACCCCTATGAACTAACATCAAGGACCATGATGTCCACCCTCCTGTGGGCTCATCAAGATGGATGGATGCATGGATGGATATATAACAACATATAAATAGATCAGCCCTAGTCTAAAATACAACCAAACCACTAGGGTTGTCCAAAAATATAACCAGATATTACTATCCAGATACGGGCAGTAAACCTGGTACTGACACTTGCTTCATATTGTTACGTATGTTGCTACGTATTGTTACTATATCAAACGAAAATGTAATTATATTAACTGACCAAAAAAAAAAAAAAAGTTTTTTGAGTGAATATGTTTGAATATGAACCCGCAAGTAACTTTTTAAAGACAGACACTGTACCTTTCAGACTACTTTATATACTTTATAGAATACCTTTATTCCTACTTGAGTAACATTTTCTTTGATGCAACAGTATTCTTCCTTGGGTAGTTTAGGTGACTCTTCTCACTGTGAGTAAGCCTACAAGTGAGAAAATCTTATATTGACAATGTGAAATGATTTGTGCTTCTTGCAGTGCTCCTACAGAAATGATTTTGCATAATTTAGTTAAATTTTTGTGTTTATCCTTTGAAAATAAATTGATTTTATGCCTTACTTAATGTTTTATCCTTCCAGTTATATTACCTTCACATTATAAATCAGATATTACATCCCAACAGTTCATCCTATATTATGCAAAATTGACTCGTGAGCTTTTAGACATGTTATAGTGTGTGTTGTTTCATTCACACATGCTTGAGTAACCATTTATTATTAGGCTGTCAACATCTCCAAAGCTCAAAATACTCTCTTCCATGCTCTGATGTCATGAAGCAGCAATTTTCAATTATACAAATACATTTTTACATTTACTTAAATAATTTCCACTACTTTGAACTTCTACTATATTAACATTATATTGAATTGATTTAATTCTTAGTTAAACATAGTTTATGCCTACTGTACCTATCTCCACTAAAATACAGACAATAGATGTATATTTTTAAAAAGGGGAAAACCCCAAATCTGAAGGTTGTCCATAGAGTGTGCGTCAGAAACAATACGCCCTGAAGTTGGTTGTGCACATTCCTCATACACAGCTGGAACTGTTTACCCATGATGCACTGCAGTTCCTCGGAGCGTGGGAGGGAGGGGGCGGGAGATAAGAGAAGTGGACTGGGAGTGAAAAAATAGTACAGATGTAAATTTGTGCAGGTTAGATTCATGTTGCTTCTAAAACATTACAAAGAATAGCAGAGGTGGTAGATTAACCATAAAATTGTACTCAGTTAAGAGTTAAGAGAGTCAAAGAACTGCTCTTACTCAGGCTGCACGATTCTAGCTCCAAAAGATGAATGCTCTCGTTGTGTCCTTGGGCAAGACACTCACTTCACCCCTACTGTCTGTGTACATTGGTGTATGAATGTTTTGGTGAATGGGTGAGTGGTTCCTTGTTGTACAAACTCTGGTATTTTCAAAGGATGGACACAGAATTGAAACAAACCTAATTAGATCTATCCATGTAATTAGGTTTGATATCTTTATACTTTATTGATCCCAAAGGAAATTCAATATCTGAGGGAAAATCATATCTGATGTGAAGAAACACAAACATTTAAATAATTTCATATTGTCAACATAAAGCTGTCACTTTTAGACTCACAGTGAGCTTTACGCACAATATTGTTACTTCAAAACTCCCTTTTCATTTATCAAGTTTCACTTAACAGCACAACACTTTATCATCTGAGAAGAGTGCGGCAGGAAGAGGCGCCTTGAGAGGAGGTGCGTCGCACGTGGCTGGAGGAGGTGTGTTGATGCGTTGAGTGCAGTGAGAGGAGATGCGTTGCGCAGGGCATGGTTTTAGTCCTGATTTAGACCTGGTTTTAGAACTGGTTTTAGTCCTGGTTTAGACCTGGTTTAGTCCTGGTTAAGACTTGGTTTAGACCTGCTTTTAGTCCTGATTTAGAACTGGTTTTAGATCTGGTTTAGACCTTGTTTAGTTCTGCTTTAGACCTGGTTTTAGTCCTGATTAAGACTTGGTTTCCCCCTCCTTGAACCGCCACCTTAACATGGTGGAGGGGTTTGAGTGCCCGAATGATCCCAGGAGCTATGTTGTCAGGGGCTTTATGCCCCTGGCAAACAGGTCCGGGGGGACGGTTCAGAAGCCCCCTGTGACGAGAGACACAACGAGGCCAGTGACGTCACCCATAATGGCGCTACTGGGGCCCCACCCTGGAGCCAGGCCTGGGGTGGGTGTATGTCAGCGAGCGTCTGGTGGCCAGACCTTTCCCCACGGAGCCTGGCCGGGCACAGCCAGAAAGAGTGATGTGGGGTCCAGATCTCTCTGCACCCGGCCCCTATGGCCCCTGTTGCAGGTGGTGGGTCCACGAGAGGGGCCATAGGGGCCGGGTGCGGAGAGATCTTGGCGGCGGTCAAAGGCGGGGCCACGGTGACAGGACATAGAGACTAGTTCCGGGGACATGGAATGTCACCTCGCTGGGGGGGAAGGAGCCTGAGCTTGTGCGTGAGGTTGAGCCTTACCGACTAGATATAGTTGGCCTCACATCAACGCACAGCTTGAGCTCTGGAACACAACTCCTTGAGAGGGGCTGGACTCTTCATTTATCTGGAGTTGGCCACAGGGAGTGGCGGTGAGCTGGTGTGGGCCTGCTCATTGCCCCACAGCTCAGCCGCTGCGTGTTGGAGTTCACCCTGGTGAACAAGAGGGTCGCGTCCCTGCGCCTCCGGGTCAGGGACAGGTCTCTCACTGTGGTGTCTGCCTATGGGCCGAACAGCAGTGCAGAGTACCCGGCCTTCTTGGAGTCTCTGGGAGAGGTACTGGGCAATGCACTGACCGGGGACTCCGTTGTTCTACTGGGGGACTTCAACCCCCACGTGGCCAACGACACTGACACTTGGAGAGGAGTGACTGGGAGGAACAGCCTCCCTGATCTGAACCCGAGCGGTGTTCTATAATTGGACTTCTGTGCTAGTCACGGTTTGTCCATAACAAACACCATGTTTGAGCACAAGGGTGTCCATTGGTGCATGTGGCAACAGGACTCCCTAGGCCGGATGTCAATGATTGACTTTGTTGTCATCTAACCTCCAGCCGTGTGTCTTGGACACTCGGGTGAAGAGAGGTGCAGATTGATCAACTGATCACCACCTGGTGGTGAGTTGGGTCCGGCAAAACCCTCTGTTGGTGCGGGCTTCAACTCACACCTCTGTGAGAGCTTCTCCCGCATCCCGGGCGAGGCTGGGGACATGGAGTTCGAGTGGGCTTCATTCTCGGCCTCTATTGTTGCTCATAGCTGTGGCCATAAGGTCTGTGGTGCCTGTCACGGCAGCAATCCCCAAACCCAGTGGTGGACCCCGGAAGGCAGCTGACGGGTACCGACGGGCCAAGCTGCACCCCGGGTGGTTGCAGAGGCAAAAATTTGGGTCAGGGAGGAATTTGGGGAGGCCATGGAATCGGACTATCGGACGGTCCCAAATTCTGGCAAACCGTCCGGCACCTCAGGAGGGGGAGCAGTGCTTCACCAACACTGTTTACAGTGCAGGGGGAGAGCTGCTGAAGAGGAGGCAGTGGCTGGGGACCCAGAGGCAGACTCGTCCATCGCCCTGGCTGAAGTCACCGAGGTGGTTGGAAAGCTCCTTGGTGGCAAGGCTTCGGGGTGCATGAGAGACGGAGCTCATGCTGAGTATCTTAAGTCTCTGGATGTTGTGGGACTGTCTTGGCTGACATGTCTCTGCAACATCGCGTGGCGGTCGGGAACAGTGCCTCTGGACTGGCAGACCGGGGTGTTGGTCCCTCTGTTTAAGAAGGACTACAGGGGAATCATACTCCTCAGCCTCCCCGGTAAAGTCTATGCCAGGGTACTGGAGAGGAGAGGTCGGCCAATAGTCGAACCTCGGATTCAAGAGGAGCAGTGTGGTTTTCGGCCGGGTCATGGAACACTGGACCAGCTCTACACCCTCCATCGGGTGCTTGAGGGTTCATGGGAGTTTGCCCAACCAGTCTACATGTGTTTTGTGGACTTGGAGAAGGCATTCGACCGTGTCCCTCGTGGTGCCCTGTGGGGAGTGCTTCGGAAGTATGGGGTCCGGGGCCCTTTGCTAAGGGCTGTCCGGTCCCTGTATGACCGGAGCAGGAGCTGTGTTCGCATTGCTGGCAGTAAGTCAGACCTGTTCCCGGTGCATGTTGGACTCCGCCAGGGGGTTCACCCTGTTTTGACAGGTTT
This sequence comes from Odontamblyopus rebecca, assembly GCA_030686955.1. Lineage (NCBI taxonomy): Eukaryota > Metazoa > Chordata > Actinopteri > Gobiiformes > Gobiidae > Odontamblyopus > Odontamblyopus rebecca. The sequence goes on from CM060658.1 coordinate 32,043,048, forward strand.
GAATGACATTTACAGTTATCCAATGACAGCGCGACTTTTCCGGGCTTTAACCAGATTCATGGCGTTAGCAAGACATTTAATAAAACTATCATTGGACCGCTGCCATTTTGTGCATGGATTTAACTGTGTGGACTGATAGTTCGTCAAGGAGTGCATGTCACAACTTGAACTTGTTAGATAACTTGTTTAGGGTTGTTCTACTTTTTATTTGTTCCATTAGTCTTGAAATATAGCGATAAAGGTTCATTTACATTTCGTCATGGCTTGTTCGGCATTTCATTGTGTTAATAGACCTTCGAAGACCCCCGATGTCCAGTTTTTTCTGGTAAGTGAAATAAATGAAATAAACTGATGGCAATTGATTTATTGGTTAAATAACCTGTACGGACGTATAAACATGTAGTTCTTCCCCATGGTCCCTGAAGCTGCTTCTGCCCCACGCCGGACGTAACTGTCACCAATTATCCAGACAATGTAGACCAATTTTTTTTTTAAAATGCAGCAATGTCACATTTTTTAATGGTTCCAGTGTTTTTTTGATAAAAGCATAAATATAACTTACAGTTTTTTGAGGCAGATGCCATTTCAAGATCTCCAGAACAATTATAGCCAAAATTTTTTTTTACAATTCATTTAGTCAGGTTTATTATTAAAATTCTTTAAAAATGAAGAAAATAAGTAAGATTGACTATTTTTCAAATAAAATGACAAAATAAATCCAACTATTACAATAGCTAACGTTACTTACTTATCTAGCAAAAAGTAAAGTGAATTTTGTTAAATTGTCAACTGTATTGTTGTTCGTACATAACAGAACATATAACATAAATCAATTACTTATACTTACTGTTTAAAGTTTGATGATAAATGCTAAAAGTTTCCTTATTATTCTCAAGAATCATCAAAATCCAGTGGTCCGTGCAGAATGGTGCAGAATATCACAGCTCTGAGAAGGGCGAGCACTCCCAGGCAAGTCGGGTGGGTACATTTAACCACCTTAATCATGATTGGCCTTGTTGTTGCTATCATACTCGCAGTCAGATTTCCAAATATGGAGCCTGGCTCCAAATTCGCTCCTGTAAGCATATGAGCGACGCTGAACGCTATGGGTGACGTCACAGTCACTTAGTCCACTCATATATACGGTCTATGGGCCGCCCGCAACGTGCCTCCTCCGGCCGCCCTCAGCGCGCCTCCTCCCGTCGTGCTCAATGCGCCCCTATGCCACCAGTCCGTGAAAATATGGTACTGAAAAAAGCGCAGTCGAAACTTAATAATTACATGTCGGAATGGCAGAGCTAATGTGTTGCCATTCCGACCACGGGGGGGGGGGGGGAATGTCGGAGTGCAGGGACATTTGATAACAAATGGAAACACCGCCACTCTGACAATTAGAAGTCAATGTCGGAGTGACGGTGTGTCGTAATGGCGGCCTGTAACCATAGTGCCCCTTAATACTGAGATTATATTCTTTTTACAGACAATCAGTTTGAGTCTGGATTAAAAGGACATTTATTAGTGCAGACTTGTGATCTGAGGAGCCTGTGTGAGCTGAAAGTCTTGGAAATGTGTTGGTTTTGAAGCTAGTTTTGGTCCTTTCTCATTGGTTAGCGATTAGCTGCTGTAGCTCCCACACATAAACAGGCTGTTTTCTCTTCTAATAGCTGACTGTAAGGTTACTATAGTGGCTGTATATATGTTACTTGACATGCATTGATATGTAAATGAGCTGTGAATAGATATGTGAATTATCTGCATTCAGCATATCATTTACTACCGCGGCGCACATGCATTTACCACTAAAGGCTAATAATGATAGTTAACTTACAGTACTTTACTCTAAAGTAGAGTAAGAGAGTAAGAGTAAAGTACTTACTTTACTCTTTACTGGCTGGAATGTCATGCAAAAATGCCATTAGGCTGACCCACGTCATTAGTTACGTCATAAATATATCAGCAATTATATCAGCAGCTCCAACTCCCATTTTATCGGTATCATATCGGCCACAACAAAATAACAAAATATCCCTAGCAAAAAGCTGTTTTTGCAGAATAGGTCAGAGGTGGGTAGGTACTCAGATAACACTGGGGAACACAATTTTTGGGTGTGGAATCCAAAATGGATCCAAGTTTTTCTCTATCACGTCAAGTGTGCTCGTTTTATAAAAAAAATTAAAATATTGACATACAATGAAATATGAAAGAAGAATGACTGCAATGTTTATTTAACACTATTATGTTTTTACAAAGGATATGGCTCCTGTAATTGTACTGTATTAGTACTGACACACATCTCTCACTGCACTCTAAATTGTGATGCACAAACAAGTTGCCTCACAATAGTTGAGTCCAATGGTAATCAACTGCAAGTCTTACTACAGCGAATCAGTGGAATTTTGCTTATCTGGAGGGTAAGCTGTGGAGAAAAAACTTGACGTGCTAGAATAAAACTGACTGCAATTTTGGAATCAGCGTGTCAGTTTTAGTTTTAATCAGCATAGCAATCTAACTCAACAGAATACATATTTTTATGGTAGTAAAAGTCTTTTTTTAAGTAAAAGTTGTGCTGCCGTTTCCCACTGTGTGTAAGTCAACAAGTGATAAAAGGTTTATGTTAACATAATGAAATGATTTGAACATTTGTTTCTTGTACCGCTCCTTCATATATGCGTTAGTATTTCTCATTTTTGTGTCTGTCCTTTTAAAAGATGAGATTGTGTACACTAATTAATATGTTGACTCTTTAAGTTACTTAAATGTTTTCCAAAATACTTTTTCACTCTTGAGTCATTACCTGGACCACTGCTTTGCACTCCAACTTGAGTAATAACATTTTGAAGTAACGTTACTCTTACTTGAGTAATTTTTGGCTACCCTACCCACCTCTGCATGTTGAGCACTTTGCAGTTAAGTTCCTTTCCCTTCTCTCTTGCCAAACACACAAAAGCAGGTCAAATGGGTGAGAGACATGAGGAGAGGGCTGGCTGCTAGTACAGAGGTGGAGTCAGAACTCGAGTCAGAGCTGTTTAAACAAACACAGACTCAAGCATGTGGAGGAGGGGACGTGACATCACCACCACAGGGGCCACTGCAGCTCTGGGGTTCTGAGGAGGGCTATGCAACATTCTAAATTAAAGAGTGGGTATTACACTTCTATGGGGTATTAATTGCATAATATATTTTTTTTACCATGTTACCTTTTATTGTCCTAAAAAACATGCTATAGAACAAGTTTTATAGGTCACTCACTCTTCAGAGCTCCATCACAACACAAAACTACCTCATATCACATTTGTCAAGTTGCTGTGTATGGTTTTGTATATTTATGGAAATATAACATGTTCTCAAATGCATGTGATTCTTAGAGTTATTTATACGTAGAGTTACTTATAGTTTAACTTTTGTGCTATTTTCTGATCTCTGTTATAATGTAGTTTCCCCATCACAAACCCTGCATATTTAGTTTGAGTTCTGCTCTCAGTCATAGACCGTATATATGAATGGACATAGCTAACCCGTTAGCTGCCACATGCCAAACAGGAAGTGCTCCAGGAGGTTGTTTCGGCTCCTTCTCTCCCTTTTTCCCATTGACTTACATAGAGATCTTATCGCCCCTCTCTCTGTAACTCCTGCAGTGAGCCTTGGTCTTAAAATGTTCGTATGAACCCGCTCTATATCATCAATTTTTTTCTGCTATTTTGTCCGTCAAAAAATCCTATTCATAACATAGAGCCTGGCTCCAGATTTGCCCCTGTAACCGTTAGCATCGCGAGCCTCATTTGAGTGGCGCTAAACGCTATGGGTGACGTCACGCTCACTTAGTCCACTCATATATACGGTCTGTGCTCTCAGCTGAAAATACTCTGTTCTACCTTGTGATGTCATTTACAGGAAGTCCTCCATTGTGTTTTTAAACTCCATACACCTCCACTAGAATCAGTTGGATACATTCAAACCTGGAATTGCCCATCACTACAGAACAAAAGGTAAAAGGCCCTAATTCACAAAATCGTTCGAGTGAACTGTAAGTACTCAATAACAGTTGGAGTTGGGTACAATTTGCACTCTGAACAGAATCCTACTTTCTCATAATAAATTGCAAATCAAATCACAATTGCAGCCCAGCTTTGGAGACTTGTTTAGCACATCCCCTCAAAGCAAGAAGGTCTGGGCTCTAACAAACATCCCAGTGCATCAGGATGGGTCAAAGCACAAGCCTACAGTGACAACTGTAACTATTAATGTCACACTGAAGTCAACCAGGAACAAAACTAGAGCAGGGAGCTGAAGGTGACATGGCGCTGGCAGGATCTGGGCCAAAAGCAAATATGTAAGAAGTAAGTGAGATATTTTACCTGGTAAAATTAAGTTTTTAAAAAATGAAAATAATATAGACAGTGTCTATCCTGCTCAGTTCCAAACATGCACAATGGTTGTAGAATACGCTGCTGCCATTGTGAGAGGGAAACATGGTTCCACTCTTACTCTGAGTGAAAGATTACTGCCTGAAATCTACACACATAAAAATGTGTGTGCACAGGAGGAACCAGAAGTCTACCTCCTGAGCACACACTGTGGTGGAATCAGCCATCTTTATTTTTAGCACAATTAGCAAGTGTAGGTGGTGTCATGATCACCCCTCTTACTGATATCATAGTTACTAATTTATTTGACATACATAGTTTACTGCATTATTTTACCATATACAACCATACACATCATATATAACCATATACATGACAGTAAATCCTACAGTAAGTTGGTAAGACGCTGTTTCCATACATCACAATATGGAAGCAGGTAAAAAAGAAAGTAATATTTTAGCAGAAAGACTGAAGAATTTGCGGGGTTCTACAGTTGTAACGTTACCTTCATGGAGTGGTTCGTCCAAAGCTCGCATCAGGCAGCTTTTGCGCAAGTCCTTCAAAAAGTGGAGTATCCAGTCAGCGCGCGCACGAGCGCTGACCCAAAGTATACACCTCGCGCGGCTCACCTTGGTCAACGCGAGGTCACGGCACGTGACGTTGCGTTGAAAACGCGTGGAGTGGTCCACAGAAGTCCACGGCAGCGCAGAGAATACGGACAGAACAAACACACTTGCGGGAGCGGGCGGTACCACAACCGCAAGCGCGCTCCTGAGCAAAGCGCGTCCCCGTGCCTCCTCCACCTGAACAAATATCAGCGCTCCACTCTCCGCAGCGGGCCACAGGAATGTTCCCAAAGAGAGTGTGCGCTATGAGCCGAGAGTCACGCACCGGTCTGAACGCACCTCCAGCACAATCCAACAACCTGACCGCGGCTGAAATGTTCTGGTGAGGGCAAAGGCTCTAGGCAAGTCATGTATGATTTAGCAATTTTTGCTTTGCGTGGCAGGGACGTGCACAGGAATTTTGAGGAGCAGTTGCTCTGGCATGAAGAAACCGCACAGCCCGCCAAACTTAAATGAAGTGTAATAAAATCTGCTAGTTTCATTCTCCCTGCAATTCTGGTGTTTCCCAATAGATGGCACACTCCAGATACATTGATACATTAAATTGATACCGTGGCTTATTGCCCAGGGGTAGAACTATATGTTAAACACGTCTTCTTCACTCCGTCCATCCATCCATCTTCTTCCGCTTATCCTGGGCCCGGGTCACGGGGGCAGCAGTCTAAGCAGGGGCTAAGCTTCCTACTCCCCAGCCACTTCCTCCAGCTCCTCCGGACGGACCCCGAGGCGTCCCCAGGCCAGCCAAGAGACATAGTCCCTCCAGCATGTCCTGGGTCTTCCCCGGGGCCTCCTACCAGTGGGACATGCCCAGAACACCTCCCGAGGGAGGCGTCCAGGAGGCATCCGGACCAGATGCCCGAGCCACCTCAGCTGGCTCCTCTCGACGTGGAGGAGCAGCGACTCTACTCCGAGCTCCTCCCGTGTGACCGAGCTCCTCACCCTATCTCTAAGGGAGCGCCCGGCCACTCTGCGGAGGAAACTCATTTCAGCCGCTTGTATCCACAATCTTGTCCTTTCGGTCACTTCCCAGAGCTCATGACCATAGGTGAGGGTAGGAACGTAGATTGACCGGTAAATCGAGAGCTTCGCCTTTCGGCTCAGCTCCCTCTTCACCACAACGGTCCAATACAACGACCGCATCACTGCTGATGCTGCACCGATCCGCCTGTCAATCTCACGCTCCATCCTCCCCTCACTCGTGAACAAGACCCCGAGATACTTAAACTCCTCCACTTGAGGCAGAGACTCCCCACCCACCCGGAGAGGGCTATCCACCTTTTTCCGGTCGAGAACCATGGCCTCGGATTTGGAATAGCTGATTCTCATCCCAGCCGCTTCACACTCGGCTGCAAACCGCCCCAGTGCACGCTGCAGGTCCTGGTTCGATGAAGCCAACAGGACAACATCATCCACAAAAAGCAGCGATGAAATCCTGTGGTTCCCAAACCGGACCCCCTCCGGCCCCTGACTGCGCCTAGAAATTCTGTCCATAAATACAATGAACAGAACCGGTGACAAAGGGCAGCCCTGTAGGAGTCCAACATGCACCAGGAACAGGTCTGACTTACTGCCGGCAATGCGAAAACAGCTCCTGCTCCGGTCATACAGAGACTGGACAGCCCTTAGCAAAGGACCCCGGACCCCATACTCCCGAAGCATCCCCCACACGGCACCACGAGGGACACGGTCGAATGCCTTCTCCAAGTCCACAAAACACATGTGGACTGGTTCGGCAAACACCCATGAACCCTCGAGCACCCGATGGAGGGTGTAGAGCTGGTCCAGTGTTCCATGACCAGCCTGAAAACCACACTGCTCCTATTGAATCCGAGGTTCGACTATCGGCCGAACTCTCCTCTCCAGTACCCTGGCATAGACTTTACCGGGGAGGCTGAGGAGTGTGATTCCCCTGTAGTTGGAACACACCCTTCGGTCCCTCTTCTTATACAGAGGGACCACCACCCCGGTCTGCCAGTCCAAAGGCACTGTTCCCGACCGCCACGCGATGTTGTAGAGACGTGTCAGCCAAGACAGCCCCACAACACCCAGAGACTTAAGGTACTCAGGACGGATCTCATCCACCCCCGGAGCCTTGCCACCGAGGAGCTTTCCGACCACCTCAGTGACTTCGGCCAGGGTGATGGATGAGTCCGCCTCTGGGTCCCCAGCCTCGGCCTCCTCTTCGGAGGACGTGACGGTGGGATTGAGGAGATCCCCAAAGTATTCCTTCCACCACCCGACAACATCCCCAGTCGAGGTCAGCAGCTCTCCCCCCGCACTATAAACAGTGTTGGTGAAGGACCGCTTCCCCCTCCTTAGGCGCCGGACGGTTTGCCAGAATTTCCTTGGGGTCGTCCGATAGTCCTCCTCCATGGCCTCACCGAACTCCTCTCAGACCCGAGTTTTTGCCTCTGCAACCGCCCAGGCTGCAGCACGCTTGGCCCGACAGTACCCGTCAGCTGCCTCAGGAGTCCACCGGGCCAGTAAGGCCCGGTAGGACTCCTTCTTCAGCTTGACGGCATCCCTTACTTCCGGTGTCCACCACCGGGTTCGGGGATTGCCGCCGCGACAGGCACCGCAGACCTTACGGCCACAGCTACGAACGGCCGCATCGACAATGGAGGCCGAGAACGAAGCCCACTCGGGCTCCATGTCCCCAGCCTCCCCCGGGATCTGGGAGAAGCTCTCCCGGAGGTGTGAGTTGAAGGCCGCACTGACAGAAGGTTCCGCCAGATGTTCCCAGCAGACCCTCACGATACGCTTGGGCTTGCCAGGTCTTTCCGGCTTCCTCCTCCGCCAGCGGACCCAACTCACCACCAGGTGGTGATCAGTTGACAGCTCTGCCCCTCTCTTCACCCGAGTGTCCAAGACACACGGCCGGAGGTCGGATGACACGACAACAAAGTCGATCATCGACCTCCGGCCTAGGGAGTCCTGGTGCCACGTGCACCGATGGACCCCCTTGTGCTCGAACATGGTGTTCGTTATGGACAAACTGTGACTAGCACAGAAGTCCAATAACAGAACACCGCTCGAGTTCAGATCAAGGAGGCCGTTCCTCCCAATCACCCCTCTCCAAGTGTCACTGTCGTTGCCCACATGGGCGTTGAAGTCCCCCAGTAGAACAACGGAGTCCCCGGTCGGTGCACTATCCAGTACCCCTCCCAGAGACTCCAAGAAGGCCGGGTACTCTGCACTGCTGTTCGGCCCATAGGCTGACACCACAGAGAGAGACCTGTCCCCGACCCGAAGGCGCAGGGACGCGACCCTCTCGTTCACCGGGGTAAACTCCAACACGCAGCGGCTGAGCTGTGGGGCTATAAGCAAGCCCACGCCAGCTCGCCGCCACTCCCCGTGGCCAACGCCAGAGAAATGGAGAGTCCAACCCCTCTCAAGGAGTTGGGTTCCAGAGCCCAAGCTGTGCGTGGAGGTGAGGCCGACTATATCTAGGCGGTAACGCTCGACCTCCCGCACAAGCTCAGGCTCCTTCCCCCCCAGCGAGGTGACATTCCATGTCCCCAGAGCTAGTCTCCATGTCCGGAGATCTGGTCGCCGAGGCCCCCGCCTTCGACTGCTGCCCAGATCTCTCTGCACCCGACCCCTATGGCTCCTCCCGCGGATGGTGGGTCCAGGGGAGGGCGGTCCCACGTCGCTCCTTCGGGCTGTGCCCGGCCGGGCCCCGTGGGGAAAGGCCCGGCCACCAGGCGCTCGCCCACGTGCACCCACCCCAGGCCTGGCTCCAGGGTGGGGCCCCGGTACCGCCTTTCCGGGCGACGTCACTGACCTTGTTTTTAATCTCATCATAGGGGCTTCTGAACCGCTCTTCGTCTGACCCGTCCCCCCGGACCTGTTTGCCTTGGGTGACCCTACCAGGGGCATAAAGCCCCAGACAACATAGCTCCTGGGATCATTCGGGTACTCAAACCCCTCCACCACGTTAAGGTGGCGGTTCGAGGAGGGGCATATATTACCTGACAATGATTAATTGTCACCATTGTACCATTTACCAAATGTCTTTGGAATGCAGTGCCTCCCAAACCCTTTTAGGCTCCAAACTGGTAGTCCCAGACTGAAGGCCCCAAAGATAACAAACGAACTATCCTAGGAAAGTCCATATATAGTAACAGTATATGAAGTATAATACAGGAGTATAACAAATACCACATAACCATGAATGATCACCATGCACAGACAGTATGAAAATGTCACTTTTTTATTTGAACCAAACAAATAAGCTTTTATTCAACTATGATTATATTTTCACCCCAAACCACTTCAAACAGGTATACATGAGGGTGAGAGGGAATCTGACACACACCATCTGACACTATACTGTACATTGATTTATTCAGATATATATATCGTCCTTTTGCCTTTTATAATCTATAACTATAACATTACATACACCTGTGACATTTTTAATCGCAATATAGAATATAAAAGAAAAGAAACAAGTCTGCTGACTTCCGCATTAGAAAGTGTAATGTAGAGATGCACTGACACAACCTTTTCTGTTCCGATAGCAATTTCGATACCTGAAAACATCAACGATTTTCTATAAACACAAATGACGTATGGTAAAACATTGTTTTGTACAGTGTTTTGTAACTGGTATTCATCTTTTAAAGTAACTACAAACATAACTTATATAACAAGATGTTTTGAGCCAGCATTGACCAGAAAATGTTCTTATTACACCATCTTAACGACCAAAATGGGATATCAAGTGAAGTGATATCCTGGAACTGATTTCTGATCCATGCAAAAATTTCAATATATGATACTTGTGTCATATTGGTACATCCCTAGTGTGGTGCACATTGGGAGCTGATGTCACCCTCATCACAAAAAAGTGCCTTATCTTGGCACCTCCTCTGCAAAAATTACTCAAACAACTATAACATGGTTAAAAGTTCTAAAAAATAGATTTTACAGAATAGATCTGCTTTAAAAAGAACTTTGGACTTTCCTTTTATTTTATTATTATTTAATTTAGAAGATTTAGAGTGATACCATAATTAAAACTTTTCATATGTTCATATGGAAATTTGACAATAAACTTTTTTGAATTTGAATTAATATGAAATTAATAGTAAAATGTGAGAGACTTCTTTATAGTTCTAGACATGTGCATAACACAGGCCTCATGCACACGACTGCTCCTGCTGCTGCCTTAAGGAGGCGTACACGGACAGGTCAGAGGTCAGTGTCACGTGCAGCTCCCATGGGAATTGATTGACAGGTCTGTGCTGTGAGCTAGGGTGCAGTCTGCTCTGTTGGATCATCAGCCGCACATCCTCATCATCTAAGAGCCGCACCAGCTCCCCATCCTCGTCCCTGTAGTTTAGAGTGATGTCCTCCTCCTGGAAAACAGTCCTACACACCACAGCACTATTAGACGTTGTTCAACACTGTCCTAAACCTACAGACTGCCATACTGTCTTTCTTATATACTGTCCTACAGATGGCCACACTGTCCTACAGACCGCAACACTGTCTTACACTGTCCTACACTGTACTATAGACCACCACACTGTCCTACAGACCGCCACACTGTCTTACAGACCGCCACACTGTCCTACAGACTGCCACATTGTCTTACACTGTCCTATAGACCACCACACTATCCTACAGACTGACACACTGTCTTAACTGTCCTAAAGACAGCCACACTGTCCTACAGACACCACACTGTCCTAGAAACCGCCACACTGTCCTACAGACCACCAGATTGTCCTACAGACCGCCACACTGTCCTACAGACCGCTACATTGTCCTACAGACGGCCACACTGTCCTACAGACGGTCACACTGTCCTATAGACCCCAACACTGTCCTACACTGTCCTAACAGTAACTGTCACGATTTGTTGACCTGGTTTATGATTCATATCTGTAATCATTGGGCCTGTCCACATGAAACAAAAACTGGCACAAAGTTCAAGTCTTGTCTTCTCTGCCAGTATAAATAAACAAAACTGAAGTTATTTGTTCAGAATAGATTCAAAAAGTATAGCCATTTGATGTGATAAGATTACTATGCCAAGTTTGCCTGTCCCAAACACATAATGATAAGGTTCAGTATCATAAGTGGTGGATTTTATAAAATTCAAACACATGTTTGCCATGGTGCAGGCCAGTGTAAAGGGGACATCTGTGAATGTGCCCACCTCATGCGGGACAGCAGGTCCTTGAAGGTGGGCTGAGTCCCCAGCTCCTCCTGCACACACACATCTCTGTGGGGCACATGACACGCATTAGTCAAATTAATGTACAGTCAATTACACACCACAGCACTATCTGTTTTGCACTCTTGAAAATGATGACAGAGGAAGATTCTTCTTCACGATTTGATTTAGTGCAGTTTTAAATACAAGACGAAATATAGCCGCAAGCGACAATGATCGGCCCTTGCGTGGGCCTACGCTGCACCCCGCAAACACCGTGCCCCGCAAACACCGGACCCCCAAATGGCGTGCCCTACAAACAATGTGCCCTGCACATCGTGCCATGCAAATGCTGCACCCCACACTAACCCAAATAACCGTAAACCCCAACCACACTTTTCATATCCTTTACAGTGTATTATATTCAGGCCATGATCACGTATTAGTGATTCAAATTTCCCAGGCCAACACATCCTCAATCAGAAAAATTATATAGCGCACCTTTAAATGATTTTTTCACTGTTCACCACCAAGGGCGAAAAGACTCCTCAAACATTATCAGATTTGTACCAAATTTGAGAATTAAATTCTATGCTTGACTGACTTGGAATTTCATTATACTAGGGGGCGCTATAGTGTAATTTTCCATATGCTTTATAGTGTATTATATTCAGGCCGAGATCAGCATCAGTGATTCAAATTTCAGCACGATCGGACTAAGTCTGTGCCAACGGGAGCAAATCTTGACATTGAATATTGTCTAAATTTTGATTGAACTTTGTGACTTTGCCACACATAAACCGTGACAGTAAAAAAAAAATGGAGATAACTTTTGACGCCGCACTTCTCTACATGATGTACGGTGATTTTCAGCCCTGTGGGTGAAACACCTTCAGAGGAGTGCGTTCAACATAACATGAGCCAAAATGCAGACTCTGCATTTTGAAGATTTCTATCCAAGATGGCTGCCTTCTGATTTGTCAGGGGGGGTGGCCATAATAATATTTTTTGTTTGTCTTCACGTGACGAATGCGTGTACCAAATTTCGTGGCTTTACGACAAAGTTGAGGTTGGACGGCTCCCATAGGAGTGGGCGGAGCCTAATATTCGAGGTGGCATATTATCTCCATTTTTTGGTCCCCACGCATAAAACCTATATTTTCTTGAATGTCTCATTATTTCTTTATTTGGTGAGTTTTTGAACGTTTTTTAAACGTATTTGTGGGGTCACGTTTTATTTCAATCTGTAGGGGGCTAATGCACCAAATTACATTTTTTCACATTCAGTAGCTTTAGAGTACAGAGTTTAAGAACTGTGTCAAATTTCATTGAAATCAGAGTTTGTTTGAGCAAATGGGAGCAATTTATAAATATCCAAAACTTGTGTTCATTATTTGTCGCTTCACTGCTCAGAGACTGTAAGATGGATTTGGGAGCTGTGGATAACTTTTGATGTGCTCGTCTTGGAGATAATGTGGACCAAATTTAAGGCCGTTCAGGTGAGCGCCTTAGAGGAGTGCGTTTCAGCTTTGCAAATTTTAATCCAAGATGGCCACCCCCTGGTTTGTCAGGGGGCATGGCCCTAATAATATTTTTTTCTTGTCTTGTCACGATGGACGTCTGTGTTAAATTTCATGATTATACATGCAAATTTTTTTTGTGTCAGTCGTAGTCCCTAATGTATTTTTGTGATGTTTGGGGGTGCTGACGAGCCATTTTATTTATTTATTGAAAATGGAAATAGCCAAAAGTTAGCAGAGTCTTTAACACGTGGCCAAAGTTCGTGAGTTTTCGTCATTGTTCACTGGGTGAAAAATGGGTGACTGTGTTAGGAGAAAAATAAGAAGAATATAGCCGCAAGCGGCAATGATCGGCTCTCACGTGCACCTACGCTGCACCCCGCAAATGGCGTGCCCTACAAAACGACGTGCCATACAAAACGACGTGCCCTGCAAACGACATGCCCTACACACCGTGCAAACGCTGCGCCCAGCAAACGCCGCACCCAGCAAATGCAATGCTCCACACTAACCCTAATAACCGTAAACCCCAACCACACTTTTCATACGCTTTATAGTGTATTATATTTACTCCGAGAACACGTATTACTGATTCAAATTTCCCAGGCCAACATATCCTCCATCAGAAAAATTACATAGTGCACCTGTAAATGATTTTTGAGGAGTCATTGTGCACCTGGTGGCCAACACTGAAAAATTCACCATGTCCGTAATGTATTTTTATTCTCGTAGTCATACATAGAATTCAATTCCCAAATTTGGTACAAAACTGATAATGTTGATGTTTCATGTCTAGGGGGCACTATAGTGTAATTTTGCATATGCTTTAAAGTGTATTATATTCAGGCCGAGATCAGCATCAGTGATTCAAATTTCAGCACGATCGGACTAAGCCTGCGCCAACGGGAGCAAATCTTCACATTGAATATTGTCTAAATATTGATTGAACTTTGGTGCTTCGCTGCACGTAAACCATGACATTTTTCAAAAAAATGGAGCAAACTTTTGAAGCTGCACTTCTCTAGATGATGTATGTTGATTTTCAGCCCTGTGGGTGAAGCGCCTTCAGAGGAGTGCGTTCAAACGCAACATGAGCCAAAATGTGGACTCTGCATTTTGAAGCCGCCTTCTGGTGTGTCAGTGGGCATGGCCATAATTATATTTTTTACTTGGCTTGTCATGATCGACTTCTGTGTTAAATTTTATGATTCTACGTGATTTTCCCTAATGAATTTTTGTGATGTTTGGGGGCGCTGTTGAGCCATTTTATTTATTTATTGAAAATGGAAATAACCAAAAGTTAGAGAGGCAGACTTTTTCACACGTTGCCAAATTTCGTGAGTTTTCGACATTGTTCACTGGATGAAAAATGGATGAGTGTGTTAGGAGAAGGAGAAGAAGAAGAAGAAGAAGAAGAAGAAGAAGAAGAAGAAGAAGAAGAAGAAGAAGAAGAAAATTCTGATACGAGAACAATGTTCCGTTTTTTTTTTGGCTGACAAACTATACATTTTCGGAAACCTCTGGTGCATTGCTACATCATGGCGAGGGTCCCTGGTCACTATGGGTGAGTCACGTTGCGTCATTTTAGTTCCCGCCCCCTATGAGTATAGCTATGCAATACTAATAGGCCCTTCGCCAGCCTCTGGTGCTCGGGCCTAAATATTCTGATATGAGAACAATGTTCTGCTTTTTTTTGGCCAACAAACTATACATTTTTGGAAACCTCTGGTGCGTTGCTACGTCATGGCGAGGGTCCCTGATCACTACAGGCGAGTCACGTCGTGTCATTTTAGTTCCCGCCCCCTCTGGCGCTCTGGCCTAATGAATGACAAACGAATGAAGATTGAGCGAAGATGAACAGCCCTGGTGAAAACATAAAAAACAGCTGTAGGGCGCATCTGTAGATTTTGTTTGGAATTAAGTTGAGATAAACAACACTTATGGCTAGTGACGTGTTGAGGCTTCGAAACGTGTGCCGAGTAATCCAATAAGGATTTGGTGATGAAATGCGTATCGAGGCCATAGACCGTATATCGAGGCTCATATTGGTGACGTGTGGGGTGATGTTTGAAGCCTTGCGAACTGGCCGTACCACATGACTGGTTCAAGAAATGGTTCGCGGATTTAGCGCTTGATTTGAAATATAAGGGCCAGTGAAATGCAATGGACTCCCCCTCACATTTTGTGGTTTGGGGTTATTACATTACATCCATCTCTCCAGTTTTGTTCCTACTTTTTCTTTTAACCTGACCATTGCATCATGAAAACAGACCCCATAAAATAATAATAAATTCACAATTTATGTTGATATCACAAACATTCAAACATTTAATCATTCATTTGGTCAATATAAATCTTTCCTTCAGAACCACGATGATCATGTTGATTGTACTATTATCACTCTGTTATACATTTTTTGGCCACTTGATGGCGCAGTGGAGCAAATGAAGCACCTTGAAGTGTCGGCTCAAGAATCGAGCAATTGGATGGAACGCTTCAGTGCTTCATGGGGCTTCATCTCGCCATCACTTTCCCATGTAGCACGGACGCAAGTCCACTCGCTACCACTCCCAACCATAGACCGTATAAAAGATATATATACGGTCTATGCTCCCAACAGGTGTATAGTTTAACATAGGATAGCTTAGCTTAAATAGCTGTAGGGGTAGTGACGTAATCAACTATCCGGGTCATGGGGCGCTAATAAATATTTACATTAAAACAGTGAATTATAGACACTAATAAATAAATAAATAAATATTGTTATATACAGTGAACCGATACCAATAATAAAAGTGCTATACAATAAAAATACAGTGCTAAAATAATGTGCGGGCAACATCTCCTCTATCTCATTTGTCTGATCTGCCACACTGAAGGCAGTACAAATTATGTCAAAGAAATGATTTGAACATATATTTTTTTAATTTTTTAATTTTTTTTAAAATAGTTGTTTCATTACCATTTTTTTTTACCTTGTGTTGAAAGAATTTCTTGCAATACCAGTCTGTAAGTTTGGACACACCATCACAGTGTTTCTTTGTTTGTTTGTTTGCTACATTCTACCTTTTAGACAAAAGACCTGAAAACTGCTGGGTTTCAGATGACCTCACAATGTTCTAGGCCAATCATATTTAATACAAATAAGGCAGCTCAAATGAATATTGTTAAAATGCAAATTGTTCTAGTATTCCGTGTTTTTAGGTTTAGCCATTAATAGAAATTATCACGTTCATCATCATTTGTGACTTTTCCTTTTGGATATTTCATGGCAAAATTCAGTGTAATCAATAGGGAAAACTTTCTCATGCCCCTGGAAGTAAGACATGATCACATTATAGAATCTGAAAACCACCAAGATGTATGGAATTCTGTGAATGTAAAAAATAAATAGCTAATTTAAAAAATATATAGAAATCTACTAAGATTCACTGACCTATCAACTAATCCACCCTCCTGTTGATAAATACAGTGTGTAACTGCTATGGAACTGCAACAAGAATGGGTGCAATGCAGTGAAATGAGATTCCTAAATGTGTGTATTTAACACGTTAATGTTAAATGTGTGCTCTAACATGAGTCTGTAGAAACAGTGTGCGTTTAGGTTCTTATTTTTTTGTAACAGCAGCATGCAGGGGGTCTGCACATGGAAATGAGCCAAATGTGGCATATTTGCATTTGTCTAAATGAATATGCACTGTTCCCCCTTTACTTAAAAAAATAAAAACATTGGTAATTCTAATTGAATGATGTTATTGTATTGTGAATATTATGACTCAAGTTTAGTTTACTCTTCACACTGTAAGTCTTCATGACAAAATAGTTGAAGTTATAGATAGCCGTAGATAGTTTTTTTTAATACTGTATGCATGATTTGAAAATAACAAATATACAAAAATATATTGGCTGTCAAGTCCACAAACATTCGTTCAAACAGTTTGTAGTCAATAGTTGTAAAGGGGTTTCCTAAATCCTTTTTAACCGTACTTGAGCATATTTTTGCCCTATGTCTCCGATTTTCTCAGCTTTACTTTAAAGGTCCAATATTATACGCAATGGATTTTTGTAAGCTTTAAGCCATGTTAAGGCATATTTTTACCTCCTCAATCATGTCCAAAACTCACAATGCTCTGTACGCCCTTGTGATGTTAAGGAGTCGTAGTTTTCAAGTTAACAGCTCCTTTGTCCCTAAGTTTAGAAGAGGTTGGCAAGTCCACGTCCTGAAATCGTCCAAATGATTCTAGCGTAGGTATGGAGTTTTAAAACACGGTGGAGCACTTCCTGTATTACCACATGACATCAGAGAGTGTTTTCCTTCTGAGAAAAGAACTCAGCCTATTTAGTTTGACTTCCATATGTGTGCATGAAACAAAACAGAAGTTGGGGCATTATAACAGATTAGAAAATAGCATAATATAGGCCCTTTAATTATGCAGCCTGAGAGACCGAAACACCCTCAACAACAGGGTGTGGGAATAGAAAGGGGTATAAAAGTCCATGCCCCAGTACAGACACATTGTATAAGCAGCTCTTAAATAAGTTTGCTGTGTGCTGTCTGCAGCTAATTATTAAGCATTTTAAAAGCAAAGACATGCAGGTTAGCATGTTAGTTCTTGCTAGTTTTACCATGATGGTAAAGTTGTGTAAAGCACTTATAAACTCACTCTGGGGAATACTTATGATGTTCAGAATACAGAAGGTAAGCGAGGAATAATTTTTAAACACCGTTTAAAAATAGCTCATTCTATTTTTCAAATGAGATACACAGTAAAAATCACATTCATCAGCACTCCAATACTGACCGGGTGTCTGTGGCATCAGGTTGGAGGAGGAAACAGCGAAGGCAGCTGTAGGCATGGCCTCCCTCACTGTCACATTGCGAGGGGGGAAGGGGCTTAATGATCTGGACAAAGGATTGTGGGAAGATGCCTGTCTGCTCGTTCACTGTGCCCTGCTCAGACAAAACATAGTAAAGTTGACACCATTGCACTGCCTGTCTGTCCAGTTACAGGCCAGAAGCTGCAATATGTAACATTGAATGGTCCTATATTACCCCAAAGTTGTCTTGTGAGCTTGTTGTTACCTCATCAAAGATACACCTATATTTTTTTGATTCACAGTTATTTTAGTAACCCTTTAGTAACCCTTTAGTAATATATATATATATACCTTTAGTAATATATATATATATATATATATATATATATATATATATATATATATATATATATATATATATTACTAAAGGGTTACTAAAATAATAACAATAATAATTATATATATATATATATATATATATATATATATATATATATATATATATATATATATATATATATATATATATATATATATAAATCCCAGTATTTATCTAAAACTGACAGCTGTCATCATTAAAATTGAAAGACATGAAGGATTTAACTCTCACTGAGAAATTCCAAGTACATAAAATCCTAGGACTTTTCACCTTTGCTGAGCTGTTCAGGTCTGACTATTCAGGTGCAAACGGCGAGGCTCTGTATCTGTGTCTCACCTCCAGCCAGTCTGTGTTGACTTGGCGCAGCAGGAATACCAGCTGGCCCCTGCGCAGGTTCAGTTCAGCTGTTCCACTGCCCCGAAAGTCAAACAGCACCTACAGCAAGTCAAAGAAGTCAAACAGCACCTGCAGCACAGAGCCAACACACACACACACACACAGAGGGGACACATGCAAAACACACACAGAAGACACACACAGGGGACACACAAAGGGGACACACATTTTGGTCTATTTTTTGGCTAAAAAATTACACAGCAGGGCTTTAAAGAAATCAGAGCATGATTTTGTCTGCTATATAGTTACAGTTTATGACACATATAATGACTTAAAAAGACACAGGGTAATTGACCTGTAAAAGACACAGGACAAAATTACGCTGTGCTAAACCATGCTGCCAGGCCTGTCAGTGGGTAGCTACACTTTACACTATCAAACAGCATTTATTAATTGTAGGATGGCACAATGTATGTGTCCAATTATCTGTAGCAGTCCTGGGCACCTGCAAGGAGAAGCTGTTTAAAGTTATACCTGCAATAATTTATGCTTAGCATTAATTCATTTACATGTGTGAAACTTTATGTTAGCTGATATGTAAATTCTCTAGTAAAGTTTCTGCCAACTTCTTGAGATGTCATTACTCTGCCTGTAGTGCTTGGATTAGGTTATTGCTGCCCTCTGCTTGCAACAGCGGGGATGGTGCAATTCAGAAGAGTATAATTTGTACCAAGTGGCAGCAAGTAGGAAAGATCATTGCCAAGGGTCCTGTACATCCTGTACATTTAAAGCATATGCTTAGACATCTGCTGTAACCTGTCTTCCTTACTGTCGGTCACTATTGTATCACTAATACAATAGTGTGTGTGTGTAGTAGTAGCCTTTATTTGTCAATTCCTTCACATGTACAAGACATACAAAGCAATCAAAATTGGACCTGTCACCCCGTCCGACATACAAAGAGAACAATTTTACATGGGGATGACAACACGGACCGGACAGGAAGGCAGGTAGCAGATCGAAATAAACAAAAAAACAGCATCACATGAGGACAGGGGGAGGAAAAAAAAGAGGACCGCCCAAGACCATGCCCCAGAATGGGATATTGTTTGGAGTGAGTACACAAAATAAAAAAACCTCCGAGCATCAGCAACATAGTCAAAACACAGTACAGACATTCCACAGGACCAGCAACAGGGTAGGGGAGGGGTGTGGAGGAGGTCCAACGTAGGCAGGCAGCCATCCGGATCCTGCAGCCATGGGCGGCACTGGATGCAACAGACCCGCCCACCCGGTCAGGGGTACGAAGCTGCGAGGGAGTTGGGAAGGGGCCAGGCTTCCTCCGCTGTATTCTCAGGGCGATTTGACACCAGCCCGGCCTTGGTCGTGACCAGTGCTGGCTTGGGGAGGACAAAAGATAAGATTGGGTTGTTTTGGTTTTAGAGCGAGCAGCTGCATCCAATTTCCACAACACTGCTCTGTTTGTCCATTGGTCTCAAGGTCATTTCTATGCAGAGCTCCAAGTTTCCTCCAGATTTTATCAAAAAATTGCTATTTAGAGCCACCATGTCCAAGCATGTCCATCAGCGGTCAGTGACTGCGACCTCTGCCCATAGTCACAAAGTTCGAGTATTTGAAGCTCTGCCCCTCACTCCAATTTCCGGGCAGCCAAGTGGGGCTTTGAAAAGTTGCCTCAGTATTTGAATTTTTGGAAAAATCAGGTCCAAGCGTAAATTCCAATGTGCAAAGTCCCGTAATCCTGGTTCCGAATAGATACTGTACTCATTCGCCAGACCCTGCTTGTCTTGTTAATGGTGTCAATAGCGTTCAGAGACCAATTTATCAAATCCATAATTAATTTGGTTTTGGAGAGCAGAGCGGAGAGAGTCACTTAAGGAAAACAAAGACTAGACACTAGACCAGACGAGACAAAGAGCAAAGCTAAGGGTCGGGAGAGGAGAGAAAATGCGTCCGCCCTCACCAAGAGCCAAACAAGAAGAGCGTGTGTGTGTGTGTGTGTGTGTGTGTGTGTGTGTGCGCGTGTGCTTGTGTGTGTGTGTGTGCGTGTGTGTGTGTGTGCATGTGTTTTACCTCAGCTCTTGGGGAAGATAACAGGTCCATCTTCTCTTTGACAGTTTTCCTACGAACACGTTACACACATAGTGGAGTTTCGCTATGCCTGAGTACCCACACTTAAAATATAGAAAGTAATTTTACCATTTTCCAGACAAAGAATATATATATATAAATAATAGAAATATTTTATAATTGCTGTTTAAAATATTTTGTTTCTTATAGTAATTTTAAATTTGTACAGCAAACTATTATTTGTTAAGGTTGTGGCCCACAAAATTTCCATATTCATCTAATTGCTTAAAGGGCCCATTTGCTAGTTTTTGGTCTGTTCAAATATTGTTTCCTCATCACAAACTTACCTTGAGTTGTGTTTTGTGTCATTTATAAATGATTTAAAACACAAACCCTGCATCTACATATTTTTCTCAAACAGAAAACATTCTGTTCACTTTGTAATGTCATGTGGCAATACAGGAAGTGTTCAACTGTGTTTTTAAACTCCATACACTTTCACTAGAGCTAGAATATTTGGATAATTTTAGTACTAGAATGGTCAATCTCTACTGAACTGAAGGTGAAATGATGTTCTTAATATGAAAACTACTGCTTCATGACATCGCAAGGTGAAACAAAGCATTTGGACAAACGAATAATAAAGAGTTAACTGTTACTCAAATATGTGAAAGAAAACAGAACTCTAGATATTTTTTGATGAGGACCTTTAAACTGACCATTCAACTGACATCACATCTTTAGAGTTTAATAGCAACTTGTTCTTTAATTTTTTATTTTTACTGGCAGAAAATGTGTGTGACAGTTTTTGTTTCATATCGACAGGCCCACTAATTACAGTGATATTTACGATAAACGATGCGGTAAACCTGTATGCAGTGGGAGTAGGACTTACACTTTGCGTGTTGGTGGGCGCAGTCTCCGGAGGGCCCGTGGCTGTTGCATACGGTCCACTTCACTCTGATAGAAGAACATGCGCAGTGCCTCATCCAACAACAGCCACTGAAGAGCCAGCAACTTCTGTTCAGATTTACATAAGGTTGTCAAAATATCAGACAAAATATTAGACTAAACTATACACATCTGAGCAGATATCGATACTATACCCTGAAAATCAAAGTGAAATAATGATGTAGCAAGCTAGTCCATTTTGCCAAAATTTAATTTCTGCAACTCAAAATGCTTCTCACTCTCTTGTGTGGCCCTCACGTGCTTGTTTGCATGTTTGACAACACCGTGTCATGCTCCTAATGAGACAACAGATGGTGTCTTGTGTGATGTCCTCCCAGATCTGTGTGAGGGCATTACTGAGCTCCTGTAGAGTCTGAGGGCCAACCTGGTGGCGTCTGATGGACCCAAACATAATGTCCCAGATGAGTTCTATCGGGTTTAAGTCAGGTGATCATGAGGGCCATTCAATTCTATCCTCCAGGTCCTCCAATCTTCATCCTCCAGGTTCTGCCTGCAGCATGAGACCAGGCACTGTTGTGCACCAGAAGGAACCCAGGACCTATACTGTACCAGCGTAGGGTCTGAAAATGGACTCAATGATTTCATTGTGATACCTAATAACAGTTAGACTGATGTTTTCTAGCCCATAGAGGTCTGTGCATCCCTTTCTGGATATGCTTTTGAAGACCATCACTGACCAACCATCAAACCACTCATGTGAACCATGTTCCAGGCAAAGGAGTGATCTCCTCACCTTCTCCAGACTCTTTCACGTCTGTCACAGGTGCTCAGGGTGAACCTGCTCTCATCTGTGAAAAGCACAGGGCACTAGTGGCAGACTTGTCATTTCTGATGTCTGATGCTCTACGGTGCTGGGCGCTGAGCACAAGACATGACATGGGGCCCTCAAGCCACCCTCATGAAGTCTGAAGATTGTTTGGGCAGAGACTTTCACACGAGTAGCCTGCTGGATGTCACTCTGTAGGGCATTGTCAGTGCTCAACCTGTTCCTCCTTACATAAAGGAGCATATATGGGTCCTGCTGATGGTTGAGGACCTTCTGTCGCACCGTCCAGCTGTCCCCTAGATTTACCGCCTGTCTCCTGAAATCTCCTCCATGTTCTGGAGATTATCATGGGAGACACATTAAAACACCTTATAACTGAACGTTTGGATGTGACATCCTGGAGAAGTTGGACAATCTGTGCAACTTCTGTAGGGTTAAGGAATGGCCTCAGACTCCCAGTAGTGATAATCAATGTAGCCAAAGCTGCAAAAATGGAAAACCAGCCAAAAAAGACCAAGAGGGAGAAACTTGATTAATGAATGAATTAATTAATCATTGCATTTATATAGCACCTTTCATGACACCCAAAGTGCTTTACAGTTCATTAGTCATGCACTCGACACTCGGTGGTGGTAAGTTACTATTGTAGCCACAGCTGCCCTGGGGTAGACTGACGGAAGCGAGGCTGCCAATCTGCACCACCAACCACCACCATCACTCATGCACACACCGCTTTCATACTAGGCAATGTGGGTGAAGTGTCTTGCCTAAGGACACAACAACAGTTTTTGCGATTGGCGCCCCACTGTGGCACCTGGAATTCCCAGTGGTCTCCCATCCAAGTACTAACCAGGCCCGGCCCTGCTTAGCTTCTGAGATCTGACGTGATCAGGCTTTGACAAGCCATTATGGCTTGAAATGACCTTCACATGTAAAGTCAGTCCTGTTTTAGGGGTTGTCTCATTGTTACTGCTCTAGGGCACCTGTTGTTCATATCCATTAAAAGAGGAGCATCCTTTTGTTCCTAAGACATTGCCCTGTCCAGATTTGTATAGATAACCAACATAATAATAACTGTCTGTCTGAGACATTCTCTGAGCATGACAGTCTGGGCCTTGTCACTGATGTACTTGTGGAGCTTGGATGTTTCATCCTGGACAGTGGTTCCCACACTCACTAGTCCTCGACCTCCTTCCTTCCGGCTCGTGTACAGTCTCAGGGTGCTGGATTTGAGATGGAACCCTCCATGCATGGTCAGGAGCTTTCACATCTTAACATCTGTGGTCTGTATCTCCTCCTTTGACCAGTGCATGATTGCTGCTGGGTATCTGATCACTGGCAGGGCGTAGCTGTTTATTGCCTGTGCCTTGTTGTTGCCATTGAGCTGGCTTCTTAGGATATTATAGGATATATAACAGATATTTTATCCCCATGTATGTGTTTGCTCTTTGTTTTGAGCTACTGTCGCTAAGTAATTTCTCTTATGGCTAAATAAAGTTTATCTAAGTCTTCTAAGTTTAAGTCACTGTGAACACTATGCACTTTCTGCACTATGCATAATGTAAACATGTGACCGAGAGAGAGACCTACCTTCATGTACACGTTGAGTTCGGAAATCCTGTTTTCTGCAATATCTCTCTTGTTACCAAGATATATTTTACCTAAAGACACATCCAAAAGGTTAGATGCATTGCTTATGAGTTGCACAGTAGCATTTCAAATTTCGCTTGAACTAATAGTCAGAGATAATAAGAAGATGGTAATGGTGGCGAAAGACAAATAATTTTAACTTTTAGCCCTGCTCACTTTTCTGTCGTTGTGATGTTGCACCATGACACAAAAACTACAGTCTGGAATAGTGTCATGTTGCTGTTTTCTTAGTTTTCCAATCTCTGCTGACATTTGTTTTTCTTTTGCTCTTGAAATTGTACCATGACAGAGTATCAAGTGTCTGGAATAGTGCCAGGCAGTTGGCTTCCCATGAATCTTTGTAACAATAACAATTTGTAATCTACCTGATAGTATGACAATGGATGACCCTGTCAGTACCTTCTGAATTAGTTATTATTGAATTAGTTATTGCTGTAGATAATAAAATAAAAATAGATAGATTATATTTTATAATTTTATTTATTATTACTTTTACTATGTAGCAGGCATGATGTAAGGAGCATTTATTTTGACAAGAATACATTAAAAGCACAGACCCTTTGACATCTTCATCATCATTTTATCCCTAAAGGGCCTTGCTGGCAATTAGGACACCCAGTGTGCATGAAGTGGGAGAGTGGGTGTGGTATGAAAGAGTGGGTGTGGTTTGGAAGTGCCCATGTGAGGTGGTTAAAGGTTTGTTTGAGATAAACTGTGTCTTGCTTGGATGAACCCTGAGAGTTCATTTGTCAATAGAGCCAGAAGACAAGCCTGCATTTAAAGGGGCTGTACCAGATTTTAAATTATTCTCATCAAGATATATACACTTAACATCATGCATTGTACATAGTAAAAGCTGTTACAAAAGACTTTGAAATATAATTTTACACAGAGTGGGTGGTCTGTTGCCTGACAGTGGAGGAATGGCACTCTCGGGAAAGGTGGTCTGGCAGATTGGGCATGATCTGGAAGATTGGGCATGACATGATCTGGTAGAATGGGCATGACCTGCAGTTTGTGTGTGAAATTAAGTGAGAGAGGCCTGGAGAAGTGGGTGTGGTCAGGCAGACAACAGCTGTGAAGGCCTCCGGAGGCTGGGGCATGAACGAAGGCCACATCCGAGTATCCTTCACAACCACCAATATCCCAGCATGCACCACCCAGCGGCAGTCAGATTCGAAAACATGGAGCAAAAACACTGAGCGAAAACACCATGCAGAAACACGGAGCAAAATAGATGGAGCAAAACGCGGACGTGTGTGTATACACTTTAACTGTAGGAAATCATCACTAACACAACTGTCAATGTAAAATATGGCCATAACTGTCAAATAAGTTTGTTTTTAAATGCGTGGACCTCGGTGCTTTGAGCAAAAAGTTTGGCTAATAATCTGCAGCTAACATGATGAAAAGTCCGCTCAAACTTTCCTGTTTGAACAGATTTCCATCAAACACTAATATTTTTTTACTGTTAGGTGAAAAGACCATGGAGTAATTAAAGAGGAAGAAACTCGGACGGGGTAGCTTGAAGGTAAGGTAAAAACACACATTATTTCATGCATGTAAAACACACAGTGTAACTATATCAAAACTTATATTTTACTTACTTATGCATTTCATTCTGGGAATACATTATTTTGACACCTGTGTCTGTTAGGCCTATCACATTTAATATAACAATGAGAAAACTGATTGAAATGTTTTATATTATGAATTTTGTTTTTGTCTGCAGCCTCCTGGATGAGGACACAAGACACTTTGGATGTGAATGTACATGCTCTGTGGACCTAATTTTCCTGTAATAGTTTGGTAGTTTTCTTTGTGTGTCATTACAGGTTTTCATTCTGCAGGACAGGACTTTGAACCATCAGGCGTAGGTTCATTCCACTCTTCCTCATCCAGAAGACACGAGATACATCACACTGAGTGGCACAAGTAGACTGGGTCATGTCTTCACTGTCCATGTCTAGACTCACTGAGGAAGAGGTCAAGTCTGCAGAAGACCTGTGGTGCCTCTGGTTGCATCAGGCCTCCTGCACATTCTGTCTGTGGCTGTTCCTAATGTGTCCAGTGATGTGTCCATGCAGTTTAAGTTTATCTGAATGTTTTTCATTCTATACTGACAATTGAATCATGATGAAATGTGCCAGTTATTTGATGTCTCTTTTGATAGTAACTATAGTTACATGCACTATAAGAATGTACTATTGTACTGCAGTTAAGCAGTGATATTCCACCATATCATATTTGGCAAAGATAATTTATTCATTTTGGACTGTCACCTGCTTCTGCAAAAAAAAAGTAACCCAATGAGAGTACACTGACATACAGCTGTTTTTATTAACCTATGAATGCATTGTGTTTTTTTCATGTTTAATAAACCGTCTTTTCTCAAAGGAGTCTTTCTTTATGAATTTAAGACTTAAATGCATACCCTGTATACATGTAATCCCTTATCAATTAAAAAATACTTAATAATGCATATCTCATCACTGTGTTTGAAACTTTAAGATAATTTAGCCTACTTTTGATGTATCCCAGAAACATAGCAATATTTTAGCCCTAAGATTTGGATGAGAATTATTAAAATAACTTCTTCTCAAAATGTGACAGTTTGATTACCTGTGCATAATCTCCATCACTGATCCGTGTGCGTAATCTGCGTAGTGTGTGTTTTTAGCATTAGCAGTGTGCCTCAGTTGCCGGGCAATGGACATGGCTCTGCGGGCTAGACCTGTCCCATTCTGACATGGCCTTGCAAAGGCTGCAGCCTTCTGAATCGGGACATGGCTAAGGAGTTACCAGGCTGGGTGGGTGTGGTCTGACAGTGTGCAAGTGCAGTGGCATAGAGTGGGTGTGACATGGCAGAGTAGGTGTGGCCTGGTAGAGTGGGCATAACCTGCAGTTTGTGTGTGAATTGAAATAACTTATGTGGCTTTGCATAGTGGGTGTTTTCTATCAGAATCAGAACTATTTAAATTCATACACAAACTGTAGGTCACACCCACTCTACCAGGCCACACCTACTGAATGGGTGTGGCCTGTCAGAGTAGCTATGACTTGTTAGAGTGGGTGTGGTCTGGCAGACGGGTTGTGACACCTGGCAGAGTGGGCAAGCTCCATGTGCCTGGGGCTGGACTTTCTGAACCTTCTGCAGAGTACTTGGTCTCCAGGATCTGGTGAAGCTGCAAGAACTCCCTGTACCTCCTGTAAATCAGATACTTGCTGCCTCCTTTAGTCTTCACCTCAGTCACAAACACCTGGAAAGGATTTTCATGTTCACTTTTAATTGTTTCAATGCTACTGAGTATAAAGGAGCTTTGCTTTGAGAGTACAATAGCCAGTAACAGTATAGAAGCAGTAACTATTGGAATTTGCTTTTTAAAGAGGGGGTATTTTGCTTTATACTTTCCTTCTGGTGTGTGGTTGCGGATTTGAACTGTACAGCACTAAAGACACTTGGATTCTATTTACTTTCACTGGCCGTGGATTACAATTTTGGTGAAGGATTGCAGAACATTGAGTAAGGATTTGGGCAACAGCCGGACAGTTCAGAAAGAAAGTTCAACGTCTTCTCTGTCTGTCAGGCAAAATTCTTGGCTGTTGAAAGGACAAGCCATGGAATTCAGTTTGTGAAGCCAATCCCAAACAAATAAAAATGGAAATTTCAGAACAGAAAATATCTATATATCTATAGAGTTATACAGGCTCTTGCCCTCCATTTGAAATTATGGCATCTAATTGTAGTACTTACATAATAGTCAATGAAGCCCTTTTTCTCCTCAATGTCAGCTATGGTGGCCGTGACAGGAACATCATCAGTCAGCTGCTCAAAGTCACTAGAAATCACAAAGTTTAAAACATCAAACTGGGGTTGTCAGAAGTATCAAAAATCAGCAAATCATGATGATGAATACTAAAACTATTTGAGCAGGCATTGATACTAAAAAGTCACATTCACAGGACAGACATGAGTATTTCCTGAACCAGAACAAGTATAAGAGCACATAAACTAGTATGGATCACTATGGAACCTACCTGGATGGGGTTACACAGATATAAGGCAACATGGGGATATAAAAGACAGTACTAGCATTTAATGTGGAAAATGACATTCTATTGACTTTTTAGAATGATCCTTGTGGTTTTGGAATTGGTATCTAGTATCAATTCTCTCCCTTGAGTATTAAATTAGAGTTAAAAATTTTGATATCATAACAACACAAAAATGACCAAAGACATGAGCTCAAGTCTATAGCTCAGAGACAGATTTTAAGTGAACATACCTCTCATCGCGTAGCTGCTGGGGCACAGACATGTTGTTGCTAGCACTGAAGTGAAGGAGGAACAGGAAGTTTGACCGTTGCAGCAGAGGAAGTAGCATTTCCCCAAATAGCTGGCTGGCTGTTCTCAACATTTGAGGAGGGACTTAGGAGCTTGCAGAAGACAAAAGTTGTAAAAGGTGTTTTCAGGCAAGATTATTGTTACTTCAAAATACTACCACTGAACTTATTTGCATTTGAACTTTATATGGTCTGTATAGTTTAAAAAAGGGTATTGTAACAACTGACCCTGGGTTGTCATTACCTTAATATTTAAAAAATATAGAGGACACATACCAATTTTTCCTCATTCACTAGTCTGTGCAGTATATGTGAGATCCATTTTGTTTTTTGATTGGATAGTCATCTTGAGAACCAAAACACCAAATTATAACATAACTTGGCCCTCATGCCCAATATCTTTGTACCTCTTCTATGGGGTATTAATTGCTAACACATAACATATTTTGATCACCATGCTATCTTTTAGTGTTTTGAAAATGAGATATGATCAACATAAAGCTTTTGTTACTTGTAGACTCATAATGGGAAGAATAAGTAGTAAGTAAGTGTATAAGAAAAAAGTAAGGTGTACAACCTCATGAAAATGCAGCACATTATAATTAACACCGTTATAATTATAATTAACACCGTTTCACACTAATTTAACATTGATTGATTAATTTAACAACAAGATTGATCATAGAAATGAGTCGGTTCACTTCCTTTTTAAAAATACAGAACTGATTCAGAGGGGAATTTCATTGTAGCAGGCAGAGATGTTTTCATGTACAGTACATGGTAGTTTAGATGAGTTGAATACTTTTTGGTTTTGGGGGCCACTTTAAACAGTTCAGGCCACCACTTGCCAAACTCTCCTGACTTGTTCTGGTATAAAACTAAAATGGGGATATTGTTCCAAGATAGGTTGACATAAACGCCATTCTAGTGCTTTTTGATGCCATTTTCTTGATATTTTCTATTCTAAGCAGCATAATGTATTGTATTGAACTTTAACTGTCATAATCATAATATTTAAATGACCATAATATTATCAGATGAATCCTGAGGTGAACCCTCTGCCTATATCTTCTCCTGTCAATGTAGACTTACTTGCTTAGTTGCTTTCTGCCTTTTTCACAATAAAACTCTTTCAGCAGCCAGAATATGGAAATGTATTTATTTTGTAAAGGCCCAAGCAAGTTTCAAGATTATGTGCATAACCTAGCAAAACTACAGCTGCGCATCAATGCAAGGACAGCCACATCCCAGCAGGCATTGACTCTTGGGAAAATCTGATCAAACTTGACTGTGAGCGTTTAGCCACTTGTCAAAAGACTGTGGTACAGCAGCTCTAACTGGAAACAGGAAACTGAGCAGGGCACTCCTAGGGACCTTCTACCACTCTATGCTGGCGTCAGCCACATGTGGTCTGCTGGAGTAGCAGCATCACTGAGAGGGAGAAACTGGACAAGGCAATCAAGAACTCCAGCTTCATCATGTGCTGCACTCTGGACATTCTGGGCTGCAGGAGGTGGGGTACAGGAGGATCCTGGCTTAACACACGTCTTTGCTGGAGTGTCATGCCCTGCAGGATGCTCTTCCAAAGGTCTTTCCTTTGGCTGCTGTCAGACTGTACAGTAAACAGTGCCCTGTACAAGTGTCAGCCACCTGTAGTAATCCTGTGCCGTACTGTAACATAATGTGAGTTGTTACTGGTACAATTCACTCAAATCAGTTTACGTCCTATTAATTTACTTAATATACCCATATGTCGCACTGATAACGCCATTAACTCATGATAGTTATAGCCATTTATTGTACAAATATTATAATACACTGAAGTCACTTTACCTATTCATTTTGCTATTCATTCTTGTGCATATACTGCACTGTTCATAATCACAATCATAACCACCTACTGAGCAGTTTTTTAACCTTACAGCTTATACAGCTTTACTTTGTGTTTTGTTCTTTTTTTATTGTAAATCTTTATATTATCATTTATATTGATTTTGATTGCTTTCCTGGTGTTTTTGTTTCTGTTTTCCTGGGGTTTTTGGCCTTTATGTTGCAACACTGTAATTTCCCCATTGTGGTACAAATGAACGGTAATTAGGCTGGAGCCCCTACAGGGCGTAGGGCCTATTGCTTTCGCAATGATGCTCAACTTCGTCCCTTGATTGCTCCCTGCGTGAAAAGCAGTATCCTACCAACCCATGCCGAAGGCATGGGACATGCATATTCGTTCTTGCTAACAAGTCATCATCATCACAAAAGCAGCGTGAAGTGCTCCTGTCCCCCAAACACACTCCTGACATCAGGCTCATGGCCCATCAGGCTCATGCCGAAGGCATGGGCCATATTTATAGCTGCTAAAATGAATGGAAATCAATGGAAGTCAATGGCCCACCCCGACGAGATGCTGAATGCGTGCCTGACATTCACCAATGACCCCACGGTGACATAGGGAATCTCGGGAGCTTTCAAAAAATGTATAATATGCGTTTCCTATGTTAACCTCCTGAGACCCGAGCTTTTGTCTGGTGTCCATTTTTCATTTCTTCTTGCTATTTGGGATAAGTAGGACCTACTAAGTAAGTCTTCTGTATGACACCATTGGTTAAAAAATGTAAAAGCATTAAAATATATAAATAAATTACAAAAAAAAAAAAAAACAGCAATTAGCTGTTTATTTCAAGCCCTAAACCTGCCAAATGTGACGTAGGTCGACCGTGAGCGGGTTGGGGTTCAGTGAGTGGGGTTAAAAACACACAAAAAGGCCTGAAAATGTGGTCCACAGTTTTAATTTTTTCTGGTTTTCAATCGTTACAAAAAAAAGTAGAGGTGCAAAAAGTGGAGACAGGCAGCAGTTTCCCTATAGCAGCAGAAACGTCCAGCAATTTATAACTGTAAACTCATGTAAATATTCCCAAGTTTACCTAACAACATGTACAATCAATAATATAACATAGTCCCAATGTCTTCAAACGAGGACATGACATTTCCTGATGCTCTCGTCTGCTGTGGTCAATAAAATGTGTCAAATTTTAATGCCAAATGAAGTTACATGAAGATACATGAAGAGACATTATTGTACATAAATACATTGGTCTTATTCATAAATTTTGCATCTAAACTTTACCATGCAGTTTTTTTTTACTTTCGGGAGCTGCTGTAGAGGTTTTTAGTTGATTACAGGTGAAAGTTTAAAATAATTGAAAATCATGGTGCTAAGAGGCAAAAATGTAATGTCCTCGTATGAGGCCACAGGGTCTCAGGAGGTTAAAGGATATATTGTTTTTGCTCAAATTTTTATGATTAGGCCCGAGCCACTAGGGCCTATTGCTTTCGCAATAGGCATCATTGTTGTCGACTGTCTTAGGAAGTTCGCTTTGCGCTGAACTTCGTACCTTGATCGCTCTCTGCGTGAACAGCAGTATCCTAGCAACCCATGCCGAAGGCATGGGACATGCATATTTGTTCTTGCTAAGTCATCGTCAACATTGAGTGAATGGGCTTCGCCCATTCACTCAATGTTGACCAAAGTAGCGTGAAGCTCTCCTGTCCCCCAAACACACTCCTGACATCAGGCTGTATCCAAGCCACCATGCTGAAGGCATGGCCCATATTTATAGCTGCTAAAATGAATGAAAATCAATGGGAGTCAATGAGCGACCCCGACGAGATGGTGAATTACGAGCGCGTAAGCGTCATTCTCGTCTTCTGCTATTTGAGCTCTAATTTGACCCCTGAACACGCTCAAAAACTCACCAAATTTTGCCCAAAATTCAGAAGTGGTGAAAAATTTGATAAAATATATGTTGCATGTATGGGTATAAAAAATGGCGCGACAGCGCCACCTGCAAATGTCAAAATACATTGCGCCTATGGGAGACATCCCGACGTAAAGTTTGTCGTGCAGTCACGAAATTCACTACAGACATTCCTCATGTGAAGACAGAAAAAAAATATTATTATGGCCACGCCCCCTGACAAAGCAGAAGGCGGCGGCTATCTTGGATTGAAATAAAAAAAATGCTGAGTCAGCATTTTCGCTCATGTCGCATTTGCCTCTGAAGGTGCTTCACCCACAGGGGTGAAAATCGCCGTACATCCACTAGAGAAGTGGGGCATCAAACGATAGCTGAATTTTTTTATAACTGTCATGGTTCATGTTCAGCGAAGCCGCAAAATTTGTTCAGATTTTTTGCAATTTTCCAGTGTCTAAATTTGCTCCTGTTCGGCCATACAAAGTCCGATTGTCCTCAAATTTGAATCACTTGTAAAACTTTTGTGCCAAAGTTGACTAATTGTGACACAAGCAAAAATGGTGTGATAGCGCCCCCTGCAGGACACAATAAAATTTAGCATGGAGGGCCAAATTTTAGTTTTTCTAAAATGTACCATATTTGGCCCAAAATTACTTTAGGTCATCTCAATCAAAAAAGCTAATGTAAACCATATGGTATTTTTAACTGTGTTGCCATGGTGATGCACAAATCTCCTAATGGGAGAGATCAGATAAATTCCCTTTCATGAAAAATATTTTATTTTCACAGAATATTCTCAAATTTGGCACAATGAGTCTTCATGTCATCACAATCAAAAAAGTCAATGACAACCATATGGAATTTTTAACCGTGGTACCATGGTGATGCACGAATACTCCAATGTTATCCTAATGGGAAAATTTCAACAATTTCTTACTTTTCAAAGTGATATAACGGCTTAATAATTTAATTGAAGAATGTGAAATTTGGCACAGTGATTCTTCAGATCAGCCCGAACAAAAAGGTCCAGGGGGCCCAAAGTTGTATTTTTTACGGTGTTGCCATGCCGATGTCTCAAATTGCCCATGTTTCTCTTTGTTAGCACATCAGCATCTCCAGTGTGTGTGGACTTTATGTGTTTAGTGACAAGTTCAGCCCAAAGCCACGATAACACAGAGTTAAGAGGCTCATCAGCACCACCCGGGGGAGCGCTGGGTCGGCCAACTGTGAAGGGCGGCCCGCAAGGGTCATTCAATGCCGCTTGCGGATTTTATTTTATCTTGTTATTAAAACAAATCTGATTTCTACTTTGCCTACTTTGCTATATTACACTTCCACCAACTCCCCAATTCCATTTCTTTTGCCTACAGAGTTTGGCAGGAAGACAACTCAACTCAGGAATGTCAGGAAGTGGTCTAGAATTAGATTTCCTTTTGTTCCAATATTTCTAAAGTGAAAATGCTGCTGGGACCATTGTCCATATAAAAACAAAAGCCACAAATACCAAATGTCAATACGGATGTTACAAAATTGTTTCACACAAAAGCTTGATAAAGAACGTAATTTTTTCATTTTCATATGAAAGTTTATTTTATCATCATCATATTATTGTTATTAGTATGTATTTGTGAAAACTGTTTGTTTATGAATTGTGCTGTATAAATAAAGTGGATTGGAAGTGGATTGGATTTTGTGTCTGGCTCTTCATGCATTGCTACATTTCAGATGACATCACAACATTCGATTGGCCAATAACTAATGCAGATGGGGGCAACAAAAATGAATATACTTTAAATCCAGATTTACTTCCATCTGGCTTTATGAAATGATCACATCCTGCGCTAAAAAGAAGAAAAAAGAACAAAAACACCCAAACACACGTTGAGTGCTTATTTGGATAGATAAAGCAACATAAAAAGAACCTACAAACAAAAATAAGTTAAAGAGGTGAAGGTTGCTGCCATTTTCTCAGACGCTAAGGTCTGAAGAGGTTCCTTTCTAGTCAAAAATGGCTAAATCTAATTTTGCGCTGCCTCCATTGGCCTCTGCAATTTCAAGTAGTTGGTGACATCACATGGGCCTGATTGCAGCCAGATGTTGTAGATGTAGATACCTGTTCACACCAATCACACTCATATGTCCAGACCCTGTTTTTCCTCTTTCCTGACCAGCCAGTCACTTCTACATTCTGTTTGAATCCAGAAGTGTCTGGAATCGGATCATAGAGCATGAAACTCAAGACCAACCACAGCCGAAATTTGTAGCATGTGTCTCTAAAATGTGGAAGACATCTCCTCTCCAGAATTATCATATTCAGAGCAAAATATATAACTTATTTTACCTGAGATAAGTAATAGTTTGATTCCATACAGCCTCAAACATGATTCCATGCTGTTTCTCAGTCCTTTGTGTTGTTTTTTACATGTAAGCAGACATGTTTGTTGTTTGTTTTAGACATGAACAAAGCATGCATCTCTCAGAAATCAGAGAGACAGGCTACGTCTGCAGATCCACTCATCTTTGTAAAGTTTTGTCAAAGTGTGTATTTATGGCTGGACAAGTACTCTCTCTCCTGCTCTCTTACTCTCTTCTTTAGTTCACTGGCACTGCCCTTTTTATCTGCCCCTTTTGCAATATAGTTTTGGGTGGATTTTAGATGTTTGTGCCACTTTAAGGGATGTTTAAGGCTTAGTCTCAGACAAATTGGTTTGAGAGAATCAAACTTACCATTTATTCCCAAAAGGGAGGGTACCAAGTACTGTTGGTATGTAGACTTTATGTCTCAGTCTGGCTAAAAGAGTTTTTAATTATTGAGTGCGACACAACACACAGCCATGTCATCCAAAAATTACTTATTTTAGATTATTAGCTCTGTTGTAATAGCACTCAACATTGGCTTACTTTTGTTATTTTTGAGTGATTCTTTAATGTTGAGTAATCCTGTATTGACTTGAATTTGAGGAGTACTGCAGCAAGTACAGCTCTTAAAAAAAAAAAAAACAGACAATAAAACAAACTAAAAGATATATTCAGACATAGACATCTAAAAATGTGAAATCTCTGTAAGGGAAGTTTGATCAAGAGAAGTCCTTGATTGCAGCAACACCCCCCTTCCCTTTTCCTGCCCCCATGGAACCTCCCCCTTCCTCTTCTCCACTCCTTTAAGCTGCCCAACAGAAAAGCCATCACAAGTCTGTGTGCCTCTGCACTGTGTCTTTCTATTCTATATTTTTAATTTTTGTACCAAGGACATTACTTTCCAGGCAAGTTCGAAGCAACTGGACGGTGTACTTCAATGTCTGTCGATGAGAGTATTGCTCGCTACCAATGCACAGGTAATGGCTTATTTTTTAAAACAATGCATGCACTGACACACGCACAGGCACACTGTGGCCATTTGTTAAGTTTAACACATCTACAGTATAGGATTAATGCATATTCTTTAATTAAATTACATTGTTGTGGTTGTAACGAGTATTACCATAGCAACTTTTTTTTTAAACTCAAATTTACATGCAGATTACTCTGGGTGGTCTTCTGTTTTGTCTAGCTTTATATATTTCTAATATATATAAAATGCCAAAGTAGTAAGACAAAAAAATAAAATAAAATAAAAAACCTTGAATGAGATGATGTATCCAAACTTTTGCCTGGTAGTATGTGGAATTGTTCTGAGCTCTCTGTTGAATGAAAAAACAATATTACACACGTATATTTGTTTGCAGAACAACTGGTTCCATATACAGGAGAATGGCCTGAGACAGAGAGGGCACACCACTTGGCGCATGGGGCTGCGCTGAAGTGGGCATCTGGGATGTTCTGTCAACCAGCACATTTAGAGAGTCTTGGTCAGTACAAAAAGCGAGAGAAACAGCGAACAGCCTTCATTTACACCCGACTCAAGGTAATAAATATTTCTAGAACAGCAAGGGCACATCATCCCAAATAAACTTTCTTAAGATACCATGGTAAAATCTTTGAAGAAATATTCAAAGAAACAATATTATTTATGTCTGAGTTAATTTGTTTTTCTCTTGTTTCAGTCCATGGTAGACACATATATAGCTGGGGTTGGCTGGGGTGTTGAGAAGCTCCATGAGGCCAGGGCTGAACTCCATGAGGGAACACATCTTCTAAGGAAAGCGGAGCAGAACAGCAGCTGGAATACAGATATGGCAGAGTCTTTAGAGAAGCTCAGGGAGGTGTCTGTAAGGCATGGTCAGCTCTTAGCAGCTGTTGACAACCTTCCCCGCCTGTACTCAGGTTTGTGCCACTGACTTAGAAATACTGGTTATAATGTTATAATGTTATAACATTATAACATTAATAAAGTTATAACATTAATAATGTTATAATGGTACATTAATAATGTTATAATGGTAGCCTCAGCCACTTGCTCGGTTACTCAAGATATTTAAAAAATGCAGTGCAATTTAGTTTACTTTTGTGCCATGTTATAACATTGTTTCCTCAACAAAAACACATTCAGCAATTCCAAATGTATGGTGCTGTGAGACATGCAAGCTAGAGCAACTGTGTGACATTCCATAAAAAACCCCAGAGAGGACTCACTGGAAGTTGTAAACAGCTCATTAGTGAGCACTGCTACTACATAGAACTTTAAACTATTATTATTATTATTATTATTATTGTTATTATTATTATTATTATTATTATTATTATTATTATTATTAGTAATAGTAGTAGTAGTAGTAGTAGTAGTAGTAGTAGTAATAGAAGTAGTAGTAGTAGTAGTAGTATTCCATAAAATAATAGGAAAATATTACAGTCCACAGTTCTTGCATCACTAGGTTGGGGTGATGATTATAGATTACTTTCAAAACCTCCACAGGCATGTCTCTGATTGAGTTTATTTCCCATCATTACCATGGTAGGTCACAGCAGAGTGGCCAGTTTAGTAGTACCATAATTCAAGTTGAGCAAGGGTTTAGATGGTTTTAGGTTCTGTGCTCCTCATTTATGGAACAGCCATAAATTATTTAAAACTAAATGTTCTGTACAGTATAAAATAAGTACAAAATATGCCTTATTTGCCTCGGTGTATGATTAATTAGCAATATTTGTGGACTTTGGGTATAGCTTTAGGCTTACACTACATCTACAAAACAGTATACATATCCCGCTCTCAACATAGACATCATTGGTGAGCGGTCAGATCCACCCACAGGTTGGCTAGTGTGATTCCAGCTCTCACAGATGAATGCTGTCATTGTTTCCTTGGGCAAGACACTTAACCCACCTCGCCCCCAGTGTCTGTGTACACTTGTGTATGAGTGTGTGTGTGAATGGGTGAGTGCTTCCTTGTTGGAAAGCGCTTTGAGTGCCTTGAAAGGCACTATAAAAATGTGAGTATTATTATTTTATACAAATGGAGGTAATCTATAGATGTCCTGGAAACGATTTAAAGCAAAATGTGGGAACCCTGAAACTGCAGCTCTTCAAAAGAAGTCTGACATGTGTACCTTTTTGTTGTGATAGTGCATAGAATGGTATTGGAGACAGAGCGTCTGGTGGAGTCTCGTAGGCT
Source organism: Odontamblyopus rebecca (assembly GCA_030686955.1). Lineage (NCBI taxonomy): Eukaryota > Metazoa > Chordata > Actinopteri > Gobiiformes > Gobiidae > Odontamblyopus > Odontamblyopus rebecca. The sequence continues at coordinate 32,080,376 of CM060658.1, forward strand.
TTTAGAGGCTCATGCCCGTTTGATGGAGCTGGAATGCTGGCAGGATGACGTCTTATGGCAGCTCCATGGGAAAGTCACGAGTGCTGAGGACAAAGAGCTGGTAGCTCAATACTTCTGCGGAGTAGGGCAGCTTGTGGATGCCTTAGGTAGGTTGGTCTACTCTTTTGTGCTTGACAGTGCTGGACTGCCTTTGAGCATAGGTGTTGCCTAGGGCACCATCTGGTGGAGTGGGCACCAAATTGCATTCATACAAAATAAATGTAAAAAATAAACAAATATATTGATATACATTATAATAACTAATGCCTCCCCTATTGAATCAGAAGCAGCCTAAAATTATAATCAATAGAAAGACATTAACTACTGTAAAGAAAGAGAAATTCACAAAAATTTGTGTTTAAAAAAATCCTGAGGCGACCCCAGAGTCTCCTGTTTTTCTGCTACAAAATCAATACAGAATTTGATTCAGGGCCCCTAAATTGTGGACTATTTATCACTGCAGGTGAGGGCAGGGTGTGCCATCAGAAATCTCGCCTAGGGCACCAAAAGAGCTAGGGCCTGCCCCACTTGAGTAAGTTGACCATTGCACACATTTGTATTCATACAAGGCGAGTTCTCCATTCCAGTACTAACCAGGCTCAACCATGCTTAGCTTCTGAGATCAAACAGAGATTGGGCATTCTCACAGTACTATGACTGTCTTAAGTGTTGTATTGACTCTATTTCTACAGCTGTCACTATTTGTCAAAGTGCTTGGGACTCAACTAAACTAATGTAGGCTGCTGGGACACTTTGGAAGCTTCACCACCAGTTTAGTCTCAGAATTTTGATATTAGCTCTGTCACTGTTTTCTGGACTCCATAAGCTCTCGGTTACTTTCACACCTATCACATTTGTTTGATATCACAATAAAGGGCAAAATAATCCTAGTCCATCACAAATAATTAGAATATCGTGAAAAAGTTGAATATTTTTTGTCACTCATTTCAGGAAGTCAAGCCCATATAGTATATAGATTCATGACACACGGAGTGGAATATTTCAAGTTTATTTCTTGATTTTTTATGGCTTACAGATGAAAAATGAAAAAACAAAATTCAGTTAAAATTAGAATATTGTGATAAAACTGAATATTGGGAAGTCCCACCCGATCAACTAATTAACTGAAAGCACCTGCAAATGTTTCCTGAGCTTTTAAATGATCTCTCAGTATGGGTCAGTGGGCTACACAATCATGGGGTGTGACTGGCTAGTTACTGACACCATCCACAAGGAGAAGGCCACAAAAGGTCATTGCTAAAGAACCTGGTTGTTGACAGAGTGCTGTATCTGAGCATAGCAAGAAAAAAATGTGGTAGTGCTAGGAAAAGGTGCACCACCTAAGGGATCGCCACCACCTTGAGAGGATTCTCAAGCAAAATCCACTCAAGAAATTATGGGAGCATTATGAGGAATGGACTGAGGTTGGAGTCAGCACATCAAGAGCCAATACGCACAGATGAAGCCTATATGGGACATGAGACAATGTCAGATATCTGACCTAGGCTGTTTCATCTTTTCAGATGAAAGTAACTGTTGCATATATTTTAAAGATCAAGGTCCCACAGTCTGGAGGAAGAGTGGGAATGCACATAAGTTTCCATATTCAGTGTTGATATGAGCTGCCGTATCATCTTCTGGTGTTGGTCCACTGTGCTTTTTTAAGTCCACACTCAATGCAGCAATCTACCAGGACATTTACATAACAAACTCCATGAAGAGGATCATTTTATTTTCCAGCAGTAGGCACCTGCCCACAGAGTCAAAGATATCAAAGATGGCTCACTGACCAAGGTGTTACTGTGCTTGATTGGCCTGCAAACTTTCCAGAGAAGAACCCCATAGAGAATCTCTGGGGTATTGTCAAGAGGAAGATGAGAGAGATCAGACTCAGCAATGCAGATGATCTGAAGGCAGCTATCAAGCAACCTGGGCTTCCATAACATCTGAGCACCCACCCTACTAATTCATGCCAAAGGTGGCCCAGCCAAGAACTGAGTGCAATTTGATTGCACAGCACCTGCCAATGTCTGAAGAAAAACTGCACAAGTTTCAAAATGCTACTGTAGAAGACAGAAATGCAGTTACTCAAGGACATGACACTGAAAGGTTGGCCAAATGAAAGGCATGCAGTACCAAAAAACATTTTGCCATATTGGACATTTAGAGATGAGATTACATACACATCAGGGCTAATGTTCAAAGCTGCAAAGATCATTGTCCCTTCCCAACTCAGGCAAGAGAAGAAACACATGGGTCAGGAGTAGTGAAGTGTAAAGAAAGAGCCAGAGACATTTTGCATTGGCCAAACATGTAATCACACTTTCAACAAATTATATTAGAGTGTACAGTGTGTAACCAACACAGAAATAGCAACCTAAGAGAACCATTACTTTCACATCCAATACCCAGTAGCCCATGGGCGAAATTATGCACTAATCTCTTCCACTACAATGGGTATGGCATTCTTTTGTGTGTGAACTACTTTTCAAAGTTCCCAAAGTATAAAGTCAATGTTTGCCAGGCATGGCATACCTGATGTGCGAATATCAGATAATCGTCCTCAGTATGCCAGTGATGAGTTTAAAGGGTTTGCAGAAAACTGGGAATTCAGACACATCACTTGCAGTCCCACACATGCTCAGTCAAATGGACAGGCCAAAGGACAACAGAAGCTATAAAGAACCTGCTGAAGAAAACAAAGTACAGCAGAGGCGACCCCTACATTTCACTTTTGCAGTACAGGAATACACTGCTGGAAAATGTAGGACTCTGCCCAGCACAGTTGTTAATGGGACGCAGGCTGGAAGGAAAATCACATCACATCAACATCCCTGCTCACTCCACTCTGACAAGGTTCATCAGCAGCTGAAATAAAAGCAGGTAAAACAGAAACTGTATTTTGACAGACAAACAAGGACACGGCTTGACTTGCCAGATGGAGAAAGTTTTCACATGCAAAGAGGGGAGCCATGGAAGCCGGCAGTGGCTCTACACAAACATGAGCAGCCACATTCATTTGTGGTTCCTAGACCTAATGGTAAAGTGTACAGAAGGAACAGGAAATATCTATGTAAAACAGAGAAGACATTCACAACAGCCAGACAGGATAGTAATTTGGAAATGGCCTCCCAAATACGAGGAAACGATTCAGAGGCTCTTCAATCTGATTCACCTGATCAACCTGTTGATGCACATGATTCACAGATTCATATTAACTCTGATGCTGTGTCATACATAGTGAGATCAGACAGAACAGTAAAACTACCTGCTAGATACAAAGGGTAATGTGAATGTATTATTGTGCTTAAAGATAACTCTGATTTCAGATGATTATTGCTAATGAGGTTCTGAGTTAAAGGCAATATCTCCAATATTTTCTTTGTTGTGATATAAAAAAAAATGTTTTGTTCTGTGAGTTTAAAAGGGTTCCTTAAAAAAGAAAAAAAGTGGTATTGTAATAATTATAATTGATCATAAAACTTGTAAAAATGGAGAATGTGATATATTAATGTTACGGCACCCGTAGTAACTACGTAAATACGTATCTAAGTGAGCGAGAGTTGTTGTACCTGGTTCCTGACATGTTACTTATTAAGAGACTGATATGAAAAAAGCTTGTTATAAAATGACCAGTCACCAAGCCTCCTGAATATAACACCTTTGATAAGGCAGAGAAAAGTTTGGCAGGCTCTCTCCTCCAGCTCTTCTCACTGCTCTGAGCTGTTGTTATATTCATAAACTAACGGCGGAGCGTGTATCGCAGCAGGACTCATATCTGACTATTTCATAGATATTTCTGCCACTGGACATATTTTCTCCACTAAAAGTGATAGCTCTGCTGCTGCATATAAATCCATGTGCTGCTTACAACATATAAACAGATGGCACTGTGTGATGACATCATTGCCCTTAGTTCAGCAGCGTTGGGGCCATGGATCTATAATAAGATTTTATTATAGTTCCATGGTTGAGGCAGATAAACACTGTCGTAAACACTGGTGCAATAATAATATTAATAATAATAATAATAAAAACATTTGCACAAAGCAAGCCTTTCCACTTGTTTATGTTGATAAGAGTATTAAAATGATTATTCAAGGAACAAAAATGTGCAATTGTTTTGCGATTAATCACGAGTTAACTATGACATTCATGAGATTAATTACGATTAAATATTTTACATATTTGTACTCATCTATCCATTTTCTTATTTCTTACACCTCTCTACTTTTAAAGAACAGGAGACAACACCCAGTACACTCGTTACATAACTTCAGGTCACCATGACATAGTCACGTAGACAATCGTATTTTCCGAGAATCTGGTCAAGCCTGGCGGCAAGCCGAAACATCCTTTAAAGGAAGCATCAATACTCCCCTCCTCAACATTCTCTGGTGCTATTCAATAACAACCCAATTAATCTCCCTGATGTTTGGACAACGGTTTGGTTATTTTGTTCTGTTCCCATGTCAGGATAACCCGAAAGGAATTGTACTAATAACTATAGTTCTGCAACTATAACTGTAACTTTCCACAACATTATTTTCATCAATTTTCACTGAAATGAGTAAACCCTTGTGTTTGATACAGGTAGAGAGATATGGGCTGTGATTAGCAGCGCTCTCACTTTAGCCTTGCAGAACCCCACTCCATTTGTGTCAGCAGTGAGAATAGTGGAGCGAGAGGAGGCCTTGGACCAGGCCCTGCTAAAAGAAAGAGGAAGGATGGGTGGCCGCCCACTACCCCCTGGCCGACCTCGCTGTTGGAGAGCCTGTTTCTTTGAGGTATATGCTTATTTTTTGCTTTTTAGTTCTTGTTGGCATCTCTGAAAACTTTTATAACAGGTATAGAGTTGATTTTACATCAGTGAGCATATTTGTTGATTGAAATGCTATGAAATGGTCATAAAGATGGAATCTTTGGCAGTCTTGGTTTTAAGTCTCAGCTTAAGCACAACGAGCTGAAGCACATGAGGGGTGGTAAATTTGGATGAGGTCTGAGATGTATTGTGAGACCTGTTAAAGCTTTAAAAACAAACAATAATATCTTAAAAATCTATTCTAAAATTAACAGGAAGTCAGGACTATAACACAAGGATTGGAGTTATGTGCTTATGTTTTTTGCTCCCTGTTAAAAGTCACGCATCAGAGTTCTACACTATCTGTAAGCAATAAAGTGCATTTTTATTCATTTCAGTGTAAAGTTTATAAAAGTAGTCCAGACATGACAAAGTGACATTTAATTTTGGCTCAGAGAGATGAAGAAAACTGGACTTTGCATTTACCTGTTTGCCAAACTAATGTTAGTTGTACTTTCAGCTAACTCAGCTTTTTATGGTTAGATTGTGTTAAATAAAGCTTAGATTAAATTCTAATAGAGCTTCAGACAGCATCACACCCCCAGGGAATTTTGATGACATCAACTGAAAAGGGTCAATAGATGGAAAAAAGTTGCCACCAAGTTACATCCATCAGAGTTACAATGCAGTCAGCATATTACAAGTATCCTATTCTGTGTAAACACAAAATCGAAACCATCCTTTCTTGCTCCATGATCTGTAGGACACACTATGTTTTTCTTGAGAAAATATGAGTCTTTCCATTAGCTCCTCAAAACAAAATGTAGCAGAGCTGTCAGGGTCCAGTGTAAACTTGCCACACTAGATTTTGCTAGATTTTACTCGGACAGGGACAAAGTGGTAAAAACATTCATTTCTACCGGCCCTATAGTAGCCACCTCACAGATCAGATAGGTGCCTGACTCTTATTGGTGCTCGAAACCTGTGGTACCCATTCTGTTAATTTGAAGCAGCACATGATGTGGCTTTCTGCAGTTAACATAAGGATCTAGCACAAAGACACTCAAAACTCTTCTCAACCAATATTTTCTCCTTTCTGTTAAACTCTGGGCAGTTCATTAGTCCACCCATGGTTGGCTGACCAGGAAATTGGGTCTTCTGTACAATCTGTCACTTATTTGCAACTTTTTTCCTCAGACTCAAATCAAAACAAAGAAAACAATATTACTAGTAATCAGAGTATGTTTATAGTAGTTAGGGCCAATATTTGAAAAGGACACCATATTGGCATATGTGAATTAGCAGCACTGAATGGAAACGAGTCCACATTTGGAGTTTCTTTGTTATTAGATAAAATCAAAAAGGCTGCTGGAGATGTTTTTGAGAAATAAACTTTAGCAAGCTAAATTAGTCAATGAGATAAACACACGCAAATCATTAGCATGATTTTTGCTGTGATGTTTGAGTTTACTTTTGAAGATGAATATGAGTTTTATACTGAGATTAAATATCGTTTTAACAACATAAAATCAACTGGATGCTGTGTGATATGTACATTTTGAAAGTACCATCTGTAATTACAAAAAACTCATTGTTCATTGTTGAATGTTTTATGCATTTGGCAGGTTCTAAAAGAAGCCGTTTCTGCACGCTTCCGTAATGTTTCCTACCTTCACACCCGAGGTCCTGGTCTGGCTGGTCATCTGTCTGCCCTCCAACATGGCATCATGTCTGATATAGCCACTGTGAGCCACCTGTTGGAACACTGTGTGCCACAACATTACTGCTTAACTGCAGCTTACTTAAGGGCCAGCCATCATTGTTTGCATGCTCATCTGTCACAGGTAAACTGGATTTTTTTGTGGCCGATATGATAGTGATAAACAGGGAGTTGCTGATAGCCGATATAATTGCTGATATATTTAGTGATGAAAAAAATTGCTGTAAATCTTCAACTTTTATTTAGGCGACATTTATTGTTATTCTGCCTCTTTACAGTAATATTTAAAGACAGCAGGTCAGCCGAATGGCATTTTTGCATGACATTCCAGCCAGTAAAGAAAGTACTGTAAGTAAACTACCTCTATTAGCCTTCAACTGTAAATGCATAGGCACCGCGGTAGTTAATGATTTGCCCAAATGCAGATCATTCACACCTCTATTCACAGCTCATTTACGTATCAGTGTATGTTCAGTAATGTGTATACAGCCAGTAGTCACTTATAGTCACTTTATACTAGGATAATGTAAGAGAAAACAGGCAATTTATGTGTGGTAGCTTCAAGCAGCTAAGTGCTAACCAATGGGAAAGAACAAGCTACAAAACCAACACATCTGGAACACTCACCGCTCATACAGGCTTCTCTCAGATCACAGGTCTACACTAATAAATGTCTAAGCCGGGCATGTTGATAGCAGCTGTGTGTCCTCTGTGTATAGCACAGGTCTCTGGAACTATCTATGGAACAGTCCTCTGTATATGGGACAGTCCTTTGTCTATGAGACAGTCATCTTTTCTCTGATTCCCACTTTAATAAAAAAAACAAGCAGTAGTTTTGTTTCTGACCCAAACTGCGCTGAAGTTTATTTTTATTTATAGTCAGTATTGTGGATCAGGGACAAGGGCATTTAAAGTAGCACCTCAGTGTTACGCACTGGTAAAATCAATAGCACGTGAGTCACATGACTCTGGGGTGTGTTCAGGGGTAGTATAGACAGACACAGAGAAATAATTCCACAGATAAATACTGATGTCTGTAAATTGGATTAAATTTACATAATATAGAAAGTCTAATCTTTATAACAAAGTATAACATGCCCACATGAACTATCCTATATATACTAGCCTATATCGGCAAGATTTAGGCCAATATGTCTTCAAGTGCCCCTATCGGCTGATAATATTTGCCAGCTGATAGTCTACCACCAATCCATACTCCACTACTAATTCAGTTTTGTTTAGGGTTTGAGAAGTGTAGTTTAAGATCCCCAATCCAGGAGCTTACCTTTTTGTAGTGGGTCCTCATAGAAGGGAAAGATGCTTGAGAAATGATTTAACGACAACTCTAATAAATGTAAATATGATTTATTTTACAGATAATAGAGTCAGCCAATTAACAGACAATTTGAGTCTGGATCCCCTTAGAAGCCCAATGCAGGAAAGACCCAGAGGAACGTATTTGAGTTACATTTATAGTTTCTATACAAAGGACATCCCACTCTGACATCTGGAGTAGATCAACCTGGTTTGCACAAAACCCCCAACCATATATGACCTGACATGATCAATTGTCACCATAGTACCAGTTACCAGATGTCTCTGGATTGCAGTATCTCCTAACCTCTGACCCTTTTAGGCTCCCACTAGTCTGGAAGCCCCCAACAGTACCAAAGAATCTTCCTAAGAAAGTCCAAGTTAAAGTAACAGTATGAAGTATAATGCAGTAGTATAACAGATACCACAGAAGCTATGGTTCTGTGTATTTTTTGGTTCATTTTTGGTACAGAAAAAAAACAAAACAAAGAAATAAGACAGCAGGCAGCAAATTCTGTTAAAACCATTCTAATACTGTGCGGCAAACAAAAGGAGGGATAGCGGCTGCACTCTTCAGAAGCAGGAACTTAACATTTCAATTACAATGTTTTTGGCAAATATAGCATTTAAAAAAAACACACAAAAAAAACTAACATGGTTTAAGTGTCTTTTTTGTGTTGGCAATAGTCAGTTTAACGCGTTAATTAGATTAATTAATTACACTGCAAATTAACATGTTAAAAAAATTAACGCGATTAATTATGAGTGGCAATTCAATGCGCGAGCATTTTAAATTTGGCCCATTGAATGACCTGTAGGCTACTTGGCAATTGTACATCACTTCCCACCTGCGTTGCTAGTCAAACAAATAAAGCATGCTGACAACTGACATGGACGCTACTCAGGGGTGCGAGGCGAGCAAATCATTGCTAGGGCCTTTGAACGGCAAATTTATTTATAAAAGGAATGGAGACGGAACTATCAACAAGAACACGGTCATTTGTAGTTTTTGTAAAAAAGAGTTTTCCTATCACCGGAGCTGCTCCAGTCTAACGTATCACTTGAACGCTAAACACGTCCGGACAAGTTCCATTGGTAGTGTTGATAGTGCCACCGTAAGCTCACTTCGCCAACCAACGCTTACAGAGTTTGGAAAAAGAATGAACAAAGCCACCACAGACAAACTGACAAACTCAGTCGCAAAGTGGATTGCTGCTGATTGCAGGCCAGTTTCAATAGTGGAAGACCAGGACCTACAAGAGGCGTTTCAGATAGCGTCATCTGACACAAATTTCCAGTTACCTTCTAGAACTACGGTGATGAAAAGAATTCACCAGCTTTACGACAATGAAAGGACTGCAAAAGCAGAATTGTTGGCAGGGGCCTGCCATGTCACCCTAATGGGCGACCACTGGACGTCGGTGAGCAATCATAACTACTTGGGAGTCACAGCACACCTAATCGATAGTGAGTGGAAACTGAAGTCTTTCGCACTAACAGTGAGCAAAACGGTGACCCGCCATCATGCCGATGCATGCGCCGAGCAGTTCGATGCTGTGACAAAGGAATGGGAAATAGAAAATAAAGTGACAACAATCGGAACTGATAGTGCAAGAAACATGGTCGCAGCAGCACGCCTGTGCCTATTTCAGACTCACGAAACAAACAACAATAAAAATGTGGATTTCAAATCTTCTCTTCTTGGTGTATTCAATTGATTAGTTAAGCACTACAATTCTGTAATGTCCTTGAATTCAAATTCTTTATTTGGGGACCTTCATCATACATGAGATTAAAATGCGATTCATTAGATTAATTAATTACAAATCCTGTAATTAATTAGATTAATTTTTTTAATCGCCTGACAGCACTAGTTAGCAATTGATACCCCATTTAACTGTAATATTAAAAGTTAGCAAAAATTGTTTTACTAAGAGACATAGAGCTGTTAGCAGCTGTGAAGTTAAATAAATATCTTAAATTGCCCTGTAGAAGGCTAAAACAAAAAGTTGTGTATTTTGTATCAGATCATTTCCTGTTTGACTTACCCTCTCTCTCCGAGATAAAATGGTAAAATTCAGACTGCTTGATGAACAGTGATCATAGTTTCTTGATGCTTTAATTCCGCTTCAGGAGGAATAATGCAAGGACTTACAAGTTGGATGGATGCACTTTTGCCTATGAGCAATAATCTCCGTCTTTCAGGAACAGGAACTCCTTTCTCTACAAGTTTAGTTGATTTAGTTTATTTGACAGTTACCATGTACAGTAACATTAATCAAAGAAACATTGAAGACATGCCTTGTACTGTACCTCTCCGAGCTGATTTCCATCTGCAGATCCTAAGACAGACAAGACATGGAAGACAAAAATAGCATAAACAATGCATTCTATATACAAACAATATAAAAAGTACAATGAGATTAAATATCTCTGTCCCATTCCCACCATGCTCCCTCTGTGCCCTTTTAATTTAGTTGTTAGTTAATGTTGGCACTTCTGCGTAGTTAAAATATGTGTTCTTAATTCAGCATGTTTGAATTAAATGTATTTAAGGTGTGGAAATGTTTTTTTTATTTTTTATTTTTATGCACAGCTATAATGTATAAATGCATAACAAATTTTCATTATATGATTCAAGACATTTTCTTCATAGGTAATTAGTTGGGACCTGGAAAGTGGAGAGATTTTTGCTGTACTCTACTGGGTGCTGCACACTTATCCCAGGTACAGTATGACTTATCCTTTACCTAATCTGATTGTTAAGCATTAAAAACTGTTAAAGTAAAAAGACTATTGTTAAAGCGCTGAAATGATGGGTCACCCTGAGCTGGCGTCTGTGACAAACCACAACAAATTGAGTGCACTCATTTCTACAGAAGGACTAGAAGAGCTGCTGAGCAAATATGTGAGCAGTGTCCGTGTGAGTCACATATTTTTTTATAAATTTATTTATTTCACTCATTGTTTCTGACCACATCTCAATTACTTTCATTATTTAGCCCTGTCTTGCAGTACCTTACCTAAAGTTATACATGTTGTTCTGTTGCAGACAAGTGTTTCTGAATGGATGTACAAAGCGATACAGGTGGAGCTACAAGACTGGCAGAGGGAGCAGGAGCCAGACACAGATCATGAGGGATTTTACCACACCAGTCTGCCAACAATAATAACACAGGTAGTTATTCCTCACACATACTGTAGAAATGCAATGGTTATGAAAATCACCATAATATAATTTTGAGATATCATATTTGCTGCATTTTTAGGGTTATATATATATATATATATATATATATATATATATATATATATATATATATATATAATACACCCTGGTATGAGTGACAACTGAGAATTAAATTATAAAATAAGTATAACTACAAAAAAATATATATATATTTTTAATTGAAGTTTCATAAATGTATGTGTATGTGTATATGCATGTTAAGTTTGGATGTGAGCATGTATTTAGTATGTGCTCATTCATGATGGAGGTTTTCTTAAAAAGTGTTTGTAACTTCCACTTTAAGAAGATGCCGGGAGAACTCTGCATCAGATTCACAAAGTGAACAAGAAAAAATCCTTCTTAAATGACCATTGCGCCTAATTCACCAACATCCAGCTACGAACACCACTACACTCATTTACATTTCATTTACAAATAAAATTCTGATATATTTTGCAAGAAACACCCTCTGAACTTTGATATATGACCATTATGGGTTTGGCATTATTTATGTATAAGGAGCTGAACAAAGAAGTCAGGTAAACAAACTAGCTGGCTGCGATTTCAAATGTCCAAACTCCCACAATAAATAGGGAAGGTGGGGGGCGGGGCTAGGCATGAATTAGAGTGCACTTTGGTCATGGGGGGGTCAGGGGGTGGGTGGAGGTGTTAAGTTCAGCACGGTGACCAAGTGCAAAGCTGTTACAGTGGCCTATAAGGAGAGCATTGGGGCTGGAACAGATTGAGGCTCACTGCAGCCTGTATAAACTCTGTTACCCCAATAGACTACATGCTCTATAAAACGCCTCATAAATATTATTGCATCACTTAGTGATATGTTCATAGCAAATAAAACTTACATGGAGGAATTCAAATTTTTTTGTTGCATTTTTGTTGAGTAATAATATTCTAAAACTGTATATTTTTTGTTCTTAAGTGTTCCTGACTGTAGGATTTGCTCTTACAGAAGAACATTTTTCAGTTATGAAAGTTTTGTAAATGGCAAATATGTTTGCAAGAAGTCCTTAAGTACAAATTTCTTTGTAAGAAAATTTCAAGAATGAGGCCCACTGTGAGTAATGAGTATATAATCATGAGAATTCTGTGCCAGAGTCAGGGTTTGAACCAGTGACTCTAGGTTTAAAGGATGTACCGCACTACCGTTTACACAGGAAAGATTTGGGACAGGATCCTCTGCTCACCCAGTGAATGTCAGCTGTGAAGATTACCAGGCATCAACCAACAAAGAGCATGCTTTGAGCAGGCTTTTAAGCTTAAGTACAGTTTGTTCAGCGCAGCGGAACACCACTCTAGTGTGATGCCAGAGTTATATTAACTGCAGGCAGGTCCTTACAGCGGTTTATTTGCAAACTGCCTGTTCCACCAACTACGACAACTGCGGTGTGTATCTGACCAAAGCAGTGTGGTTTCCGTGTGGTCTCAGGATGGAGTTGTAAATAGGAGAGAGATGATGTCTAAGCCCTCCATTTCTGTTCAGAGAAATGGAGGGCTTTTTGTTAGGAATATTTCCTAACAAAAATAGCCTATGTATGGTAGGCTGGGGTCCTGTGTTGCTTTCTATCATGTCTGAACATCCTAAGTAGCTTTTCACCACACCAGTCATGTAAGAAATAGTTACACCCTTTCTCCTAGGTTCTGGTTCTCTGTTGTCCTGTTTTTGTTGATATCCACAAGCAGAGAGGACTTTCTGCACATGTTGTCATTTTTTCTCCTTTCCCTCTGCACTTGTAGGAACCACTTGGGCCTTGTATTGTAATGTTCAAATAACTCCAAGTTTGGGCTGCAGTAGATGGTGTCAAAAAGCAGGTCAAAAGCAGGTATTGGTCAGTGTGTGTGGGCTTCCTGAAGACCTCTACCTGGAGTTGCTGGTCTTCTCCTATAGTCATTGCACAATCTAAGAAGCCCAATGTGTTCTCCTTGGCCTCTTTGTGTGTGAATTTAATGTTCAGATCCATAGCATTAGTATGTGGAGTAAGGATTGAGGGATTACACAGGCCAAATGACACCACTAACTCCATAGCACAAGCATAGCACCACAATGGTTCTTATACAGATGCTGGAAGAAAACTCCAGAGTTGCCCTGATGATTGGGCCCTCTTTACAAGAGCGAATCATTCAAATGGGGCTGCATGAGATTGAAGTCCTTCTAAACAGGTGAGTAGGTTTAGTATAGTGGTATAATGGAGTATAATTGACTACTTGACTATGGGCTCATGTTTTACTATTCACCCAGATTTCGGGAAGCTTTAGTGGGATTTGGAAAGGAACACCGGAAAGGCCAGAGCAATAATAAGTTCTATCTTCATTACTTGCTGGCCGCTATCAGCAATTTCATCATGCTCAAGTAAGGCCACCCATATGTATTTAGGAAATGTCTGCGTAGCTTCTTGGAGAAGACTTTGAAATAACATTTTTAGATTCTGTATTTGTCTCTCACTGTTGTATTTATTTTTCTCCATTGCTTTGGATCTCTATTTAGTGTTTTCAAGTGGACAAAAGGGCACAAATTGCCAACTCATATTAGACCTATTAGTAAGTCAACAAAAGAAGCTTCACTAGATGTTGTTTTTGTTATCAATTTGAGACTGTTTTTAGACCGAGTTTCCATGGTGTCAATAGAATTACAAATACAATGTCAAACATTTAGGGACCCCTGTGTCAGAAACCAATTACCAGTATTTTCTGGACTAATAGCCACTACTTTTTTCCCAGGCTTTGAACCATGCGGCTTTTACAAAGGTGCGGCTATTCTGTGGATTTTTCTTCCACCGCTAGGGGCACTGTAACTGGAATTTCAAAAACAAGATAGACAGAAAATTAATGCAAAGAAGAATAAGCTACTTTTTATTTAGCAGATATAACACGCATGACAAATTACTAACTGGTAATTATTTTCAAATCCTCACCCCTTCGTGAAAAGCACACGAAGGAGTTTGTGTGATGCAAGTTTTAAGTTGAAGGCCATGCTGTAACCGTGCTGTAGAGCCATGCACTCTGGCTGGTGCATGGCTGGTGTTTTTGACCTTGTTTTAATCAGCACAGTTGCGGCCATGTTAAAACGCACTGTTCGCAAAGAATCTGTTCAGGTACATAAATGTAAATTTACAGTATAAAATCGTTCTGTATATGCAGTAAATATCTCATTTTTCAACATGGATATCTGCGGCTGATAGCGAGGTTGCGGCTTGTATATCTTTAAAAAAAAAAATAAATAGAGTGGATGCGGCTTATATGCAGGTGCGCTCTATAGTCCAGAAAATACAGTAATGTTTTCACTTTATTGTCTACCACTAAAAGGATACGGTTGTAACCGTTTCTAATTTTATGTTGCACAGAAAATCTATTGAGATCTTTCAACACCAGCTGTCAACGCGGTCAGGATGCCAGTTCAGCCGCACCCCTCCAAATCCCCTCACAGCTCTGGATCGCATTGTGAGGCGAGCCTGCTGCCTGGTCCTGGAGCAGCTCAAGGACCACCTCCAGCCCTGGATTGGAGACATGTTGACTCGCAGCTGGCTCCTCCACGGAGACCCTGGCCCCAAGCTGTGTGCAGCCCTGGAACAGCATGTGGAGCTCTATGGACATGTACGGCCTCCTTGTGGAAAGGTAACAGTGCACTTACTTGCAGTGTATGTGTATATATATATATATATATATATATATATATATATATATATATATACGCATTTCTCACCTTCCACGGTGGTTGGTCTCTCACCCTCATCAGCTCGGGTCCCCTACCAGAGGCCTGGGAGCTTGAGAGTTCTGCGCAGTATCTTTGCTGTTCCCAGTACTGCACTTTTCTGGACTGAGATGTCTGTTGTCCTTCCTGGGATCTGCTGCAACCACTCATCCAGTTTGGGGGTCACGGCCCCGAGTGCTCCGATCACCACAAGCACCACCGACGCTTTCACTTTCCAGGCTCTCTCCAGCTCTTCCTTGAGCCCCTGGTATTTCTCTAGTTTCTCGTGTTCCTTTTTCCTGACATTGCCATCGCTCGGTATTGCAATGTCCACCACCACAGCTTTGTTCTCTCGCTTATCCAGAACCACGATGTCAGGTTGGTTCGCCATCACCATTCTGTCAGTCTGTATTTGGAAGTCCCACAGGATCTTGGCCCGCTCATTCTCCACCACCTTTGGAGGTGTTTTCCACCTTGATCATGGGGTTTCCAGCCCATACTCTGCACAGATGTTTCTGTACACTATGCCTGCTACTTGGTTATGTCACTCCATGTACGCTTTCCCTGCCAGCATCTTACACCCTGCAGTTATGTGCTGGACTGTCTCAGGCACTTCTTTGCACAACCTACACCTTGGGTCTTGTCTGGTGTGGTAGATCTGGGCCTCTATTGCTCGGGTGCTCAAGGCCTGCTCCTGTGCAGCCAGGATGAGTGCCTCCATGCTGTCCTTCAGACCAGCCCTCTCCAGCCATTGGTAGGATTTCTTGATATCAGCCACTTCAGTTATGTTCCGGTGGTACGCCCCATGTAGGGGTTTGCCCTGCCATGATGGTCCCTCCAGCACCTCTTCCTCTGCGCCCCACTGTCTGAGACATTCTCTGAGCATGTCATCAGTCTGGGCCTTGTCACTGATGTACTTGTGGAGCTTGGATGTTTCATCCTGGACAGTGGTTCCCACACTCACTAGTCCCCGGCCTCCTTCCTTCCGGCTCGTGTACAGTCTCAGGGTGCTGGATTTGGGATGGAACCCTCAATGCATGGTCAGGAGCTTTTGTGTCTTAACATCTGTGGTCTGTATCTCCTCCTTTGGCCAGCTTATGATTCCTGCTAGGTATCTGATCACTGGCAGGGCGTAGCTGTTTATTGCCTGCACCTTGTTCTTGCCATTGAGCTGGCTTCTTAGGACCTGTCATACTCATTGTAGGTATTTGGCTGTAGCCGCTTTCTTTGTTGCCTCTTCAAGGTTGCCATTTGCCTGTGGGATACCAAGGTACTTGTAACTGTCCTCAATGTCTGCTATTGTTCCCTCTGGGAGTGAGACCCCCTCTGTGTGGACTACCTTCCCTCTCTTTGTCACCATCCTACTACATTTCTCGAGCCCGAATGACATTCCAATGTCTGTGCTGTAGATCCTGGTGGTGTGAATCAGTGAGTCGATGTCTCGCTCGCTCTTAGCGTACAGCTTGATGGCACCCATGTAGAGGAGGTGACTGATGGTGGCCCCATTTCTGAGTTGGTATCCATAGCCAGTGTGGTTGATTATTTGGCTGAGAGGGTTCAGATGCAGAACTGCAGTGGGGACAGTGCATCTCCTTGGTATATGCCACATTTGATGGACACTTGTGCAAGTGCCTTGCCATTGGCTTAAAGGGTGGTTTTCCACAACCGCATCGAGTTTGCAATAAAGGCCCTTAGAGTCCTGTTGATATTGTACAGCTCCAGGCACTCAGTGATCCATGTGTCGTAGGCTTTCTTGTAATCAATCCAGGCAGTGCACATGTTGGTTTGACGGATTCTGCAGTCACTGTTCGGTCAACCAGGAGTTGGTGTTTGGCTCCCCTGGTGTTTTTGCCGATGCCCTTCTGTGTTGTGCTCATGTATTGATCCATGTGCCTGATTATCTTAGCCGCAATGATGTCTGATATGAGCTTCCATGTTGTGGAGAGACAGGTTATTGGCCGATGGATGGAACTGTACCCTTTGAGGGATCCTTCAGGATCAGGATCGTATGCCCTTGGGTTAGTCATTCAGGGTGAGTCCCATCCCTTAGGAGCTGGTTCATTTGTGCTGCTAGGCACTCGTGGAGAGCAGTGAGCTTTTTTAGCCAGTAAGCATGGATCATGTCAGGGCCTGGAGCTGTCCAGCTTTTCATGCCTTATGCACCACCTGCAGTTAGAGTCTGCGCACGTAAACCCACATCACATTACGCCCTCTCCACACCTCCAATTCACCGTAAAAGGAGCAAAGTGACTCGTGAATGAGATACCCGTAAACATGAGCTGATAATCAGTGGGTCTGATCAAGACAGATACAGAAAGGGAGGGGGATGCTCCACACAGCACCATGCCAAAAGGTTAAACAAGGTTTTACAAAGAAATACAAAACTAAAAGTGACAACAATAACTCATCTCTTAATTTAATAATATTTAATAATGTTTAGGGCAGCACATCTTTACAGATATTTACAGATTTACAGATACCCCCCCTCAAATTGCCACCTTTACGTGGTGCAGGGATTTGAGTGCCTGAATGACCCTGGGACCCCGGGCTATGTTGCCGGGGGCTTCATGCCCCTGGTAGGGTCACCCAAGGCATACAGGTCCGGGTCAGACTAAGAGTGGTTCTGAAGGCCCTTATGAAGAAGAACACACAGAGGCCAGTTACGTCCCACGGCTTGGCATCACCGGGGCCCCACCAAGTCTGGACTGGGCATCACCGAGACCCCCCACGGGGCCCAGCTGGGTATGACCCAAAAGAACGATGGGGGGCCCATCACCCATGGGAGGATCCACAAGGGGCCGGTGCAAAGAGATCCATGCGGCAGTCAAAGGCGGGGGCCTCGGCGACCGGATCTCCAGACATGGAGACTAGCATTTTGGACATGTCACCTTGCTGGGTGGAAAGGAGGTTGAGCTTGTGTGGAAAGTTGAGCTTTACCGACTAGATACAGTCGACCTTACCTCCATGCACAGCTTGGGCTCTGGAAGCCAACTCCTTGAGAGGGCTGGACTCTCCATTTCTCTGGGGTTGGCTGTGGGAAGCGGTAAAATTTGGTAATTTGGTAACATAAATCCTGCAGTTGTGAGCTTTATAAATGAGGCCCAAATACTCATAACTCTTTACAGCCTCTTCACAGTGTTTAAACCATCCAAAAGTGCACCAAATAACAAAAATGTGATGCAGATTTTTCCACATGAATCTTGGGTTCACATGATAACACACACCCTCAGTGACCGACAAACTGTTCCTAACACTGCGGTGTCCAGCAAAAATACACTTATTTTATTACAGTCTGCAGTCTACAGTCTTGCACCTCACCTGTGCCCACACTCAGCAGAGGTCAGTGTGGCAGAGCATAGAGGTCATAGGGCAGGGTGGCAGAGCACAGAGATCAGTGTGGTAGGGCACTGAGAAGATAGAGTTCAGTGTAGCAGAGCATAGAGAGATCAGAGTTCAGTGTAGCAGAACACACAGAGGTCAGTGTAACAGAGCACACAGAGGTCAGTGTAGCAGAACACACAGAGGTCAGTGTAACAGGGCACAGAGTGGTCAGTTATCTGTTTTACAGGGCAGACAGATGGCAGAGGTTAGTGTGGCAGGGTACATTGAATGATTGAAATAATTTAGAAGTAGTACTTCAGATGCTTATTGTGGACTCTTAAGTATTATCCACTATTTACAACTTCTGTCTGTTTGGCTTAGTGCCTACCATGCATCTTTGTGCTCTTTTCCTGGCTGGGCTAGTCTGCTTTTATGATACACAAGCATAACCATGCATTTGGATTTTTTAAAGTGCACTTACTTTCTGTTATATATAATTTAAAAAAATCAGGAACAGGATTTTACAAGCTGAACTTGTCAAAAAAGCTAAACAAAACATAGTTAAAAACAAAATAAAAAAAAATAGACATCTGCGACCAGGTGCTCAAAAAATAATAATCAAAATATAACCAATAAAACCAAAAAAATACATTAGATTAATCAAATGAATAAATAATAATTTAAAAAGAAATAGGATTAGAGATTAAAAAGTCTATCTTGAAACAAGACAAAACACTCCCCTGTAATGTAATGCTTTTAAGTGTGAAATGTGGGTGGGTTACTGTATAAGGTTGGCAATGAGGAGGCTGTCCACAGCTGATGCTTTGTGCTGCAGTGGCTCCAGGAGGAGGCACGCTGGCTGCTGGTGGGGGAGTACGTCCGGACTTTACTGCAGAAAAGGCTGGTGTGTCACAGTGCTGAGGACAGGAGACAGCTGGCTGAACAGATGCTCCGTGATGAGCAGAACTTCAGAGAAATCTTCCTCACACTGGTCAGACATGCATCTTTCTGTATATAGCTAACTCACTGTGAATGTGTGCTTCAGGCTGAAGTCCTCCTTTTTTAACATGACAATGCGCCTCATTCATGAACAAATTTGTACTTAAGGCCTTCTTACGAACATTTTTGATATGTACAATATGTTTTCTTAACTGAAAATGTTCTTCTGACTGAACAAATTCTATGAACAGTCATGAACATTTGTAAGAACAAAAATTCTGCTGTTTTAGAATATTATCACTCTGATAATGCAACAGAAAATTCTAAGTCCTCCATGATTCCTCCATCAAGTCTTAAATTATTTCTTATAAGATATAACTATGTGACATTTATGAGGCATTTTATAGAGTATGTAGTCTATTGGGTCTAACAGACTTTATACAGGCTGCAGTGAGCCTCAGTCTGTCCCAGCCTCAGTGCTCTCCTTATGGGCCTCAGTGCTCTCCTTATGCCTTATGTTTCGTGGGTCTTTTCCTCTACTTCATGACTTGAGTCACTTCACTTACAATAGAAACTTTGGAGGACCCTAGAGGCAAAACTGTACATAATAGGGCAACATTTTACTAATTACTATCAAAGTAATTTTTTTCCTCCACACTGTACACTTTGTGGCACTCTAAACACTGAGCAATGTATTTGACATGTCAAAGTAATCAGGGCCATGTAGTTTAAAAGTGATTCAAATTTCAGCACACCAAAATATGCTTGTCTTATTTGCCATAGGGATCAACTTCTTGGTGGCATTGTTGAGTTTGGTTACTTTGAGCATTGTTGCAGTGCCCATTTTATCAATTTTTTTGCCAGACTGGTCGATCACATACCCGATTTTGGAGTTTTAATCCATGTTCAGTGGGTAAATAATGCAATCTCCTACCAAGAAAAAAACATAAAAATCATAATGCATCATATTTGTTCGTTAACTGTAAAAGTCTACATTCATGACAATAGCAAACATTATAAAATCACAGTATAGAAATTACTGGAAATGGCAGAAAAGCCTGGTCCACTCTGCAATATGAACACAACTGATTGGTGGTTTTTAGATTCTAGAATGTGATAATGTGATACTCAGAGGAAGGGCAAGAGACAGTTTTTTGCCTATTCATTACGTTGTAATGAATAGGAATTATGATAAGAAATATTATAAGAATATTATAAGAATTATGTAAAAGGGAAATGCAGAAATGCTGAACCTGATAATTTCTATATGACCAAACCATTGAACTTGCTATATTATAACAAAAATAAGTTATGAATAAATTTATTTTAGCCTCATCTAAAGAATAATTAATGTTGTGAAGTCATCTTAATAATACATATATTAGCAAGCTTGTGGAAATTTGTGTTTTGTCTTGCTGTCCAATTCCATGTTTTAAAAATGAGATGGTTTTTCTTTGTTCTGTCCTTGTGTATGTCTGTAGGAGGGGAATGCCTCAAATAATCCCCTGGCCCTCATCCCAGTCCTGGCTGACTTCTTCCGACTCAAAGACCCTGGATTGCTTGCTCTGGATGTATCTGGACTTGTAGCAAAATACCCCGATATTAGGTACTATTGTTTACTGTTCTTTTGCAGATACACAAAAAAATATATTTAAAAATTAAAGCTGCTTGTGGACAACCCCAGTGTGCATGTCCCTCCCATGCAACGACTCTTGGCAGGAGGGGGGGTGGCCCCTCTGGGCTCCCCCTGTTCCATGCCAAGGCGGCCCCAAGGGAACAATGCCAGTGGAAACAAGGTTTATGCCATGCCAAATCTGAGCTCATTTGGAACAGAAACCAGGGATTACATACATTTTACAAACATGTAGTCAAAATGGCAACACTTTTTTGGTCCAATATGGCTACAATACGACTTCCTGTTCATCATTTTCCCCAGTTCAACTTTTGGCTTGTCTTATTGTTCTCTGTCACTGTTCTGAATTTCATTTTCCTATGCCAAACTTTGCCTGTCCCCCACTCCAATGGTGCACTCCCATAGGGGTCCATGTCTAGCTGGCGTTGTTGAGTTGGTTGCTTTGGGCATTGTCATCCATAGGGCCGGCAAATGAAGGAATTTTCCTTCCTTTACCGGCCCTATGGATTACAAACACATCAAGGGCCCAATCTTACCCCCAATCTTAGCACTACTGCAAGCACTAAGGAGTTGGTGTGTGGAGGTTGGGCTGTATTTCACTGCTGGAGGCTGGAGTGAGATGGTACATATACACATATATTGTGATGGCATCTGAGCCAATCTGTGACCGCTGTTGCATTTAAAAGCAAAGTCTATAATGTCTTTGCCTCATTACAGGCAGCAAACTGGGGTGTGGGGAAAAGTTATATATGGATACAATAAATCTCCAGAGCCCAACGATGCACATGCCAGTAAAGGCACCTGCCAAAACCCACACAAGAGTGTTTAAAGCCATGGCTGCACACTGGTAAAAACAATAGCATGTGAGTCACATGATGTGACTGGGGCAGTATGGCATCACAGACACAGAGAAATGACTCTGTAGATAAATTCTGATACGGGGCCACATATTAGGACATTTATCTGTCTGTAAATTGGATGAAATGGACATAATATAGAGTCTAAGCTTTATAACGTGCACGTGGACTATCGTGGACTATATCGGTCAGATTTAGGCTGATAGCCGATATGTCTTCAAGTGTCCATATCCGCTACATATCGGGCCCTAATAAAGATGCAGCCAAATGAGACTGCATAAAGTTATCCATAATCCTCCACCTCCTAACTATCCTGTGCTAAGGCAGCCCCAAGAAAACCGTGCCAGTGAAAACAAAGCAATACATTTATGTTTCTTCTTTATTTTCATGATTATTTACATTATATATTCACTGAAGGCATCAAAACTATGAATGACATATGGAATGTAGTAAGCAAATAACATAACATTTATTTTAGATTTGATTAGTTAAAAATAGCCACCCTTTGTTTGATCACTGCTTTGCACTTTTGGCAATTCTTGAACCTGACAAGGCACAGCTGTGGTGAAAAAAACATTTCACGTGAATTCAAAAGGAAACTCTTTGAGAGAAGGATAAGTGTTTGCAGTGCTGTCAACAAAGCAAAGGGTGAAAAAAAACTATTTTCTTGAGTTGTTTAACTTTTTTCTTTCCTATATAATTCATCATTCATCATCATTTTAAAAGTCTATCTATAATTATTAGACATATCCACATGAAACAACCATTGGCTCAAAAATTCTCTATATATTCTCATTCTTCTCTACCAATATAAATAAGAAATAAGCAAAAGTGAAATGTACCCAAATAACCTGATTGTTGTCAATTGTACTTTAGACAGTACAATTAATATAGCAAGTCAAGCCCGAACAGATAATGATAGTGGTGATGTAATCAAATTCTACAATATGAAACCCCCTTTGAAAGCTCTTTTTGGCTCTAGTGTGGACCATGTTGCCGTGTTGCTGGACATTCGTGGAGACATCTCACGGGACATCAGGGTCACCTTGAGAGATTTGCTGGAAGAGAATGTCCATCCTCTGCCAGTGGGATACAGGCCCATATTCACAGATATAATGGTGCCACAGTCTAACAGGACTTTTTGCCTGCCCACCACCAAGTGTGCCTGACTGTTTGCTTTGCATTTGGGTCAAGATAGAATTTGCATGTAAATAAATAAATAAATAAATATTGGTTATAGTGGGATATTCCTACTTGGACTGTTTTAATGGTTGGTGCTGGACAGTAGTATATAGTCGACTATGACTGGTAATTTCATTATGATTTTTTTTTAAATCCTATGTCATCAAAATGCTCAAAATTTCGGAATGGAGAGAAGTGGAGGCAAAGTGATGCAGACATAATATATCCCCAATGATTAACAGATCTAAATAGAAAAACTAAACAATGACAATTTCCAAGGTACAGATCATAGACCATATATATAAGTGGACTCGGCAAGTGTGACGCCACCCACAGCTTTCAGCTTTCAGCGCTGCTAAAATGAGGCTCCCGATGCTAATGGTTACAGGAGCGAATTTGGAGCCAGGCTCCATATTTGGAAATCCAACCACGAGTGTCATAGCAACCACAAGAGCCAAACATGATTGAGGTCATTGAATGTGCCCACCCTACTCACTGGGGAGTGCCCACCCTTCTCATCACAGAGCAGTGATAATCTCCATTCTGCACAGTATTTTGATGATTCTTGAGAATAATAAGGAAACTTTTAGCTTTTATCATTAAACTTTAAATAGTAAGTTTAAGTCATTGATTTATGTTATATATTCTGTTATGTACAAACAACTAGCTGTCAAACTATCCTGTTGCTAACGCTGGCAGCGACCTTGCAGAATGATGGTGTCTGATAGGTCTGTTATTTATGTTCATATTTTGAGTTAGGAAGAAGATAGTGAAATGAAAAATTCAGGATCATGTAGAGCTTAACCAGATGACACTACTCATATCTTTCAAGAGGCTACTGTGCGTGCGCGTGTGTGTGTATATATGGCTTTAAAACTGTCTTAAAATACAAAATAACACAATTTTAAACATGCAATTCAATATGCGATTAATTGCGATTAACTATGGAATTTCTGAGATTAATCACAATGAAAAAAATTAATAGATTGACAACCCTAATAAATACATAACCATATTGCATTGTAATGAAGCTGTAGATGCAAGTGTAAACTTAACTACTGGCCACATGGATGCTTGCTCCTTTACTCTCAGAGCCATGCTGAATAATTGAAGAGAGCACACTGGTATCTGTTACACACACTCTTTCCCTTGCCTCTGCTTGCTTTTCCATGAAGACCGCTGATGACCGGAGACCTTTCCATTGAGCTTGTGTCATCTGTGTGAGTCCTACATGCAGAAAAGGCCTGAGCAACTGTGTATGCTGCACCACATATGCTTTTTAGTTTTTGTCTTTGAGTCACAATGTCGGGATTAAGTAGCGAGCAGCTCCACAAATCTACATTAGCGGTGTACACGGTAGGCTAGATTATGGTTTTCTTGTGTATATTCACTATAGACAACGTTTCTCGCTTTATGCAATGTTGTTTTTTATAATGTCAACATTTTATGGAATTCTGTTCATCACTGCAGAATTTAATGGAGCACTTCAATCCGGGTTTGCAAAAGCTTGTGGATCTAGGCACCAGTTATGTCCAAGCGTTTCAAGGTATGGCTCTAGTTATGTATGTATGTGTGGCTCTAGTTATGTATGTATGTATGTATGTATACATGCATGCATGCATGCATGTATGTATGCATACAGGTATGTATTTATTTATTTAGATGGGAACATACATTCTGTGTCACCCTTGCTAGTTCCATCTGGATGATTAATAGAGTTGGCACATCTTAATACTGCTTGTGTGTCTGTTAATTGGTGCATTTAAAAGGTTTTAACACTTTTCTTGTAAATGATGTAACATTTGAAGCGACTGTCAAAACAGGGCAATAGTCTTCATCATTGAGTTTCAACCTGTATACCAGGGAACAGTTGTATGCCTTGAGGTAGGCTATTTCCAGATGTGCCTTGGGAAAAAATTTGCAATTTAGGTGTGTTCCTCACATGGGGCCTCATTCATGAATCTTTTCTTTAAAAAATTCTAAAAATGTTCATAACGTCCCCTTTAAGAAGATGCTGAGACCACTTTGTGCCATGGGATGGGGTGGAGGGGGTTGTGCTCTGGTTATGGGGGATGGTGGGGGGTGATGGGGGAGATGAATTCAGGTGCA
This sequence comes from Odontamblyopus rebecca, assembly GCA_030686955.1. NCBI lineage: Eukaryota > Metazoa > Chordata > Actinopteri > Gobiiformes > Gobiidae > Odontamblyopus > Odontamblyopus rebecca. Next base: position 32,105,223 of record CM060658.1, read on the forward strand.
GGCCTGTAACAGTGGCCCATATGTAAAGCAGTGGGGCTGGGACAGACTGAGACGGACTATTGTAAGCTATTGGGTCTAGCAAACCCAATAGCTTACATGCTCTACAAAATACCTCATAAATGTTCTGGATTAAAGTTATATTTTTATAGGAAATAATTAAAATATATATATATATATATATATATATATATATATATATATATATATATATATATATATATATATATATATATATATATATATATAACTTACAGAAATGGGGGAATCATTTTTTGTTGCATTATCAGAGTAATAATATTCTAAAACAGTAGAATTTTAGTTTTGATTTGGTAGGTGATGTGGCATGGAAACATGGAAAGGATCACACGATTTCTGAAGCGATAACAATTCTTCAAATCTTCAGGAGAACAGTGTAATCATGCACTGATTACACTGTTCTCCTGAAGATTTGAAAATGCCCTCATCAGAAAAATTTAGACAAAGCTTCATGCTTTGTTTCTCCAATGTACTAGATGGTGTAGTCCCTCATTTGCCCAGGAGTGGTTTAATGAGATAAAGATTTCAACTGTGCTTATCTGGACACTGTTTTTGTGATCAAGGCATTTATTGATTTGATTCAGCCTCTTGATTGCAAAAGCAGTGTAAAAATTAAGATTGTTGAAATCATCTGTACTTTTTGATCACATTAGAGGTGTTTGAGATAAGTGTCTCAAACACCTCAAAGAGGCTATATCATGTGAGAAATCAGGAATATATATATATATATATATATATATATATAGAGAGAGAGAGAGAGAGAGAGAGAGAGAGAGAGAGAGAGAGATACACACACACATTACATAAAAGGGGCCCTGTATTCCCACAGTCCCATGTTCCCTCAGCCCTGTGTTCCCTCATTTCTTATTTTTTTTCTCAAAGTTAAACTCTAAGGCAAGTCACTTTTATTTTTACCGCATTTAAAGGGATGATTCAGAGTAATTTCAGCCTAGGGTCCTTTGCACCATGACCCCGAGCTGCACTGAGGGAACATAGGGCTGAGGGAACACAGGGCTGAGGAAACATATTTCATCCATTTCATATTTTCACTATGTCCACAGCCCTAGCAACCTGCAGCGAGGCTTACTTCATCACTCTGGCCAAGATGGGGGACCAGGCTATGCACTCCCTCTCATCACACTCTCTAGGTAAGGATGTGCCTTAGCATGTACAACTCATTCATTCTTACCAATATAACACTGCACACACAATCCACAATCCTAGCACAGAATTTCCTAGAATTGTTAAAAAAGTAAAATATGTTTAGTCTTATGCTCACAGACAGGAGAGCTATAGCTTTGTGCTGTTGTACTCTGATACACAGAGAGGGTCAGGAGCTCCAGTGTTACTTTGACTGTGATCGAGTAACACACTGAATTATCTATGAGCCTGTCTCCTCTCATTAAAAATTAACTTGCTGTTATGAACACAGGATAGTACTTTGGCTTAAATCTAACAAATCACATTGGAATCTAGTCTAGTCTAGTCAAATTTTTGCTTCAGGACCAAGTGGCACATAATTGAAGTCAATTAAATTGCTTTATTGTCATTGTCATATAAAATGAAATTGGAATTATGTCAAATGGTCCCATGGTTGGACAGCCATTTTGGACTTTTCCAGAACACACAGACAGACACACAGTCTGTTCCTGCCAACTCATACTCTAAAATTGTAGTATGGTTACATAAGGGCAACATTGTATCTAGGCATGTCATGGAATTATTCATTCATTCCACTTTTTAAAAATGGAACAATCAAATTCCTGGGCATGTAAAATGCCAGATATGTCTGTGTGACACTCTGAATTGAGCTCTACACATTAATAATCTGGGATGTCTCTCTGTAAAATGAGGAATGCCATGACAGTTATTTGAATTTGATTGGTTGAAGTGTGACAACAGCGGAACAAGCTGAAAATTTAAATTTTTGGTATAGTATCCAATTTAGAGAAAAGCACAAACATCCTCCATGTCCACAAATGCACAAAGCGCTTACCTTCTGCATGTTTTTCACTAACAAAATAGTCCTTATTGATGCTGAAGTAAGCTGAAGTACGTCTGCCTGTGTCATTGTGTTTTGGTTAATTTGAGTATAAACCTCAATGCTGCTCTGTAATTGGTCCACCCAACCAATTAACCTTACAGCAGGAGTCCTTCAAGATGGATTCTCGTGAATTTGTGAACTCACACATCTGAATTGCAGTTTACACTCTCAGAGCACAAGTTTAAAATTACCTCACTTTTAGCTGTTTTAGCTGTTCACGTTTAGCTGTTCTTCCATTATTCTGTTTGGACATGTTTACTTATTAGTAAGTCCAGAAATCTATTTTTAGATAAGGTCACATACTTAACTTGGCATCTAAAAAACATACAATCAAACATAACCCATTCTTAATTTTTTTTTTTTTTTACCATACTCAGCTCTAACAGCCATTTCATAAAATTACCAACTTCACAGCCATCTGAAAAAACCTAGACCTCATGGGTAAGGAGAGGCACCACACACCTACAGCATTTCAAGACTCGTCTCATTCCTACACTTGAGCCAAATGTTTGCCATCAGGGATGCACAACATCTATAATAATGCAAACTTAAATCTGTGGTCCAAAGAGTTTACAAAAAAACATTCCCCCACCACCAACAGAAGAGACAAAGAAAAAAGAGGGAAAACATTACGGAAATAAGAGTCCTGCACGGGTCTGATTTTGACAAACCACACCCACTCATACCCATCATACCTTAATCCGCACCTGACCCATTTTCTGACAGAATTTAAATAAAATTCCGCAAACGATCCGACTCGCTATAAATACATACAGACACCCGAACTGCGCCCAAATGAAAATCAGTCTGAGAGCCAAAAAAGAGCCACATCTTTACACTCTCCACTTGCTAATTTTCTTCTCAGCTCCTCGGGAGTCATTTTGAACTGTAGGACATTACACGTGTGGTTTGAAAATGAAAGTGGCAGAGATTTCTGGGAATGCATGCGTGCAGGCAAAAACATTTGGATTTTACATCTAATCATCTTGTAAAAACAATGGCATTTTTGCATTTCATTAAAATACAGGCCTGTTTTTTGTTCGCACATGATGTTTTGTAAACTGCAGATTAGACCCACGCTCTACTGCGTCGGACCCAACTTGACACAACACAACATTTTTCACCCGTTTCTTTCAAATTTGCGGTTCACCCATCAGGTATCTGTGGGTACCCGAACCCATGCAGGACTCTGAAAATATATCACAGCCAATATATATCAATAAGCCAAGCACTAGGGATGAGCGATATCTCAATATTTAAAGTATATCAAGATATTTTTTCAACTCAGTATGGATTTTGACATAACATATATAGATATAATGCTTATATTTACTTCTGATTTCGCCACTTGACTTGTTTGCTTTCTCTGTGCTGTGCTCACCCCTCCTCCTTGCCTTCCCCTCACGTGTTGTCACATTCAACACAGTGGCACCCACAAATAGCCTGTGAATACCCAAAGTGCCAACAAAAACTTCTAGCACCACAGACCTTTTCCACCATTTACCTAATCACCATCAGCTGCACATCCTCTGTCAAGAGCGAACACACATATTCAACTGAGTTGTGTCCTTTAGTCCAAAAGAAGCTGACCACATCAGGACGAGAGAGTTTTTTCAGTGTTTACAGTGTATGCAAATTAGCCATTGGTTTTAAGTTTCGTAAAATGTAAACAAATATGTGCAAAGCTGCATTAAACACATCACTATCTCAAATGGGCTGATGTGGCTCTATAGTAGTTATGGTTTATATGTTGTAAAGTTTAGAAATGCAAAGTTTATTTATGCAAAGAATTATTACAGAATCTGTAAATTAATAATCTGCTGCAGTGTATAACTTGTACAATAGTATTTGGAAACATTCAATTTGATCTGCGCAGTAGATTGTGGAATACCTCATAACTCCTTTCCGCTGGGTAGGAACATAGATCTATTAAAAGAAGAAACCTCTTGAGCTTCCTAAACTAAGGGAGCTAATGGTTATGGTTATCGTATGGTTAACAGAGTTAATGGGGAACTCCTGCGCGTGTGAAGCTAAAGTCCATAGCTAGAGGTGGTCGAATACTGTCAGAAGCCAAAAAACAGCACAGATCAGAGTTGCCTAGGCGGAGATCTCGCTATGGCAGTGAGTTTGTAAAGGCAACAAATTAGCGTAGTCATCGGGGAAAGTTCTTAACTTCCACGTAAAATGCCAATTTGCATCACACTGAAGAAGCTTCACACCACTTTCTAACCCATCTTACAACAGCCACGAGTCTAACAAACAAAATGCTATGCCTGGCTCACTGATTAGCGGTCTGGAAATGTAATAAAACAACTTTATAAGCAGCCCTACACTTACCTTTGTTGATTTCCCATTGCGCATGCGAAAGCCCAAACGAAAATGAAAAGATGAAATTGTTCCTACATGAACTGCCTACCTCTTTGCACTTCAATGAAAAAAGACCTTGTGGAATTTGGCATATTTGTTTTTGCAGTAGGTTTGGAGCGATTATTTTTCCAATACAGATATTGAGATACATATTGTATATCGAGCTATAGCAAAAATATAGCAAGATATATTTTTGCTCCATAGCGCGAGAGCAGAAGGGAGAACAGAGGGAGAGCAGAGGGGAGAACGGAGGGAGAACAGAGGGAGAGCAGAGGGGAGAACAGAGGGAGAGCAGAGGGAGAGCAGAGGGGAGAACAGAGGGAGAACAGAGGGGAGAGTAGAGGGAGAGCAAAGGGAGAGCAGAGGGGAGAACAGAGGGAAAGCAGAGGGGAGAACAGAGGGGAGAGCAGAGGGGAGACAGCGACATGCGGTCAGGAGAGACAGCAATGTCTGGTCAGGGGAGACAGTGAGGTGCGGTCAGGGGAGACAGTGAGGTGCGGTCAGGGTAGACAGTGAGGTGCGGCCAGGGGAGACAGGTGAGGTCTCCCCTGGCCGCAAATGCTGTGAGTGCATGGCACGTTTTTTCCTTGTTTTTATGTTTCCTGTTAAAATGTACATTGTAATATGTTTGTAATATGATATGTATTTCATTGTGCAGACAGAAACTTTATATTATTGTGTATTAATGTGTGCTGTACAGGGGAAGTGATGCTCCAGATCTCAGAGACTCAGAGAAGGCTGACAGCAGAGATGGAGGGAGTGGTGAGTATCATGTCTCCTGACAGTTTTGTTTTGATGAATCATTCCTTTATTCCTAGTTGATGTCAGATTGCAGTAATAAATCCATGTAGTATGCCCAAATTAATTTTAGCCATTCCATTGACACTTTCTTGCTGTATTGTTTTTCTTCTTTCCACTTGCACAGTATTGACACTTAAACAAAGAATTTCCTGGCTGTTTTAACCATGTGGCTAGAATACTGAATAATGTACCACGCTAGTCTGTGATCTACATTTCCTCCTGTTCCAGTTTCGGTGGTTCCAGATTGAGGTCCTGCAGGCAATGCAAAAAAACGTAAAACTGGATGAAGAATATATTGCTGTGAGTTACAATTTCAAAACAGCCTATATTAAAACATTGCAAATGATGTACTTGACAGCAAACTAATGCCAAAAATGTATTCTTCAAGATAAATGCTCTTTATATCATGCACTCTATATATGATATAATGGATGCATGGAATCTAACCTTCCACAGCCCAATGAATTCTAATCCATTTTAAAGGTGCACTGTGTAGCTTTTGTGGTAGAGTCTGCTTGACACCATGTAGACATTATTGTTTGTTCCTGGACTGTTCCATAGTATGGCATTTAATTTAACTATCTCCATGGAGACAAGCAGGCCCCAACACCAGGCCATATTACAGATATGGGGCCTCATTTATCAATAATTGTGTAGGAGTTGTCTTAAGCTAGTGCACTCCTAGTAGCCATTAGTAGCAACCATATTTAGAAAATCCTCCGTGCGCACACAACCACACAATTTGTGCCACCCACAGCTAAAATCTGCGCATGTAAACCAACATAACCTCACGCCCTCTCCACACCTCCAATTCACCATAAAAGGAGCAAAGTGAGTTGTGAATGAGATTTCCCTAAACATGAGCTGATAATCAGTAGGTTTGACCAAGACATGCGGGACAGAGAGGGAGGGGGACGCTCCACGCAGTCACGTCAACTGCTTAAATGGACAGTTTGGACATAGGGCCTCATTTCCTAGTGAGCCAGAGTGTGGGAGGCATGTGGAGATATTTAAAAAAAAATCCATCCAGTCCTTGTATTTGGAGAGTTTGCTGGTACTAGGCTAGTGCATGTCAATGGCCATAGAACAGCATAGAACACTAAAAACAGTTTTACCCAATTCACAAAGCACCCGAAGCAAATCTATTACAACGCCAGACTATCATGTCTCCAATACTCTGGCGCACTAGGAAATGAGGCCCTGGTCTAAAATTCTGAACAGTCCCTTTAAACATAGTTTTACAAATAAACACAAAACTGAAAGTGACAACGACTCATCTGTTAATTTCATATTATTTAGGTAGCCCATCTTTGCAGTAAAGTCAGTGTGTTTTCTCACGGTTTCAAGAGTTAAGGATGGGAAGGGGGGCTGTTTATGCACATATACTAGTAGATACGTGCACCCAGTTATCTGAATTGTCAAAAGCGGGGGCTATGAGTGAGTGCGAGAGATTCAGATACCCTCCCCGGGAGAGCGAAAGGAGCAAGGGCGGGATATGTGGAGCGCTTGAGCAGGTTAAACACAGATTTGGCATGTAACACATCAGACACATATGAGGCACTGTTATTCTGTCAATAAAAGTCGACATGGAACATCTAAACTCTGCTCACCTGAGTGCGTGGGCCTGAGTCTTACCTCTGTGAGTGCACGGGGCTGGGGCAGGGCGGGCACAGACATTATTATGTTCTTTATACTGTCAGAGAGCTAGCTCTCCCCATTACACAAAAATGCAGGGAATATTTTTAGTTCGGGTCCGGTTTGGCCAAAAGGCTTTGTACACAGACTTGGGCCACTCTGGCACTCGGTGCACAAAGACAAAAGTAAAAGTGTTGGAACTGCATTTAGTCCCAGTGCTTCTTTAAACCAAAGCCAGGCTCCCGTGTGTCTAAGGGAAGAGTTTTCTCTCAGGTCCAGTCATTATTTCATCCTCTTTGTGTTGGGTCATAGTCACAGACTGTGTTTTATAGAAGTCTATGGTCACAACATGGATTGTGAGAGACCCAATGCTGCGCCGGGGAAGTGCACGCGCTTATGCACAAGAGTGTGTGGTTTCAAATGTATAATATTGTAGAAAATAATTTGTGGAAAACAGCCCTTCTCCGTGTTTTGTCTAACCTGTTAAATGCGCAAATCTAAATATAATTCTTGTTGTACACTTCCTCAAACACTCTTCACTTCTGCTCCTCTCCACGAGTGTCACTTTTATCTCATGTCTCCAGACTTGGCATAGAGCTTAGAGGACGGTCCTAGTTTGCGTAGAGATGAGTAAAGCGTGGCACTTAGTAGGAGTTTCATAAATCCTGCAGTTGCCCTAAAGAGTGAGTAAGCAATGCTAAGTGCATGAGTGAGCTTTATAAATGAGGCCCTAGATCTGTGAGATCTAGATCTGAGAAGACGGCCAACTCACATTAAGAACGCATGTCTCTGGTGCAGTTTTAACAAATAAAAACAACTTTATTTGTGAAACATCTCAGGCAAAGTAATAACATCAACATGGAGCCTGGCAGATGGTGGACCCTCTACCATAGAGGTTGCACATTACACCTTTACAATGCTCCCACTATAAAATTCAACTTTGCCCAGCAGCAAAAGAACCAAAGAGCAGCATTAAGGTTTGTGCAGGCAAAGTGCTCAAATGAACCAAACGAATATGGCGACATATAGATTGGCCTATTTTAACAAAAAAAACAGACAATTTTATCGTGAAAAATGTGTAAAAGATTAGGGAAGATGTCTGTACTTTTCTCTAAACTGGATGTAACTGGTCAGATTCAAATATTCATAATGATGTTTTGCCTTTTCCCGATCGATTTGAGCAATTGAGCAAAAAATTAATGCTGCGTTTGTTTATCCACCCATCTTTCACTCGGATTACTGATATGATGGCACATCCACGTTCAACAGTTTTATTATATTCCATGTTGAAAGTGACTGCAAAATATGGAACGGCATATTATAAAGAGTCAGTAGTATCCATCTACCATCATCTGATAAGTAAGATTCAATTACATCTGTTGTATGCAATTGAATCTTATCAGATAATGGTAGATGGATGCTACTGACTATAATTTGCCGTTTATAGTCACAATAACTTATCTCTTGCAAAAACAATGTTTAACCAAGTATGCATAAAACTAAAAGAGTTTAGTTTAAGTAGTAGTTTGTTATACTAAGTAATAGTTTAGTATAACAAAGTATAAAGATGCATTTTTGATTATTGGAGGGGATTTCAACGATGCACGACATTATATACAGAATACTGCCAAGATCAGTACCAAGCACAAAATTCACATGTACATCATACATATCTGATGAGCTGACTGTTGTGGATGCCTGGGGTTACTTAAATCCCCAATCTTCCGAGTTTACCTGGTCTAACTCCTGTAGATCTCTACAATCTAGTATAGACATGGTACACATCTCCACAATGCATTCAATATGTCTCAGAAATTAATCATTCCTACACCCCTTTATCAGACCATAATTTACTTACTATTCATTTAATCGGGCCCAAACATATTAATAAAGGTCTACGTGGGTATTGGAAATTTAATAAAAACCTACTAAGAGATGGTATTATTTGTGACACCGTGAAAGATCTGGCTACTGAAACATTTAAAGGGCTAGATTTTTTTTTTTACATGAAACTGTATGGCATCCCCGTCAGCAGTGTCGTGCATCAACACTGACTTACCTCCTGACAGCGTCCGGTGAGCCGAGTTCTTGCCTGGTTTCGGTGCTGACGAAAATAGTTCATGAAATGGGGTCATGAAAATAAAGTGTTTTTCTCAAAACAATATGTGTTTTAAAGAGTGATACATTTGCATCACAAAATGTGAACCACGAAAAAGTCAGACCTCATAATCACTTGGTACTATTTTCTCTTCGCTCATATCACTGCGTGCTGCCGTCAGGTGACAGCCGCGCATGAATCCAACACTTTTGTTAGTAGTTTGGCAGTGTTTACATACTCAGATTGATGACCGCTGCGACATGAGAGAGGTAATGTGAGAGCTAGAGCGTATACAAGTATATAAGCTTGTATAAGCTATTTAAGAATTTATATATAAACATGGTGCGGACTTGTGATTTTTCAGGCTGGAACAACAAAAATCCAGCTTCTCTGTCCTTCTCTGCCTGTTCGAACTCCATCTGGCGAATTTTGACATCAGTCTATTCGGGTTCATAAAGATATCCCCTTGGCTCTGTGCTAAAGGCAATGTCTTCATCGTTGGTGTCAGTACCAAGCAATTATTATAAACAGTGGCGGCTGGTGGTATAATTTTTTTGGGGGGGTGCATAAGTCAAAATTATAAATATGTATTATAAATATATGTATTATGTATAAGCTATATAAAATTATCAGTCACTATTGGCTGAACTTTATCTAGAGCACAATGCACAGCCAAGCGCAAAGTTTACGTACTGCTCAAACCCAACTCCAACAAAACAATGTAACTCACCAATCACAACCAACCCGACAACCAGCCCCCATAACATCATGAAAATGCTGCAAAAATGAGGCTCCGGTCACATCCCGGCATCAGTGCTGCTCCTACATGGCAGAACTCCGTTGCTCATTCATTCACGCATTTACATCTTAACACTGTAACACTGTTTACCTGTGAGGCTCCATCCTCAGATTTGCCCCCAAACTAACAAAAACAAGCCTCTTACCTTCTCCAGAGGATGAATGCAGTGTGTCCTCTACCCGCTGTCCTGTTGGTTCCGTCTCTGTTCCCGTCCAGTCAGGTCTATAAGTCCTGGAGCTGAGTGCAGGAGCTGGTTCTAAAACCTTAATCCCACTTCCCACTTTAGTCTGAAATTTAGACCAGTCCATATCAGCACCAGGGCACCGGGTGGACTTCGGCAGCGACAACCCCGCCGGTGGCAGCGGGTGTCTGTGTCAGTGTGTTCCGTGCTTTAGGTCTCTCCTCCCGCTCTCCTGTTTCGGTTTAGGCGAAAGTAGCTAGCGGCCATAGCACACAGCTCTATAGTTCTCCGCTCATTAGCCTCGAGCATTAACATGGCACCAGTGCAAAGTTTGGGTAAAGCAGGACAGAGCCGCTGAATCCTCATAGGTCATAATAATAATAATGATAATGATAATGTTTCTAAAGATCCCTTGACATCACTTGATTTGAGTGCGCCCCCTCCCTGCGCATCAGGACGTTTTTAAGAGCTCTAATGCAAACTAATGGGCAAAAGCAACGTCATGACATCAAATTGTTTGAATGTTTCAGGCCCTGCCATAGACCTCCATTGGCGCACTGTGCACACTCAAATAAAACACGTGACTCAAATGCGATATGAGCACATTTAACATGATAAAAACATGTCTATGCAGATACACGTTCAGTTTTAAACTAAATATTAAACATATAACCTAATACAAAATAACTTTATAATTTCATTATTATTTATTTTTTTAAATCAAGGTTAAGTTAGGGAGTGCGGCACACTTGTGCCCTCTATTCACCAGCCGCCACTGATTATAAATATATGTATTATGTATTGGCTATATGATATTATAACGAATGCCAGAAACAGACAGTCATTTTAATCACTATTGGCTTTATCTAGAGCACAATGCACAGCCAAGCACAAAGTTTACACAGCAGTACAACCTGATGCACCGCTCAAACTCAACTCCAACAACACAACGTAACACACTGAAAATGCAGCAAAAATGAGGCTCAGGTCACAGCATCAGCTCCGCTCTTACAGCACACGCCAGAACACGGAGCGGCTCCGTCGCTCATTCATTTACGCATTTACCTATAATAATAATAATAATAATAATAATAATAATAATAATAATAATAATAATAATAATAATAATAATGCTTTATATTTATTTAGTGCCTTTGTGGACACCCAAGGTCGCCTTACAACAACAGCTATAGCGCTTTTTCCCCACATGTCCTCAAAGAAGCTTTACAGAGTATTGTGGACAGTCTAAGGTACACCTATGCACTAATCATGGTGTCTGATGAGCATCTTGATGTGGCACACCTGTGAGGTGGGATGGATTATCTCAGCAAAGCAAAAGTGCTCACTATCACACATTTAGACAGATTTGTGAACAATGTTTGAGAGAAATGGTAATATTGTGTATCTGGAATGAATTTCAGATCTTTGAGTCCATCTCATGACAAATGGGAGCAAAAACAAAAGTGTTGCGTTTATATTTTTGTTGAGTGTATAATATATGTATTATAAATATATGTATAATATATAATATAATATATATATATAATATAATATATGTATTACATATATTTATAATATATGTAATACATAATACATATATTTATAATCAGTGGCGGCTAGTGAATAGAGGGCACAAGTGTGCCGCACTCCCTAACTTAACCTTGCAAACCCCACACAGAAAGGCCTGGGATCGAACCCAGAATCTTCTTGCTGTGAGGCATGAGTGCTAGCCACTCAGCCACTTTACCTCTGAGGCTCCGTCCTCATATTTGGCCCAAACAAATGAAAATAAGTCTCTTACCTTCTCCAGGCTTCTGATGCAGTGTGTATCCTCTATCAGCTGTCCTGTTGGTTCTGTCTCCAATATGTCCAGGTCCAGTCAGGTCCACGAGACAAGGTCCTAGAGCCGAGTGCATAAGCCGGTTCTAAAACTCGTCCCACTTCCCACTTCCCAATTCAATCTGAAAGTTACGCCAGTCCATATTAGTACCAGGGCACTGGGTGAACTTAAGTACTCTGCGCTACGCCCAGGTCAAACTTTTATGACCAGGAACGACAGAGCAGCAAGCGGGTGCCCCGGGTGCGAGTTCCCCAGTCCCCAATAATGTTTCTAAAGACCAATCACTTGATTTGAGTTCGCCCCCACCCTGTGCACCAGGACGTATTTTAGGGTCCAAGTAATGGGCAAAAGCAACGTAATGACATAACATTTTCTGAGTTCAGGCCCTTCCATAGACCTCCATTGGGGCGCACTCAAATGCCAAACAGGTAAATCAAATACAGTGATCTGAGTACATTTAACATGATAAAAATGTCAGCAGAGACCCAATATTTACGCCTGTACAATAACTTTTATATGCAAACTAAAGTGGGAGGTTACCATGGTTTAGACTTAGCGCCTCTTCATTGGTGCACAGGCCAGCCAGGCCTCTTGGCACATTGCACAGTCCAATCACTCCATCCGGGTGTTATCTGGCTAACAAGTCATGACATCCCTATCAATAGTCCTATTTAGTTAGTTTGCTATTAGATAGATTGGAATATCATGCATTTGGCTTAGCATATATCTAGGAGTCTCACAGCTGTGATCTGAGCCCTTATCTTCACATGAGCTCAATACAATAATGAAATATAGCAGTAGTTATACAAAATAGCTAAGCCTAGTTATTAATCCTTCTTTGACAACTTTTAGGTCTCACCCAAAAGCTGTAAAGAAGCACAATGATTAGATATATGTATATTTAGCAAATAATAAGAAAACTCTTACCTCACCCATGGAGAACACAGCACCAAAACCCTTCATCCACTCCTACAGTTATCGTCCCCTACACCACACCTAAACCCTGCTCATCCGTCCTCGTCGTCGACTGTCCACTTGGGCTTGGAACCATTCAAGGGGTTGTTTTTGTCCTCTGAGCTATTCATCCTTGTCCTGTCCTGTGGTGTTGGTGGTGTAAACTACATCTGAGTGGGAAGTAGCACTGTGATAAGAATTTGGTTCGATAAAAAGAAAAAATGTGAGTAGACAAATCATGGTAAATGAGAAAAATGATTAGCAGCACAATCAAACCGTGAATCTTAGGCAACCCAAATGTCCTTTTGGAAAGTTGATATGCATATTTCTATTTCTGGAGACCTCCAAGGCTTCCTAGAGATGAGATTATTTGTCTTGGTTTAATAAGTGATCTGGAATTGGCTTTGTTGTGTGTGAATGGCACCACTCCATGGCAGGTATCAATTCATAGTTGGTGGAGCTGTAATGCATCTGTAACCTCCTTTGACTCTGCTTTCTGTTTCTCCCTCCTTTTTCTGAAGAAATTTGTGCCAGTGTTTGCTTGGTGGCCACAACTGTGTCTTCACCCTCTTCTGTGTAGCCAGGGACATGATTTCTTTTGTACCCGGTCATGCAAAGAAATGTGACCATCTACTGAACTGCCATTGATTTTCCATCTTGTGGAATGGCTTGCTTCTGGGTGTCTGTAAATTATGCTATAATGTGCTGGTTGCTGTGGGCCTTGCCACTGCTGTTGCATTTGGGATTGTTGGTTTTCATATGTACAGTCTCTCACCCAGTGATCATTCCCTCCACAGCCAAAGCAGGAATAATTTCTTGTTGTACTGTTGTACTGTTTCGAACTGATCTGTTTCGAACTGTCTATTTCCTCTTTGTCTTCCATGTCTGTTACGGGCCTTAGCCCTTGTGTGTGTGTTTGTGCGCGCTCCTGTTGCCCTCTATTTGCATTGAGTGCTAGGCATCTGGGTCGTGAGCCCTGTACCCGGATGCGCGGAAGAGGACCGCTGGATGGGGCTGGGATGCTGCTGCTACCGTCACCGGATTGGCCGGATGCCCTACCGCCCCCACCAATCCGCGGAGGCCACCTGTGGGGGCGGAATATGAAAGCCGCAGTTCGCTACCTGTTCAACGCAGCTCAACATGTCTTGTTGCAGCGTGCCACTTTTGCTTTGCTTTTAATTCTGTTGTGTCTCTTTTGGATTTTGTAAAGCTAGCTGTTGTTATTTTGAGACACTTTTGTTATGTTAGTACACCATTAGTTAAATTCTTCGTGTTGGGTGTACTTAGTTAGGGTTCTTGGTTTAGTAAATCCCTTTTATTTAAATTCCTTTGTTTGTTGGTTTTTCCATTACCCTTCCTTATTTTTGGGTCAATTGTTTCTTTCCTCACTGTAAATAAATTGCACTTTTCTTAGTTAAACCATACAACATCTTGTTTTTTTTGTGCGTTCCCTTTTCCCCTAGCAAGGAAGATGTAACAAAATGGGGGCTCGTCCGGGATCAATGTAAACCATTTCCCATGACTGAGACTTGTGCAGTTAATTTTCAGAGTAGGTAAGTGATAAATTTTTTGTAAAGCAGGTAAGTGCAGCTGGCGGACAATGGCTTCGTTTGATATCAATTAATTTTTGGAACAGCCCACATTAGTTGGAATAGAGCAATGCAGAAAAGATGATTTGGTTCAAATTGCAGAGTGCCTCGAAATTCCTTACAACAAAACATGGAGAAAAGCAAACTTAAAATCTGTTGTCGTAGACTGGTTGGTGGAAAATGGCAGGTTGCGTATGCCGGATGCCCAGGAGGAGGTCGTGGTTGAGCCTGAGGAGCAGCCAGAGGCACAGGCTGCAGAAGGTAAAAATGTGTGCCCAGATGTGATTACCATGAGGATTGCTTCCTCTCCCAAGAAGGAGGGTCTGTCGACTCCTCCACGTGGGGAAGGTGAGGTTGCTGAGGCTGCTGGTCAGCCTGATCACCCGCTCACGCTCCCTCGGTTTGACCGCCTTTCACCCCCTAGTTCCCCCGGCTCTAGGAAGGCCACGGCTCGGCGAACAATACGCCTGGAGCGGCTGCGAATGGAGGCGGAGGAGAAGGAGTGCAAAGCCCAAATGGAGTTGCAGTTACACATCCGAAGGATTGAAATTGAGGCTGAGACCGCTGTGAAATTAAAGCGTCTCGAGCTAGAGGCACAAGGCCGCCTCCCGGTCAGCCCCAGTCTTGCGCCAGATGCCCATTCTTCCACCAGCCAGAGCTGCACCATGGATGTAAGTAAGTATATTTCTCTTTTTCCCACTTTTCATGAAGCTGCCGTAGATTCCTATTTTTCGGCATTTGAGCACATCGCTATGGCTTTACAGTGCCCGCGTGATGTGTGGTCCACTCTGCTGCAATGTAAAGTACACGGCAAGGCTCAAGAGGTCGTTGCTGCCCTATCTTTTGAGGTAATCATGCAATTTGAGTCTGTTAAAATTGCCATAATGCGTGCATATGAGCTTGTTCCCGAAGCCTATCGCCAAAAGTTCCAAAATCACAGAAAAGCCCCAGGTAGCACGTATGTTGAATTTGCTCGTGAGAAGGGAACGCTTTTTGATAAGTGGCATGTGTCAGCTAAGGCCACTTCCTTTCCCGAGTTACGTGACCTGGTTTTGTTGGAATATTTTAAAAATAATCTTCCGGAACGAGTTGTTGTCCATTTAAACAAACAAAAAGTTTAAACCCTGTCTGAGGGCTGTCTTGGCTGATGAGTTTGTCTTAACACACCGGTTGCACACATTTATGCATAATCCAGTGGAGAGAACCCGCTCCTCAGTTCCAAAACTGAGTCTCTTGCCAAAACCGAGTCTCTTGCCTTCTAAAGTAGTTCCGTAAATCATACAGGCCTCTCGCCTTCTATCTGAGACAGGCACACCACATCCTGTCCCACATCCCGCTCTGGCCTATGGCTGTTACAGACCAACACAATTGTATCAGGTATTAATCATGCAATATTTGCAGGGTCCCTTCAATATTTGGATTCCCTGTCTGTCCCCGCAGGGCCAACATTTCCAACCTATTTTTCAGATAGACTGTTTTTAAGGTGAAAATCCAGTGACACTCTCTCTGGAGTAATCTCTTCTCCATGTCCCCTCCCCTATGTGCAGGTGTAATCTGTTCAATTACGGTGTATTCTGTTCGAAGTATTCTGTCGTAGCTTTGGTAAGGAAATGATTCGTGGCCACATTTGATGGCGTTGAGTCTGAAGTGGCAGTTGTTTTTGGGTGGGATACAGTGGTGGGCCTGCTGTGGTTACAGAAAATATTCCTCGGGGCTTCTTCACTGATGGCATCATGTCCATGGTCCAGGTAACAATGGTAATTGCTGCAAGAGCTTCTTCTTCACCTTTCTTCACCTTTCCTCTAGAGAACACTGGTTTGCCTTTAGCCTCCCATTTTGATCTCTCCGTTTGATGTGTGCTTTCATAGGACTTAATTCATCTCAAACGTAGATTAGTTCGCAGGGGGCTGAGTTTACCTGTGTCTATCCATCTTGCATCTTGCCATGCTTTCCAAAAGCAAGAAAGTTGTTTTAGTGATGGGTTGGGTGGATTTCCTTCTTCTGCTGCTGTATCTTTAATCTTCTGCTCAAGGCAGGTGAGGAGTTGGCCCAGGTTTGTAAGAGTGGCAGTAGTTGACACAGAGTTGAAATTTCGAGGGTCAGCAATGATCATGGTGTCTACTTGTGGGGCAAGTGTCAGTGGTCTCTATTGACTTATTTGTGTGGCCTCAAATAAATGCTTTCTTGCACTGATGAGAATTTTACTAGAAACTAGAAAACAGATGTTTTATGTTAAACTGAATGGTTACTGGTTACTTACTCTATTAATTGTAATTCTTAGTTGTCTTATTTTCCAGTTTATCTCCAAAAGTAAAACTTTAAACATTTGCACTTTTTAATATGACTTATGTTCTCGATTCCACATTTCTCAGGCTAAGCAATGTTTCAGGGCCTTTGTACAGACAGATAACCAATGTTATTGTTCTAGTTGAAATGAAGTGAAGAAGGAGCTGAGCCAAAAGGCGAAGCTCTCGATTTACCTGTCAATCTACGTTCCTACCCTCACCTATGGTCATGAGCTCTGGGTAATGACTGAAAGGACGAGATCGCGGATACAACCGGCCAAAATTAGTGGCTGGGCGCTCCCTTAGAGATAGGGTGAGGAGCTCAGTCACACGGGAGGAGCCAACTGGGGTGGCTCAGGCATCTGGTCCGGATGCCTCCTGGACGCCTCCCTCGGGGTCCCTCAGGAGGAGCTAGAGGAAGTATCTGGGGTGAAGGAAGTTTGGTAGTCCCTGCTTAGACTGTTGCCCCTGCGACCTGGCCTTGGAAGCAGAAGAAAATGGATGGATGGATGGACGAAAGCAATCAAATGAAAAAAAGGAATAAAATGTTAAGAGAAATAACACTAATGGAGGAAATGAACGACTTTAATTGATGAATGAAAAAGTAAATCTTAAGACTGTGTAAGCTTCTGATTCCTTAAAGCACCTCAGAACAAAACGTAGAAGGTGTGGAGCAGTTTCAAAAAGATCTTTATTTGGGCTACAACAGGATACAGGCCTTTATGGTGGGTCTTCCCTCCTCGTCTCTGAAGGGCCCCCTTCTGCGAGACCTCTTTTATAGTCAAACTCAAACATTATCCCACCTGTTGATGCATGCAGCTGCTATTCTATCCTTGTTGTCTATGTATAGATCCCATATGTTAAGCTTCTAGCTCACCATATAAGATAACACACAAGTCTTTACAGAGCCATCTCACTTCTTTAAATAGCCCACTTCAAGTGTCACAAGGTAAACTCCATTTGTCATAGGGTCCATATGTTCAAGTTAAAATAGAATGAAAGCACCCATGTGTTTCCTTCAATCATTCCTTAATATTAACACAAGAAAATAATTCACAACTGCTACACACTACAGGATTTTTTGGTCTTAAACAATTTTTAAACTTGTGACAAATGCGCACACCACAGACACAAGGAGAATCTTATGAGACTAAAAATCTTCGATCGCAAAGACTGCAGTGGGATATGGCTGCAGACCACAGGCTATAAAGTTGTGACCGTGATTGCGTCAGCTGTTTCCTGTCTACAGTAAAACATGTCGGTTTGAGAATTTTCAAAAGAGTGTTCAAAAGATCAGAGCACTGCACTTCTATTTTAAATTCAAGTCAAACTGTTATGATTATTTGTGAAATGTGGTGCAATACTTCAGATACATCATTTTTACAAGCATAAAAGATTGGCGTTAAAGTTCACAGGACGTAGAGTCTCAATAGCTAATCTGCAGCTTCACCGCATGCTGTCTGGGTGTAAACGGACACACATCAGGAAACACTGTCTTTTTACTTTTTTACTCAGACCTTATAATTGCTTGGTACTGCCAGGTGACAGCCGTGCCTGTTTCACTGTGTTTACTGTTCAAAAAAGTTAACGAACACCGCAAACTGGATTAACAGCACAGTTTTGTGGACTGGATGTCATCATTTGCGGAGGACAATTTCAATTGATAATGTGAGTGAGATGCTGCACTTTAAATGTACCACTTTACATTAGGTAAGTAATAAAGTCTTTATTTTTGCTATATCCCGAGGTTGTATCTTGTGCCTCTGACTCCATCACTCTTCTGCCCCTGACGCTAGCTGTCAGTGCATGTCCCTAGGCAACAATAATCAAATCAACCATAGGAAGATAAAAGTGGGAAGTTTGTGAGAGTCTGAGTTGCAACAAATCATTTTAATTATGTTCGACTTATTTTTTGAATTCTTAGTCACGCAGATCGATGCCTTTGGCTCGCTACTTAAAAGTGACTCTACCCACTGTGTGTTTCTCTGTTGTGTGTCTGATATGAGTTTTGTTTTTGTCGCTGCTGTTTGGTGCAGGGCAGTCGCAGAGTCTATGAGGTGGAGGTGAGGAACCAGGCAAAGGCCCTAGAAAAGGACCTAAGGCGAGGAGGATACAGAGAATCTTTGGTAATGCATACTCAACATGTGCAACACTCACGAGGGAGGGAGACTCTCAGTCAAAGGTCTCAGTGCAGTTTAACAGGATAACTGGTCAGATAGGGTCAGCAGATCTGTGTCAGGGCAGTTGATGAGAGGAAGAACCAAAAGTGTGCCTCATGTGTATGCTGCAGCATCACAGCAGTGTCCAGAGGGAACCAAGTGAACACAACAGGAAAGGCTTCACTCACACTCTGCTCTGCTGTTTCATTTAGTGCTGAAAAGGCCCATTCCCTCAAAATGTTTCCTCTGGAACGTCTTCTGCCATATTTGTTGCCACATATCCTGTAAATAACCTGTAGCATCTCAAATGTCCACAACCTCCTGTCCTTAGCTAGCCTCTTAAACAGCATCTAAGGATACTTTGTTTTTATTCCTTCAAAGTATTTCCTCTGAAGCTCTTCTGACACATCACAGCTGCTGCATATGGTGTAAAAAAACAACAACAACAAAACAACTGGCAACTCAAATGTCCATAGCAAGCTCCTTAGCTAGTGTCTTAGCCTCTTACATGGTCTCCATGGATATGGGAAAAACATTCTCTTACTTGTGTTCATTGAACTGAGAGAGATACTTTGTTGATCAAGTGGGAAATTTAAGTTTTCCTGCAGCAAACTGTTGCAGTTGATGTTGCTGCAAGATTTCCACTGCATGACTCAGTCACCTTTGTGTCTCAGTCAAAGGTCTCCATGCAGTTTGGCAGGAGTACTGGTCAGGGAGGGTCAGCAGATCCTGTGGAGGAGCCAAAAGTACCCCTTCTCTGTGTCCTGCACCATCACAGAAGTCTCCAGGAAGGAACCTGGTGAACACAACAGGAAAGGCTTCGTTCTCAGTCCGCTCTGGTGTTTCAGTTGGTGACAAAATGGTCCATTCGCTCCCAAGCGTTTCTTCTAGAAAATCTTCTGCCACATTTGCTGCCACATATGGTGCAAAAACCCTGTAGCATCTCACATGTCCACAGCCAGCTTCTCAGCTACATCCTTAGCTAGCCTCTTGCATTGTCTCCATGGATACAGGAAAAACAAACAGCTCATTTCACTAAATGCAACAGTCTCTTTGAACTGCACCTGCTGCACTTCTTGGTTAAAAACGTTCAACATTAAAAACTAAGCTCAAAACACTAAATGTTTCAAAAACTGCTCAGTGTCTGACCCAGGTAGGCACAAAAGCAGCCAACCACTCGCCATGGATCTTTACTTTAAACTACTTACAATAACAATAATAGTGATGCTTTCCATTTTTAAAGCACCAGCGACCCCTCTGACCACCACCCATCACTCATATCACCCAAAGACACAACAGAAGAGCAGAGCCCCAAGTCCCAAGTGGTTGGGTTCATGAGACGTCACAACATTCTAGGATCCCTATACCGGTAGTTTAAACTGAGCTGTAGGACAAAAATTCTGACTGAATGAGGACTGTCAGATTGCAGATTTGTTCTGGATAATGGTCTCTGTAATGTCTTTGTAGTTACTGGGCCTATCTGCATGAAACAAAAACTAGCACATATTTCAGCATCTTCTCTGTCAGTATAAATAAACACAAGAGTATAAAGTCTGTAACCAGAAGACTTCTGATTGTAATCAGGGAATTTTTGTGTGATGTCATCAACTACTAGAAAGTTGACCAGAAACCAGCAAATGTACTTAGTTTATCCTAAAATTGCCAAAAAAAGAAGACTAGGAACACTATGGATTTAGTGTTTAGTTCAACTTTCAGTGGATGTTTTATGTTATACATTTACCTTTGCAATTTTGACTTCTAAGTCCACTACTGGATATAAGGGGTAAAATGCCATGTGTTTGTGTGTACAGGAGAAGAGTGAGTACATGCAATTCCTCAGGCAGAGTCAACAGGAGATCCTGAAGGAGGAGGAGCGGAGGTATCGCTTTGTGGCTGAGAAGCACTGTGCCCTCACTCAGTCCCTGCTCTTCTTGATGATGAAGGTACCAAAGGGCCACACAAAGTTTTCTTCATACAGAAATGCTGGATTACAGCATGATTTCCTTGGAAGCATTTGCATCATTACAGTCAGTTTCCCCCATTGATTACATTGTACTTTACCATAAATATCCAAAAGGTGAATTAATTCCATAAATGTTAAACCTGACTATTTCTATACAGACTGTGGGATGAGACACAGTTGAAGTGAACCTTCCACTCCTTAAATATGATATTTCTGAGTCCATGTGGGCTCACCACCTGCAGAGGGGTTCATAGGGGGGGTCAGGTGCTATGAGTATTGGGCAGCACGCTGCCCCCGCGACCCAGCCGGATTAAGCAGGAGAAGATGGATGGATGGATGGATGAGTCCATGTGTTGATGAGATTACCGTATTTTCTGGACTATAGAGCACACCTGCATATAAGCTGCATCCACTCTTTTTTTTTTTTAATTAAAAAAAGATATACAAGCTGCAACCGGGCTATAAGCCGCTGATATCCATATTGAAAAATGAGATATTTACTGCATATATAGAACAATTTTGTACTATAAATGCACATTTACTTACCTGAACAGATTCTTTCCAAACAGTGCCTTTTAACATAGCAGCAACTGTGCTGATTAAAATGAGGTCAAAAACAGAAAAGAACCGGTAATGGATTACCTTCATTTCTCCTGTGCAGTGAAGCCACAAGTCACTTTAATCATCTTTGCTGAAACCATTGACGCCAAGCTTACGTGCAGCAGCACGGTAGAGGTCTGCGCGGGACAGAATTTTCAGTCCCGCCCGCTCCCGCATTCTTCATTACCGCTCCCACCCACACCCACAATAAGCTTTCAGAATATGTCCCCCACCGCACTGTTTTGTGTTGGGTCCCGCGGGAGTGCAGGGCTCTACAGCACGGTTTTCTTCCTGGAAAGCAAGATCGATGGCCTTCAACTTAAAACTTGCATCATACAAACTCCTTTGTGTGCTTTTCATGATGAAGGGGTGAGGATTTGAAAATAATTACCAGTTAGTAATTTGTCGTGCATGTTATATCTGCTAAATAAAAAGTAGCGTATTCTTCTTTGCATCAATTTTCCGTCTATCTTGTTTTTGAAATTCCGGTTAGAGCGCCCCTAGCGGTGGATGAAAACTCCACAGAATAGCCGCATCTTTGTAAAAGCTGCATGGTTCAAAGCCTGGGAAAAAAGTAGCGGCTTATAGTCCAGAAAATACGGTAACTATTATGGGGCAATTTGAAGTGTCCTTTATTTAGGATCTTAGCTCGGTCATTCTCCACAGCCTTTAGAAGTGTTTCCCATCTTGGGGTTTCCAGTCCCTACTCTACACAGATGTTTCTGTACAACAGTGATACTCACTTTTAAAATTATTATTATTTTTTTTATAAGAGACATATTGGAAGAGCAAAATCAAGAGGAGAGCCACTTATACCCTATCTATTTTGAATTTTCTTCATTGATCATTGGAAGGATTAACAATCAATTATCGATTAAGCAATAATGTTTTTATATTAAGATTATCACAGCAAAAACTGTAATAGCTGGAAAAAACAGCTCTTTCCTTGTGTTCTGATGTGGTCAGCTTCTATCGGATTAAAGCACATAACTCAGAGGAATATGAGTGTTCTTTCTGTGACAGAGGGATGTTCTGCTAATGGTGAGTCTGTTCTCTATGTATATTGGTGGCACGGTGGTTGAGTGGCTAGGACAGATTCACTGTTGACACAACATAAATCCTGGATGATGATGATGATGATGATAATAATAATAATAATAATAATAATAATAATAATAATAATAATAATAATAATAATAATAATAATAATAATAGGTGGCACGGTGGCTGAGTGGCAACACTTAGGCCTCACAGCAAGAAGGTTCTGGGTTCGATCCCCAGGTCACCCATGGTCTTTCTGTGTGGAGTTTGCATGGTCTCCCCGTGTCTGGATGGGTTTCCTCCAGGCACTCCGGTTTCCCCCATCAACCCAAAACAGGCACTGTAGTGCAGGCTTAGTGCAGCTTTTTATTTAACAGTCATTTCACTCACTCTATTTATGTTGAATGAAGACTGCAAAGTGTTTTGGACCCATGAGCACTCAACTGTATATGCACCGGGATACTGCATATACATGCACCATGACGAAATGGGGATACTCAAAAAACCCAATCATACCCGGGATACTGATGTGCAGGTAAACGCACTCACTGAGTGGTACAGTGATCTCCAAGGAGGTGTGCCATAATCGAGATGTGAGGCCACAACTCCAGTGTTTGAGCTCAGATGCAGCCTTGTCTCCTTACGCCACGCACAGCAACCTACATTCAGTATAGCAATTGAAAATGAACGGAGTTGACAAAATTCTAAACAATCAATTACTGATTAGTCGACTACTCATGCCCTTCCCTACGACTTAGTGTAATGCAGTTGTTTGTATTGCAATCTTCACTATATGTTTATGTAGCACATTTGAAAAAAAAATTGTGTTACTATTTTTTGGTGTTTGCTTGTGAGCTACCAATTAAAGCTTGGTGAGCTGCATGCAGCTTGCGAGCCGCGCAGTGAGTATCACTGGTGTAGGCACTCTTGACACCAACCGTGTAAGCAGGTTTGAGTTTGATGAAGTGTTTGATCCAGAAAGCGCGTAAACTTCCCCGGTGCAGCATTGGGTCTCTCGCAGTCCGCACCGTGACCAGAGACTTCAATAGAACACTGTCTGTGACTCTGACCCAACATAGAGAGGATGAAATAATGACCGGACCTGAGAGAAAACTCTTCCCTCCAACAGAGCACAGGAGCCTCCAATGGAGCACGTTTAAAGAAACACTGAGACTAAACGCAGCTCTAACACTTTTACTTTTGTCTTTACGCACTGAGTGCCAGAGTGGCCCAAGTCTGTGAACAATATGAAGCCTACTGGCTGAATCTGAACCGAACCCAAAATGTTCCCTGCTTTTTTGTGTAATGGGCTCTTACAAATAAGAGCTTGCTCTCTGACAGTATAAAGAACATGATATCTGTGCCCGCCCTGATCAGACTCTCACCACTCAGGTGAGCAGAGTTTAGATGTTCCAGGTCGCCTGATATGCGTCTGATGTGTTACATGCCAAATCTGTGTTTAACCTGCCAAAGCGCTCCACATACCTCTCCCTCACTCCTTTCACTCTCCTGGGCAGGGCATCTGAATCTCTCGCACGCACTCATAGCCCCCTCCTTTGGCCATTCAGATCACCGGGTGCATATATCGTATCTACTAGTATATGTGCATAAACAGGGCCATAGCCCCCACGCACATTATAGGCATACTTAAAAATATAGAAATAAATTGAAACAACGAAAAAAAGGCCTAGTGGCCACCACGAGCTTAGGGCAACTCCTACGCAGTTCTTTGTAAATGAGGCCCCTGATCACTACAGGCAACTCACTTGACATCAATTCACTTCTCAGCCACTAATAGCGATGGCTTTGCAATACTCATAGGCCTTTCTCCAGCTTCTGGTGCTCAGGCCTATTAAAACTAGACATTGACTGAATATTTCAAAGTTTATTTTTTATTTTTATAACTATGTATTTTGCCCACATTTCCATTTCACCTGTAGTTATTTTAGCTGCATTTAATATTATTGCTATACATTATTGTTATATATTATTATAAGTCTTTCTTGGTAGAATACAATCCAAAATTTAATAACTATCCATGTGTCTATGTGCTGCTGCAAGACTTGATTAGAACCACTACTCATTGCACCTTCTCCCAGACAGGTTCCTCTCTCCATCAGAAAGCAGATGGGTGGAAGCAGAAGGTGAACGACTCCAAGAATTCTCGGCCTAGAACTCACAATGTTGTGGAGCAGGAGGCACAGGTAAGATGAGGCAATAAGCAGTGTCTCAGTTTAGGATACAAAAATCATCTTCAAGAATAAATTATAATTCAGCCCGAGTGCCAGAGGCTGGCGAAGAGCCTATTAGTATCGCAGAGTGATGTTCATAGAGGGCGGGAACTAAAATGACGCTACGTGACTCACCCATAGTGACCAGGGACCCTCGCTATGACATAGCAGAGGTTTCCGAAAATGTATAGATTGTCAGCCAAAAAAAAGCGGAACATTGTTCTCGTTTCTTCTTCTTCTTCTTCTTCTTCTTCTTCTTCTTCTTCTTCTTCTTCTTCTTATTCTTCTTCTTATTATTATTATTTTTATTCTTATTCTTATTATAGCACCGAGGCAGTAATTTTTTACCAAAAAACGTAGGGCGCACATGACATCATGCACGAAGTGCACGAAGTGCATGATGTCGTGAAAACAGAGCGCGAAGCATCCAGTAGTACAGACTGGCATTGCCCATTGCCGCGACAGCGGCATAATTGTAATCATTAACTCGGGTAAACGCCAAAAACACACATTGGGTATGTGAGAAATCGATGAGGTCAATGACCCCACGGGTGCGTTACTGGATGCAAGTGCTTTCCAATGATATGTATATGTCCCCCCATTTGTGGCGCCTCGCGCTCAACTTCGTCCCTCGAACGTCCCCTGTGTGAACAGCCGAAGGCATGGGACATGCATATTTATTCTTCCCAAAAAGTCATTGTTGAGTCAATGGGCAATGGGCAAAGCCCATTGACTCAATGTTGACGACGAGTCGGGAATTTCGACAGCTTTCAAAAAATGTATAATATGCTGTTCCCATGTTAAAGGATATATTGTTTTTGCAAAATATAATAATAATAATAATAATAATAATAATAATAATAATAATAATAATAATAATAATAATTATTATTATTATTATTATTATTATTATTATTATTATTATTATAATAATAATAATAATAATAATAATAATTATTATTATTATTATTATTATTATTATTATTATTATTATTATTATTATTAATAATTTTATTATTAGGCCTAGGGGTGGGCGAAATTTAAAATATATCAAGATATTTTTGAAACTCGATATGAATTCTGACATATCGATATATTGCTATAATGCTTATGGTTACTTCTGGTTTCGCCGCTTCACTTGTTTGCCTTCTGAGTGCCGCGCTCGCCACCCGCCTCCTTGCTTTTGTCCCCCGAGCTGGCCTCGGACTAAACCAAGACTAGGATCAGGGCTCTACAGTGCGCCCATTTCACTCGCATTTGCGAGCAAATATTCCCGCGTGTGAACGGGGAAAACAAAACAGGCGTATCTGTGTGAGTGCTTCTGCAGCCACAATAAGGAGCTGCGCACAGATGTAACGTGACGAGTTAAAAGTTCTAAATGCACGCGTGCCCAGCACGAGCACAACCGAACCTTGCTCGAGCATGACACCTCTGACCGCGCACGACTCCAGTATATGAGCTCCATGTGCGCCGATATCACTCATACGAACACACTCAAAACACACCCACGCACCGCAACCGGCGGCACGGTGGCTGAGTGGCTAGCACTCATGCCTCACAGCAAGAAGGTTGCGGGTTCGATCCCCGGGTCGCCCGGGCCTTTCTGTGTGGAGTTTGCATGTTCTCCCCGTGTCTGGATGGGTTTCCTCCGGGCACTCCGGTTTCCCCCATCAACCCAAAACATGCACTGTAGGTGTAAAAGTTGTGTGAGTGAGTGTTGGTGGTGGTCGGAGGGACCGTTGGCGCCACTTGGCTTGGCAGCCGCGCCTCCGTCAGTCTGCCCCAGGGCAACTGTGGCTATAACAGTAGCTTACCACCACCGGGTATGGAGTGAATGAAGAATGCTCTGTAAAATGCTGTGTAAAGCACTTTGGGGACATGTATCTGTGTAAAGCGCTATAAAACCTTACCTTACCTTACCTTACCGCAGCAGGATCCACACCTGTCCCACCACAGTTGATACCCCCACGCCGCTGGACTTGCCTCTCCGGTAAAGCAACAGCTTTGTCTTGGTCTTGTCTCGGACTCGAGCACATTTGGACTCAGGTCTAGATACTGAGTGCGGTCATATTTCATTAGCGCCCATAGGTTCCCTCCTCAATGAGCGTTGATTAGAAAAGCAAGACGAAACCCGAAGCAAAGACTAATTTTATGTCTCTGTCCGCACAGAGTGGAACTATGGCACAGAGGAGGCTAAAGTTTGCCTAATAAAATGCCAAATAAATCTGTTTGTCACAAAGTGCGTTTGATTTCGTAAATGTGCATAGACGAAATATCACTTTAAAACAAGAGAATGTAACTCCAGTTAGGAATTTGAAAATACAGGTTTAAAAATCCTCGCCACTTTTTTCACTTTGAAGAAGTTTTCTGTTAAGTGTCAGTGGAAGTTCTCTTAAACAAGAAATTCTTAAACTGTGGGTGAGGGTCCAAAAAGGGCTGCAGAGTGTTTAAGTGCAGTACTAAATGAATATTAATCAGATAAAATTTGTTTGTTGTTTTTGCAGTAGTTTGGGGGGGAGTTATTTTTCCTGTAAAGATATCGAGATATATATCGTATATCGAGATATAGTAAAATATATTGAGATATATTTTTTGGTCCATATCGCCCAGTCCTAATTAGGCCCGAGCCCCTACAGGGCATAGGGCCTATTGCTTTCGCTGTCTTACGAAGTTGAGTCCCTCGATTGCCCCCTGCGTGAACAGCAGTGTCCTTCGGCATGGAACATGCATATTTGTTCTTGCTAACAAGTCATCGTCAACATTGAGTCAATGGGCGAAGCTCCTATCCCACAAACACGCTACTGACATCAAGCTGTATCCAAGCCCCCATGCCGAAGGCATGGGCCATATTCATAGATGCTAAAATGAATGGAAACCAATGGGAGTCAATAGCCGACCCCGACAAGATGACCCCACGGTGACGTGGGGAATCTAAAAAGCTTTCAAAAAAATTTATAATATGCATTTCCTATGTTAAAGGATATATTGTTTTTGCTAAAAATATTATTATTATTATTATCATGTTATCCTAATGGAAAAAAAATTAACAATATCTTACATTTCAAAGTGATATAACAGCTTACTAGTTTCATTGAAGAAGGCGGAATTTGGCACAGGGATTCTTCAGGTCAGCCCAAACAAAAAAGTCTGGGGGGCCAAAGTTGTATTTTGTACAGTGTTGCTATGGCGATGTCACAATGTGCCCATGTTTGTCAATGTTAGCACATCAGCATCTCCAGTGTGTATGGACTTTATGTGTTTAGTGACAAGTTCAGCCCAAAGCCACAATCACATGGAGACAAGTGGCTCATCAGCACCACCCAGGGGAGCGCCAGGATGCGAAGCGCGGCCCACGAGGGCTGTTCGATGCCGCTTGCGGCTTTAATTGTTATTATCTTCCTCCACCCCCCAAAAAGAGTTCGGCAACTTACAGCAGACGAAAACTCACGAAATTTTGCACAAAATTCAAGAACGCCAAAGTAGGAATTTACAAATACTCCACATCCAAAAACTAAAAAAAATGGCGCGACAGCGCCCCCTGCAAAATCAAAATACATTGCGCCTATGGCTATATCCGAAAAATGGACTTTGTCGTAGACTAATGAAATTCGGGTGGTGGATAGGTCATGTCATCGCAAACAAAAAAAAATATATTACGCGGTTGCTAGGCAACCAAAAGTAAATTGGCCATATTGGACTGATCGGGCAACATGGCGCCAAAGGTGCATTTTCCTGTCCTCGTACTTTAATGAACTCGTCCTAGGGTTTTTGACGTAGCCTCACCAGAATCATTCTGTGTCATCTCGACGAGGGGGACATTAAAAGTTGTTAAAAGCTTTTAAAAAGATCAAACGGTGTTACCGTGACAACAGCCCAAATTTCGGGTTTATATTTGCGGCTTGCCATCAAATTTTGAAGAGCGATAAATCGTACAAATGTTGGCCAGTTTCATTCAAACTTTAATCTTTGGTGGACACCCCGACCCTGAACAGATTTGAATAAGAAAATGTCAAGTGGGTGCGATAGCACCCCCTAGGGAGATTGCATGGAACAGCAAAAATTTACTTTGTCGTAGACATATAAATTTGGTACACACGTTCGTAACAGGGTCTTGATGAAAAAAGTCAATGACGCCCCCACGCCATTTCTCATCGTGTTGCCATGGCAACAGGCCAAAAATCTGCCATTGCTAATGTGACGTCCTGAGAAAAACTTTGACGAAGCCAAACCAAATTTGGTGCACAGATGCATCATGGGAATAGGAACAAAAAAGTATACTGTAACCACACCGCCTCATATACCGGCAGTCCACCATCTTGGATACAATAATTGAGAAAAATTGTAGGTTTGAGGTTAAGGGAATTATTAGGGAATACAAATGACACACACAAAAAAATTTGCATGTAGAATCATGAAATTTAGCACAAAAGTCGATCATGACAAGACGAGTACCCTGACGCACCCCACGCACCCTGACATACCATGACGGGGTCATCTTGGTTGTTGGTGGTCATCTAGTTTGTGAAGCTGAAACACACTCCTCCGAGGGTGCTCACCTGAATGGGCTCAGATTTGGTCCACATTATCTCCAGGGGCGGAATATCAAAAAATATCCACATATGTGGCCATACCGGCTTGTCAAAGCCTGATCCCGTCAGATCTCAGAAGCTAAGCAGGGCCGGGCCTGGTTAGTACTTGGATGGGAGACCACTGGGAATTCCAGGTGCCACAGTGGGGCACCAGTGGCAAAAACTGTCGTAGTGCCCTTAGGCAAGGCACTTCATCCACATTGCCTAGTATGAAAGTGGTGTGTGCATGAATGGTGGCGGCGGTCGGAGGGGCCGATGGCGCAGATTGGCAGCCTCGCTTCCGTCAGTCTGCCCCAGGGCAGCTGTGGCTACAATAGTGGTTTACCACCACCGGGTCTGGAGTGAATGAATAATGCTCTGTAAAGCGTCTTTGAGTGTCCTGAAAAGCACTATATAAAACTGATGCATTATTATTATTGTATATCCCAAATCCGTCTGACAGTCTCGGAGCAGTGAAGCGACAAATAATGAACAAAAGTTTTGGAAACAGTTGTGAAAGTGTGACCCCCCCAAACACGTTCAAAAACTCACCACACTTTGCCAAAAGTTCATAAATGATGAGACATTTGAGAAAATATAGGTTTCATGCGTGGGTTTGAAAAAATGGTGATAATACGCCACATCGGATATTAGGCTCCGCCCACTCCTATGGGAGTTGTCCAGGCTCAACTGTCTTAGAGCCACGAAAGTCAGTACACACATTCGTCACGTGAAGACAAACAACACATATTATTATGGCCACGGTCCATGACAAAGCAGAAGGCGGCCATCTTGGATTGAAGTCCACATTTTCACTCATATTGCGTTTGAATGCACTTCTTTAATGTTGCTTCACCCACAGGGCTAAAAATCCCCGTACATCATCTAGAGAAGTGGGGCTTCAAAAGTTAGCTCGATTTTTTTGATAATTGTCACGGTTTACGTGCAGGGAAGCTGCAAAATTCAATTAAAATTTTAGACAATATTCAATGTCCCATCGTGCTGAAATTTGAATCGGCCTGATTATAATACACTGTAAAGCATATGAAAAATTACAGTATAGCACCCCCAGCATACATGAAATGTCAGCATTTTCAGATTTGTACCAAATTTGGGAATTAAATTCTATGCATGACTACGAGAAAAAAAAATATTATGGACATGGGGAATTTTTCACTGTTGGCCGTTTGTGGGGCTCACCATTTGCAGGGCATGTCGTTTGCAGGGCATGTCGTTTGCAGGGCACGTTGTTGTGGGGCACGTCGTTTGCGGGGCACGTCCTTTGCGGGGCACGTCGTTTATGGGGCACGTCGTTTATGGGGCACATCGTTTGCGATCATTGCTGCATGCGGCTATATTTTTCTTTGTAATTATTCATATTTTAATCGCAGCCTGTTTTAAAATGAAATGTTTTGAGTGTAGAACAACGGGGGACTTCAACGCCCATGTGGGCAACGACAGTGACACTTGGAGAGGGGTGATTGGGAGGAACGGCCTCCCTGATCTGAACCCGAGCGGTGTTCTGTTATTGGACTTCTGTGCTAGTCACAGTTTGTCCATAACGAACACCATGTTTGAGCACAAGGGGGTCCATCGGTGCACGTGGCACCAGGACTCCCTAGGTCGGAGGTCGATGATCGACTTTGTTGTCGTGTCATCTGACCTCCGGCCGTGTGTCTTGGACACTCGGGTGAAGAGAGGGGCAGAGCTGTCAACTGATCACCACCTGGTGGTGAGTTGGGTCCGCTGGCGGAGGAGGAAGCCGGAAAGACCTGGCAGGCCCAAGCGTATCGTGAGGGTCTGCTGGGAACGTCTGGCGGAACCTTCTGTCAGTGTGGCCTTCAACTCACACCTCCGGGAGAGCTTCTCCCAGATCCCGGGGGAGGCTGGGGACATGGAGCCCGAGTGGGCTTCGTTCTTGGCCTCTATTGTCGATGCGGCCATTCGTAGCTGTGGCCGTAAGGCCTGCGGTGCCTGTCGCGGCGGCAATCCCCGAACCCGGTGGTGGACACCGGAAGTAAGGGATGCCGTCAAGCTGAAGAAGGAGTCCTACTGGGCCTTACTGGCCCGGTGGACTCCTGAGGCAGCTGACGGGTACCGTCGGGCCAAGCGTGCTGCAGCCCGGGCGGTTGCAGAGGCAAAAACTCGGGTCTGGGAGGAGTTCGGGGAGGCCATGGAGGAGGACTATCGGACGGCCCCAAGGAAATTCTGGCAAACCGTCCGGCGCCTCAGGAGGGGGAAGCGGTCTTTCACCAACACTGTTTACAGTGCGGGGGGAGAGCTGCTGACCTCGACTGGGGATGTTGTCGGGCGGTGGAAGGAATACTTTGGGGATCTCCTCAATCCCACCGCCACGTCCTCCGAAGAGGAGGCCGAGGCTGGGGACCCAGAGGCGGACTCATCCATCACCCTGGCCGAAGTCATTGAGGTGGTCAGAAAGCTCCTCGGTGGCAAGGCTCCGGGGGTGGATGAGATCCGTCCTGAGTACCTTAAGTCTCTGGGTGTTGTGGGGCTGTCTTGGCTGACACGTCTCTACAACATCGCGTGGCGGTCGGGAACAGTACCTCTGGACTGGCAGACCGGGGTGGTGGTCCCTCTGTATAAAAAGGGGGACCGGAGGGTGTGTTCCAACTACAGGGGAATCACACTCCTCAGCCTCCCCGGTAAAGTCTATGCCAGGGTGCTGGAGAGGAGAGTTCGGCCGATAGTCGAACCTCGGATTCAAGAGGAGCAGTGCGGTTTTCGGCCTGGTCGTGGAACACTGGACCAGCTCTACACCCTCCATCGGGTGCTCGAGGGTTCATGGGAGTTTGCCCAACCAGTCCACATGTGTTTTGTGGACTTGGAGAAGGCATTCGACCGTGTCCCTCGTGGTGCCCTGTGGGGGGTGCTCCGGGAGTATGGGGTCCGGGGCCCTTTGCTAAGGGCTGTCCGGTCCATGTATGACCGGAGCAGGAGCTGTGTTCGCATTGCCGGCAGTAAGTCAGACCTGTTCCCGGTGCATGTTGGACTCCACCAGGGCTGCCCTTTGTCACCGGTTCTGTTCATTGTATTTATGGACAGAATTTCTAGGCGCAGCCAGGGGCCGGAGGGGGTCCAGATCGGGGACCATAGGATTTCATCGCTGCTTTTTGCGGATGCTGTTGTCCTGTTGGCTCCATCGAACCAGGACCTGCAGCGTGCACTGGGGCGGTTTGCAGCCGAGTGTGAAGCGGCTGGGATGAGAATCAGCTGTTCCAAATCCGAGGCCATGGTTCTCGACCGGAAAAAGGTGGATTGCCCTCTCCGGGTGGGTGGGGAGTCTCTGCCTCAAGTGGAGGAGTTCAAGTATCTCGGGGTCTTGTTCACGAGTGAGGGGAGGATGGAGCGCGAGATTGACAGGCGGATCGGTGCGGCGTCGGCAGTGATGCAGTCGCTGTATCGGACCGTTGTGGTGAAGAGGGAGCTAAGCCGAAAGGCGAAGCTCTCGATTTACCGGTCAATCTACGTTCCTACCCTCACCTATGGTCATGAGCTCTGGGTAATGACCGAAAGAACGAGATCGCGGATACAAGCGGCCGAAATGAGTTTCCTCCGCAGAGTGGCCGGGCGCTCCCTTAGAGATAGGGTGAGGAGCTCGGTCACACGGGAGGAGCTCGGAGTAGAGTCGCTGCTCCTCCACGTCAAGAGGAGCCAGCTGAGGTGGTTCGGGCATCTGGTCCGGATGCCTCCTGGGCGCCTCCCTCGGGAGGTGTTCCGGGCATGTCCCACCGGTAGGAGGCCCCGGGGAAGACCCAGGACACGCTGGAGGGACTATGTCTCTCAGCTGGCCAGGTGACCCAGCCACGATTGATCAAACCGTGACTTGTGTTCAGGTAGCACTCGCTTGCCCTCATGATTCTCCACTCCCGATCCAAAACCATCTCGAGGCATTCTAGGCTGCTTCGGTGGTATTTTTGATGGCTCTGCTTCTTGCTGTTCCTGCTATGCCCAAAGCACTGAGGGCTCTGTGGAGTGAATCCACGAATCCTCTGCAGCCAACCTTATTGGGCATGCATTTTGCCTTCCAGCCCTGAGCTCGGCAGTCAATGGTCAGATGTTCATACTTGGACCTCTTTCTCTCATGGGCCTCTTCCAAGCAGTTCTCCTACAGCACTGTCAGCTCCATGATTACAATGTTCTTTGTGCTCTATGAGACCACCAATATGTCTGGTCTCAGGGTGGTGCTGACAATGTACTGAGGGAATCTCAGCCAAGATCCCTGTTGCCACATTTTTCCCTCCTCTTGGCTCTGCTCCTTCCTTAACCACTGTTTGCTCTGTTGATGGCATCTGCTATTGGTTTCAAAACCTGGTTGTGATGCCAGGTGTACCAGCCCTGACAGAGCGCTGTTGGGCAGGAGCACAGGATGTGCTCCAGGGTTCCTCTTGACGGGCACAGTTGACAGGTTGGGGTGTCCACCTTTCCCCAGGTAAACAGATGAGTGGTTCATATTGAGGTAAGCAGTGCCAATGAGACATTTAGTTAACTATTAATAAATATTGGTGCAATATTAGTTAATAGATTATTTTCTATTTGTTAAAATATTAATACATCGATTTCATGCAAACAACTGATGTTTAGTTAATGATGAAAAAACTATTAACTTGTGCAAAATAGACATTTTAGTAAGAATTAACAAATATTAATGAAGGGTTAGGTAATGATTAGTTTGCTGTTTATTATGACACCTTATTTTAAAGTGTTACCGATATGTATTATTATAATTAAGTATTTTTAAATAGGTAAGGGTTTGATAGGGGTTTTAAATAAGGGATAAGGGTTTTAAATTGATAATTTATTCAGGGAATGTTTTAAGTCAGTAAGGAAAAACATCTCCTTTGAGATAAGATGGTTTATAAAAAAAATCTAAGGAACTATCATATCAGTCAAACTTATTTCAAAATATAATCGGTGGAATATTACTGCTTAACTGCAGTACACTGCAGTAACTATAGTTACTATCAAAAGAGACATCAAATAAACTGCACATTTCATCATGAAGCAAATGTCAGTATAAACATTCAGAAAACGTATTATGAGCAAATTATATGTTTTGAGTTTTGACTCACACACTTGTTAAGGTCATATAAGGCCACATTTATGGTACACTTCCTCAGTGATAAAGTTGTTTAGGTGCTCCTCAGCTAAAATGAAAAGAAACTACCATTTTACTGTTTTACTTCTGCGGGAAATTAGAAATTAAACCTAAACTGACTGCATGGACACATCACTATTAGGACACATTAGGGACAGCAGCAGACAGCATGTGCAGGAGGTCTGATGCAACCAGAAGCCCCACAGGTCTTCTGCAGGCTGGACCTCCTTCTCAGTGAGTTTGGACCTCCTCCTCAGTGGGTCTGGACATGGACAGTGGAGACATGACCCAGTGTACTTGGAGCACTTCGGGAGGAGGAAGAGTAGAATGGGCCTTATGTCTGATTGGTTGAAAGTCCTGTCCTGCAGAGTGAAAACCTGTAATGACACACACATTCAGAAAGCTACAAAAGTATTACAGGAAAATTAGGTCCACAGAACATCTACATTCACATCCAAAGGCAGTTTATATAAGCCAAAACAGCTAAATGAATAGAGGAATTCTGCAC
This sequence comes from Odontamblyopus rebecca, assembly GCA_030686955.1. NCBI lineage: Eukaryota > Metazoa > Chordata > Actinopteri > Gobiiformes > Gobiidae > Odontamblyopus > Odontamblyopus rebecca. Next base: position 32,140,038 of record CM060658.1, read on the forward strand.
ATTTGAGAAATACATGTTTTCACAATTTAAGTAGTGATTTCAATATGAGCATGATTCATGTGCAGCCTTTATTATTACTGGAGTTTTCAATGCAACATGTCCCATACCTAATCAGTGGCAAGAGTCTAGATCTGCCCTCCTCCAGTGCAGTGTTAGCTTTCCTTTGTCATCTGCCTTTGACCCATTTCAAGAATCAAGAGCATCTCATTAGCCAACAATTCTGTGGCCCCAGCACCGTGTTGTGTCCTCATACAGGAAGCTGCAGATGAGAAACGAAAATTCATATGAAACATTTCAAACAGTTTTCTCATTGTTATGACATTAGATGTCATAGGCATGACAGACACAGGCATCTAGTATCTACACCCATGTATGCACAAATCTGTTAAATGAGCCTAATGTAATTTTTAATCTAACCTATCCAGGGAGTATTATTTATTTTTCAATTTACAAAAATACAGGGATTGTAAAAAGCAGATAATGTATTCCCAGAATGGAATGCATGCGTTGGAGGCTTATATTTACAGTAAATATAAGCTTTGATATATTCAGACTGTGTTGTTTAAGTTTAATGCATGAAATAATGCTTTTACCTCACCTCCGAGCTACTGGCCAAGTGTTTAGCCCTATGTCCATAAAAATGTGGAATTTCTTCCTTACAGCTTCATTAATCACTCCGTGGGCTTCTTTTCCCCTGATAGTTCATGCAAACTTATTTGACAGTTTACGGTTGTGTGAGTGATGACTTCTCGAAGTTAAAAGCATGCACTCACATGTTTTCTCTGGCCTCTGGATCATAGACCATATGCTCTAGCGGGGCTTCTTACTCTGTGTATATATGTATGAACACATTCCAGAATGTAAAAACAATCTTAATCTTAATCAAGATTTATTTGCGGTCAAAATAAAACAAAATAAAATGTTTTGTCAACCTATAGGTCTGCATTAAAGGCTAATATATATATATATATATATATATATATATATATATATATATATATATATATATATATATATATATATATATATAAAGTCTATGGAAGATGTGACGTGTTTCTGGTGGGGGTCATGTGTTCTCTGTCTAGAGTGAAGGAAGACTTTCCCCATGCGTCTGCAGCCAGATCCCTCTCACTTTGACTGAAGTCGAACTCGCCATAACTGTATAGCACTTAGCACTGTAGTTATCCATTCATTAGCCTATAGTAGTAACGTGCCACCAGTGGAGCTTTGAAGCTGGGTCGGAGAGTTCTAGCACACTGAATCACATAGGTCAGATGTGTGATAATGTTGAAGACCAATCACTAATTTCAGGCCGCCCCCGTCCGGGGTCCCCAATACGTATTTCAGGGCTGTAATGTAAAGTAATGGGGCAAAATCAATGTAATGATGTCACATTTTCTCAAAACTGCCAGCTCTCCGACATACCACACTCAAATTCCAAACAGATGACTCAAGTACAGTGATACAAGCACATTTAATATGATAAAAATATGTCTATGCAGATACACATTTAATTTCAAACAAAATATTAAACATATAGCTAATGAAAAATAATGACTTAGACCATGTGTCCTCTCAGCAATGCATCAGGTGCCATCTTACTTGTTACACAACTTTATTAGTTAGTCTCCCAAAGAACTGTTATTTAGGCACAACTTCCTGTAGTACTTCTCAATTATTTTCTGTTACGCCCCCCCTAGCAAAAAGAAAACAACCCCCCCCCCCTATAAATAATAGCATTTGTCTATAAAATTGGTACACCTCTGCATAATATTGTATCCTTGTTAACATTAAAGAAAAGAAAAATGAAAGAAATATAGTTCAACTTACAACAAAGAATAACTTTATTTTTTGCCTGAGCAATTTATGCTAACAGTGCTCGCTGGTTTACTGAAGTAGCTTTCACAGAGCGGGAGGTTTGTTGGCAATATTCAGCATGTTTTCGCTGAAAAAACTCTAGCGGCTTATCCGTGTGATTGGGATGTAATGTCTTCAAGTGGCACCTTAACTTATTTGGCTTCATGCTGTCCGCTGCCAGCATTTTTAGACACAGAAACTACACCGGTCTTTCCTCGTCTCCCACTGTAATAACAGTGAAGCCAAGCTACATATGTTTTGTCATATTTCCTCATCTTAGCTTTCGGGTGACATTCTTTTGTCTCATTATCTTCATCTCTCTCTGCCTTTCTTTTCATCCCTGTTAAAAATTTCTTCATGTTGTCTTCAGGTTCGTTTACTCACTTCATATCGCCTGCTGGGTGCAAAATAAACCCTACACCATAGAGCTAATACTCCCTGCGCACATTCTGACAATGAGAGCGCCACTGCCAACTACTGTAGTGGATCTGCAATTACACTTTATTCTAGTACGGCAAAAAAAGCCTGTTCCCCAGGGTCACACATGCTACCCCTGGCAGCGCCCCGCGCCCCCCCAGGGGCCCCACTATTTGAGAAGCACTGCTGTAGGCATCACTGTCCTGACCTGTCATCCAGCTCAGTTTGAAATGTTCAGTGATCTAGACTTTGTTTCTCAAAAGTGAAACAGGAAAACAGGGATTAGACTCCTAGAAGGTTATTAACTGTAAACCGTTTTGTTTGTGTTTCTAGCTCCAGTTGTCAGTGAGCTCGCTTTTGCAGACTGTGGCCAAGGATGAGGATATGTCGTGGGCCAAGCGGGAGCAACAGGCACTGGGCAGAGTGCCCTCTAGAGGTAGGACATGTGCAACTGCAACATCCACTTACAGATGCACAACAAACCATTACTAGGGTGTCTGAATCAGTAAGGTATGTACATTAATGCACATCAATGTACATAATGATGTGTACATAAGGTTGTCTTGTTGTCATAGTTTTTTTTTTCAATGTATATATTTATATATTTTTTCACTTTACAACTACTAACAAACAATAAAAACAAATAGTAAATAGTGAAATAGTAAGCAGAGACTGTATACAGAAATGGACTTAGCTAACCTGTTAGCCACCATGTTCCAATTAGAAAGTGAGCATGCGTGCACTTCCGGCTCCTTCGACATCCCTCTCTCTGTAAATGCTGCAGTGGTCTTTTTTGGTCTTAAAATGTTTGTATTAACCAGCTGTACATGATCCTGGTGTTTTTTGTTTTTTTTTTACTTTTTATCTGTGCTTTTTCAAAGTTTTAACAAATGTACATAAAAGAACAAACAATCTGCGGGGTTCTACAAAAAAAAAAATCCATCATGTAAATTTCTTCTATTATTTCTATCCATTGTTGCAATTTCAAAGGCAATTGCTTGTTATTACATTCTTGCAGGCTAAGAGTTTAAATAAATAGAAGTCCCAAGTTTGAATATTGTTTTCATGCAACAAGCCCAAATAAATAACTTGGGGGCCATTGAGTATTTTATAGCCAAATACCTCTTCCATTACAATTGCAATATTTTCCCAAAATGATGTAATTATAATACATTTCCAAAACACATGTGAATGATTGGCAATCCAATCACTACACTGTTTCCAGCACTGTTGAGGAGTCAGTTGCTTGCTTTTGATGTGTGGAGTAATATAATACCTCACCACGTTTTTCCAACCAAGTTCTCTCCCTTGTATTGAGCAGTTGAAAGTTTAACTCTGTTTCACACTTTTGTTTGCAGTTTTTATCTGTTGGTTCTGTTCTTGAAACAGAAATGATGTTCTAAAAACTATAAAATAATTTGGTGAAATAGTCTTACAGTTCTGTACAACATTACAGCTCACTAGCAAAAAGCTCAGATCTATTCCAAAACTGTTCACACATGCTTCAAAACTAGATTTCTTTCCCATATAAAGAGTCAGTCTATCAAAATTGCAAAGATTCTTCTCAATTGCTTTCTCATTTGCATTTACTTAGTGCTTTTGTCAAAATAACCTGGATGGTTCAGCACAACACCATGGATCACCCGCAAAAGCTCAGATCTCCCCCAAAACAGTTCAACCATTTGTCAAAACTAAATTCCTTTCTCTTATAAATAATCAGTGTCCCCAAAATGCATTGTTCGTTTGGCATTGTGTAAGCACTGCAAGTCAAAATGCCTTGATGTTTTGTCACTATGGCAGAGGGCTAGTTAACACCATACAATCATGTATAAAACTGAATAAAGGATTTCACAGTGAGAGCAGCTTCCAAAGTTTGACATCACACACATTGCACTCATACTGCTAAGGAAATTGTAACCATTTTTATTCACACACAAGTAACTTCCATACATTAGAGTACAAAACTGTAAAAAAAAAAATGTATACAGTATTCTGTACATGTACAAAATATAAACGCAAAAAAAAAAAAAGAAAGAAAGAAAAACTATATCTAGCCTACAGTGTTGTAAATAAAGTTTCACAACTACAGTAACACTTTTACTGGTCTCTGTTGTCACCCTCCCTCTCCTGGCCACCACCCTCATTCTCCTGGAACTCCACGCGCTGCTGTCTGTTTGGACATAGATTTTTGTCCACAACACAGCAGATATTTTCCGAGGGAAGAAATGCCGCAAATGTCTCAACTATCCCCTACACTGATTCCCTGTGATGTCCTCGCATCCTTTGAATGTAGCAGGAACCTCTGGTCTTGAGCCTGATGTTCATACAATCTCCACTTCTAAGCAGAAAAAAAACTCCTCAGATTGAGGAAAAGAGTATGGTGGTAGTAGCTCCATGACCATCCTTGAATGGGAAATGAACCAGGCCCGGATGAGTGGGCCACAGTGGAAATTCACATTGTCCCACACGATCACAGTGTGGAAGGTGAGGCCCTTCGAGACCTCTTTCATTTTCTGGAACCAGATCAGTATAAGTATATAAGTATATAGTATAAAGACAGTACAAGAAAATAAGGAGCTTTTAAGTGTTGTATGGGCCTGAATTGGGGATGTGTGTGGCCACACTATTCTCACAATCATAGACAGAACCTGTGAGGTAACTATAAACAAACTGTTTGATTGGTCATCTGAGATGTGGGAAACTCTTCCTTTGTTAATTGTTAGTTCTAATTTCACCTGACTGTCAATTACTGTTTTGAATTCATCAAATGTTCTAAGAAATTCATATATGGTGTGCATGGTATTATGTTCTTGACTAATTTTGACAATTGAATAGACTATTTGCATATGAGGACTTAGACAATGTAATCATGTTTACATGTTTTGGAGAGAACAACTATTAGAATGAGAATCAACTAATCAGTTAAAATCATCAAGATCTGTTTGTTTGGAAAATGTGCTAAATGTGGGCTCATTGTAATTATAGGCTACACTTGAGACATGTACTGACATTTGCAATTTGTTGAAATCAATGATAAATGCCATTTTGCAAGGAGATTTGTCCTTGTTATTTTGAGAGCCAAACCAATGGAGAAAAACTGTAAAATCTTTGCCAAGGCAGTCTCTGTGCTGTGGTTCAACCTAAAACCAGACTGAATTTTTTCCAAGATGTTGTGATCTTCTAAAAAATCATTTAGTTGGATAAACACAAATTTTCCTAAAATTTTGCTTAAAAATGGTAAGTTAGACATTGGTTGGTAGTTATTAAAATCAAAAAAGCTAAATTGCTCTTCTTCAGCAGCTCTTCTTCTTCTTGCACCACTTTGAAGGCAGCAGGAAAAGACCCCTGTCTGAAGACCCCTGTCAGAAGAGAGCAATTTATCATTAAAAGCTCAAATGGATTAAAGTTATTAATTCATTATTAATTAATCATTGCATTTATATATTGCCTTTCAAGAAAACCAAAGTGCTTCACAGTTCATTATTCATTTACTCCACACTCTGTGGTGGTAAGCTACTCTTGTAGCCACAGCCGCCCTGGGGCAGACTGACGGAAGTGAGGCTGCCAATCAGCGCCATCGGCCCCTCCAACAACCACCATTACTCACGCACACACCACTGTCATACTAAGCAATGTGGGTGAAGAGTCTTGCCTAAGGACACAATGACAGTTTTTGTGACTGGCGCCCCATTGTGGCACCTGGAATTCCCAGTGTTCTCCCCTCAAAGTACTAACCAGGCCTGGCCCTGCTGAGCTTCTGAGATCTGACGGAATCAGGCTTTGACAAGTCGGTAAGGCCAAAGTTCTCCATCGCTGTGATGGATTTCCGTCAATCGAAGGCGCTTGAGGTCAGTTATGAGATGCAGATCCGGAGAGAAACAAATAAGGGGGGAAGGGCAGTCCAAGCCTGCTGGTACTGAACAGTGGTTTTGCGAGGATTTACAGGTTGCGAGGATTTACGGGTTCGATCCCCGGGTCGACCGGGCCTTTCTGTGTGGAGTTTGCATGTTCCTCCCCGTGTCTGGATGGGTTTCCTCCGGGTACTCCGGTTTCCCCCATCAACCCAAAACATGCCCGCACCCCTATGAACTAACATCAAGGACCATGTTGTCCACCCTCCTGTGGGCTCACCACCTGCAGAGGGGTTCATAGGGGGGTCAGGTGCTATGAGTATTGGGCAGCACGCTGCCCCCGCGACCCAGCCGGATTAAGCACGACAAGATGGATGGATGGATATTCCAGTTGGGGCAGTTAACAACACACTAATGTTATCTGGATTTCGGCACAGAGGGGCCAATAACCTCGTTGCCTCATACTGTATCGCTTTTATCAGGTGACTTTTCCCCGTCCCCGCCCCACCCGTAATAAATACATGCAAGGGCTCAGGATTATTACCAGCAATTTTATCTAAACACCAAGAACGGATTTTATAAAAGATAGCCAATTGTTCGTCATTTCATGTACGAACTAAATCTAAACCCTCTTGTCTACTAAGTATATTATTACGTTTTTCTAAATGGGATATTTCTTGACATACAGCCAAATCAGGAATGGGAAGTGGTTCTTCTTCGGGGTTTCTATCTCACTGCTGGTCCAATTCATTTATACATTCTATTCTTTCAGACTCTTGTTCTGGGCATAAACGTGACCACGCATTTTCCACGTCCGAATTAAGGTCAACTTCTTTCTGGAGCTCCTCTAAATCTTCTTTAACTCTTTCAAATTTATGCCTGTTTGATTTTACTACAAAGCGTATGCTACGCATTGAACCATCGGAAAACTGAACATTGCCATTATTATAAAACTGCAAGAAGGACTCGAAGCTTTCCGGCTTTAAATGGGAACGATAGGGCACAAACAATTCAATCATACTTCTATAATACTGTTCTGGGCTTTTTGTTTTTGAAAAACGGGCATACCGAATGACTGCTGCCTGAGTCCGTGACCTTTTTACAATAAATCCATGATCAAATTGCAGTGGGATTGAGTTTTTAGATTTTTCACCTTTCGTTAGTAAACGATATTCAGATGCAAATGTTGCCATACACATGTCACTGAACACACTATTGTTGGGACGGTTCTTATATCTATCAATAATGTTTAACATCCAAATATCTTCTTCTCTATCAGTTTCGTCAATGGTGTTTAAGGGCCTGCTCATTCTAACAATGTTCTCTCCAGTGGGTATAAACACTACTTTTCTGGAACATTCTTTTAAATGCATATTGGTAAGTAAATAAACTGCTTCCTGTGCAGACACCTCTCTATTGTGTAGGAAAACAGAACCAATTTTTTTCAGAGCGGCTTTGGCATCTAAATTTCCTTTACGGGCTTCTTTTTGGGCCATACTTAACAATAATCCCATTTCTCTTTCAGATTTGGAAATATATGAGATTATATAAACAGTGCAAGCATATGGGTCCAACACATACTGAATGTCCAAATTAGCATTCCAAATTCTATTATTTAAATAACGCATCAAAGTTATCCGTACAGGTCTTTTATCGTGAAACGTAAAGCGTCCGAGGGGGAATAGAGATGGAAAGCACTTGGCTTCATTCTCACGATCTGAGAGCAATCTCACCGGATTGTTGCCCTCTGTTGGCACCAGATTTAAAATACCATCCAAGTACTGATCCAGTATCTCTTGGCCTAAATCAAGGGGCAAAGAACAAGTGTCCTGAAAAACACAGTATCGCTGTTGGTCATGCAAGAGTTCATCATTAAGATCTTCATCTTCAGTTTTTTCATTTTCTTGCTCTGAAGTTGGCATTTTCTCATCAAGGAATGAGTCTACCTCTTTCTCTTCACAAAATTCATCCATATCATCTTGAAAGAGTTCATCTAACTCTTCGTTTGAAAATTCATTTACCCAAGTTTCATCGAATTGAATGTCCTTGAAAAACTTATTTATCATTTTTAAACACTTAATGGCATGTTTTATACGTATTGTATCAACAAATTTGAATTCATAATGACCTTTATATGTCAATTTACGTTTTAGCTTGACTGGCAACAATACACCACCCAAGTCAGAGTGTGGTAAAAGTTTTACAGTGTGACTTAAATTTGAAGGACAGCACACCATAGGCCCCTGACATGATTTTTGTCCACCTTTGGGTAAAGCTACGATCTTCATCATTGCTATATTGGGGGATACTAAAAGTTCTTCTACACTATTTAAGCATGCCAATTCTTCTGCAATGGTGTCAAGTTCTAAATTATTAACTGCACTTTCAGCTGGAGTCTCACCTCTTTTTAGCTTTCGGTGACAGGTATAACAGATCCAGAGTTTACCTTTGGCAGTTGTTTTCATCGGGCAAGGGCTGACACAGTCACTACTACATTTATGCAAATATGTGTCAGTTATACACTTTTTAGCTACTATTAGCGAATTTTCTTTCTTACTATAGTGATCCATGTTGCAATGTATAACTGAATTTTCAAAAAACATTCTATGGCACACAGAGCAAATAAATTCTGGGCCCTTTTCAACCTTAGTCAAGAAACTCTCCATGACATATTCTAAGTCCTTTAATTTGACTTTGTGGAGTTTCTTGTTAATTTTTGTTTCTTGAATATGCTTTTTATTTTTGCTATTATGATACCGGGTTTTACTACTAATGATTTTTTCCTTTCTAAATACTGGCTCTTCATATTTTTCTTTACTTGCAGCTTTTAATCGCTCCCGATGTGAATTATCTTTACGGTACTTTTCCTTACTTAAGGCTTTTACTTTATGCCTATGCAATTTATCTGTACTATATTTTTCTTTACTAAAAGCTTTAACGCTTTCTCGATGGGACTTATCAGTAACATATTTTTCTTTACTGAAAGCTTTAACGCTTTCTCGGTGGATCTTATCTAAACTATATTTGTCTTTACTATAAGCTTTAACCCTTTCTCGGTGGATCTTATCCAAACTATATTTGTCTTTACTATAAGCTTTAACCCTTTCTCGGTGGGACTTATCGATAGTATATTTGTCTTTACTATAAGCTTTAACCCTTTCTTGGTGGGACTTATGGGTAGTATACTTTAGAATGCTCATGGCCTTGAGTTTGTCTCTGTGCTGTTTGTTTGCTTTATACATTTCTTTAATTCTGTTTTTTAATTGGTTTCTAAAATTTTTTTGTTGCCAGTACTTGTTTCTGTTTAAATTTCTTACATACTGTCTATACACAGCTTTCTGCGCATACCGTTTTCTGAATCTTTCTCTCTCTTTCTCTCTGCGTTTTAGCAATTTTTCGATTTCTTTTGAGGTGGAATTAGCCATTTTAGCATGTTCAGCATTTACGAGAGAGAGCCCCTGAAATCTTAAACTGTATCCACTTTTATTAATATCAATTTGACAAAAACCACAACAACTTTTCCCATTTGAATCTTTAACACATTTAACAACTTCATAATAATTGTTATTGCGGTTCTCTAAATATATACATTGGCTTGACAGCGGGTTGCTATTACACTTGTACTGCAGCCAATTTCCATTTAAAAATGTAAATATACTTACACCCAAATAGTCAGCGGTTACCTGAATTTCGACCTCAGTAGCCCAATTATTGACATATTTCATTTTGGTTTTTTCAATATACTCAGCAACAGAGACAAACCCATGACGCAAGAGACTCTTGCACTTGACAGCGTTCTGTTCAAGTTCTTTTACTACTGTAAGCCGAATTTTACGATGATTTTTCTGTGTTCCACTCACTGCAAGTGAAATTGCCCGAAAAAAACAATTGCCATCAGCAACAATGGATTCATTTTTACATGGGACACCTAATGAGATTTTTGTTGTTAATTGGGGGGTATTTAATTGTTCAAAAGCCACATTCATTTTTTTACACACAGACTGGCAAATGTCCTTCTCAATAGGGTTGAAATCCAATGAAGTTTGCTCATGGCTAATAAATTGGACTGGATTGGATTGGATTGTCTTCAATTACCTCTTCACTATCTGATTTGTCATTTCTGTGTTTTTTGGATATGTGGCTGCACTTACGCCTTGGAGACCGTGCTTTAGCCCTAGGTTCACTGGAGTCTGTTGACCTTGTCCGCTTTCTACTTGACAAATTTGTACCTGGCTTGGTTACAACAACCCCTGCGAACAACTGAGTGCGAAGCGCTCTCCCCCTTATCAAACACTCAATGCCACTCATCAGTGACACTCATGGCATCCAGGAGTACAGACTGGCACTGCCCATTGCAGCGACAGCGGCATAATTGTAATCGTTAACTCGGGTAAACACCAAAAACGCAAGCGCAATGCGCTCGTCATTGACAATTGACCCCACGGGTGCATTACTGGATGCGAGTGCTTTCCAATGATATGTATATGTGCCCCCATTCGTGGCGCTATATTTTTATTGTTCTGGTTTTTCTTATTATTATTATTTTTCTCTGCCCCCCAACCACAGTTCGGCAATTTCCCGCTGACGAAAACTCCCGAAATTTTGCACAAAATTCAAGAACGCCAAAATAGGAATTTACAAATACTCCACATCCAAAAATTCAAAAAATTGGCGCGACAGCACCCCCTGCAAAATCAAAATACATTGTGCCTATGGCTATACTCGAAAAATGAACTTTGTCGTAGAGAAACGAAATTCGGGTAGTTCCAAACAAAAAAAATATATTACGCGGTTGCTAGGCAACCAACAGGAAGTCAGCCATATTGGACCGATCGTGCGACGTGGCGCCGAAGGCGCATTTTCCTGTCGCCGTACTTTAACAAACTCGTCGTAGGGTTTTTGACGTAGCCTCATCAGAATCATTCTGTGTCATCTCGACAAGTGGAACATTAAAAGTTGTTAAAAGCTTTTTAAAAAATTAAATGGTGTTGCCGTGACAATGGCTCATATTTTGGGTTTGTTTTTGCGGCTCGCCATCAAATTTCGAAGAGCGATAATTCGTACAAATGTTGGCCGATTTTATTCAAACTTTAAGCGTTGGTGGACACCCCGACCCTGAACAGAATGATATAAGAAAATCTGAAATGGGCATGATAGCGCCCCCTAGGGAGATTGCATGGAACAGCAAAAATGTATTTTATCGTAGACATAAAATTTGGTACACACGTTCGTGACCTGGTCTTGATCAAAAAAGTCAATGATACCCCCACGCCATTTGTCATCGTGTTGCCATGGCAACAGCCCAAACATCTGTCCTCGTCAATAGGACGTCCGCCAAAAACTTTGGCGTAGCTGAAGCAAATTTGGTAAAAAGATGCATCATGGGAATAGGAACAAAAAATTATATTACACGGTTGCTGGGCAACCAACAGGAAGTCAGCCATATTGGATAGATCGTGTAACCTGGTGGCAACGGCGCAATTTCATGTCCTCGTACTTTAACGAACTCATCCTAGGGTTTTTGACATAGCCTCACCAGAATCATTCTGTGTCATCTCGACGAGTGGGCCATTAAAAGTTGTTAAAAGCTTTTTAAAAAATTAAACGGTGTTGCCGTGATAATGGCTCAAATTTCGGGTTTGTTTTTGCAGCTCACCATCAAATTTCAAAGAGCGATAATTCGTACAAATGTCGGCCGATTTCATTCAAACTTGAAGCGTTGGTGGACACCCCAACCCTGAACAGAATGATATAAGAAAATCTCAAATGGGCTCGTAAGCGCCCCCTAGAGAGATTGCATGGAACAGCAAAATTTTACTTTGTCGCAGACATATAAAATTTGGTACACATGCTCGTGACCTGGTCTCAATCAAAAAAGTCAATGATTCCCCTACGCCATTTGCCATTGTGTTGCCATAGCAACAGCCCAAACATCTGTCCTCTTCAATAGGACGCCCGACAAAAACTTTGGCGTAGCCGAACCAAATTTGGTACACAGATGCATCATGGGAATAGGAACAAAAAGTATATCACGCGGTTGCTAGGCAACCAACAGGAAGTCAGCCATATTGGATAGACCGTGTAACCTGGTGGCAAAGGCGCATTTTCCTGTCGTTGTACTTTAATGAACTCGTCCTAGGGTTTTTGACATAGCCTCACCAGAATCATTCTGTGTCATCTCGACAACTGGAACATTAAAAGTTGTAAAAAGCTTTTTAAAAGATCAAACGGTGTTGCCGTGACAACAGTCCAAATTTCTAGTGTTAGGATTAGGTCTGGGGTTAGATCAGGGTTAGAGTTAGGAGTTCAGGTAGGGTCAGGGGTTAGTGTAAGGGGTTAGGGCTTATTTAGGAGTTAGGGCTTAGGGGTAAGGTGTGTTTGTGGGGCATGTGCAGAGCGCAGCGTGGCCTGGGCGGAGCATAGGCACAAGTGAGGGCCGATCATCGTTGCTTGCGGCTATATTTAATATTATTTTCCTCCGTCCCCCGAACACAGTTCAGCAACTTCCTGCCGACGAAAACTCACGAAATTTTGCACAAAATTCAAGAACGCCAAAGTAGGAATTTACAAATACTCCACATCCAAAAATTCAAAAAAGTGGCGCAACACCGCACCCTGCAAAATCAAAATACATTGCGCCTATGGCTATACCTGAAAAATTAACTTTATCGTAGACAAACGAAATTCGGGTGGTGGATAGGTCTTGTCATTCCAAACAAAAAAAATATTATGCGGTTGCTAGGCAACTAACAGGAAGTCGGCCATATTGGACTGATCGTGCGATGTGGCGCCGAAGGCGCATTTTCATGTCATCGTACTTTAAGGAACTCGTCCTAGGGTTTTTGACGTAGCCTCACCAGAATCATTCTGTGTCATCGCGACGAGTGGGACATTAAAAGTTGTTAAAAAGATCAAACGGTGTTGCTGGGTTCGTTTTTCCGGCTCGCCATCAAATTTCGAAGAGTGATAATTCGTACAAATGTTGGCCAATTTTGCTGAAACTTTAAGCGTTGGTGGACACCCCGACCCTGAACAGATTTATATAAGAAAATCTCAAATGGGCACTATAGCGCCCGCTAGGGAATTTGCATGGAACAATAAAATTTTACTTTGTCGTAGACATATAAAATTTGGTACCCCTGTTCGTGACCTGGTCTCGATCAAAAAGGTCAATGACGCCCCCACGCCATTTGCCATCGTGTTGCCATGGCAACAGCCCAAACATCTGTCCTCGCCAATAGGACGCCCGACAAAAACTTTGGCGTAGCCAAACCAAATTTGGTACACAGATGCATTATGGGAATAGGAACAAAAAAGTATATTATGCGGTTGCTAGGCAACCAACAGGAAGTCGGCCATATTGGATAGACCGTGTAACCTGGTGGCAAAGGCGCATTTTCTTGTCGTCGTACTTTAACGAACTCGTCCTAGGGTTTTTGATGCAGCCTCACCAGAATCATTCTGTGTCATCTCGACAAGTGCAACATTCAAAGTTGTTAAAAGCTTTTTAAAAGATCAAACGGTGTTGCCGTGACAACAACTCAAATTTCGGGTTCGTTTTTGCGGCTCGTCAAACTTTGACAAGTGATAATTTGCACAAACTTTGGACGATTTCACTCAAACTTTATTCGTTGGTGGACACCCTGACCCTGCACAGATTTATGTAAGAAAATTTCAAATGGGCACTATAGCGCCCCCTAGGGAATTTGTATGGAAAAATAAAATTTTACTTTATCGTAGACATATAAAATTTGGTACACACATTCGTGACAGGGTCTTGATGAAAAAATTCAATGACACCCCCAGGCCATTTCTCATCATGTTGCCATGGCAACAGGCCAAATATCTGCCATTGCCAATGTGACGTCCTGAGAAAAACTTTGAAGTCGCCAAACAAAATTTGGTACACAGATGCATCATGGGAATAGGAACAAAAAAGTATATTGTGACCACGCCCCCTCCCAAACTGCCAGTCCGCCATCTTGGATTTAAAAAAAAAAATCAACACAAAAATGGAGAAAAATGGCAGGTTTAAGGTTAAGGTGCGGTGTTAGGATTAAAATTCGGATTAGGGGTACGGTTAAATCTAGTGTTAGGATTAGGCCTGGGGTTGGGGCTGGGGTTAGATTAGGGTCAGATTTAGCAGTTCAGGTAGGGTCAGTGGTTAGTGTAAGGAGTTAGGGTTTATTTAGGAGTTAGGGCTGGGGGGTAAGGTGAGTTTGTGGGGCATGTGCAGAGCGCAGCGTGGCCGGGGCGGAGCATAGGCATGAGCGAGGGCCGATCATCACCGCTTGCCGCTATATTTATTATTATTATTATTATTACTGTAAGAATATATAAAATGCAATTGTTCGGATTTTGGAAAAATGGTCAGATTAAGCTACAACTGTAGAAACGCGTCAAAAGACGGGCAGAACTTAAAGATGGAGAGAGAACTAGGCGTTGTCCCTCCTTCGGCAGCAGAAGAGAAGAACTGGAGAAAGACTAGAGAAGGACTCTGACAAGGGTCTTTCTTTTCCCTTCCCCCCTTTGACTCTTGGCACCAAAGCTGAGCGGGGAAGGAGTGAGATGGGTCTTCTCATGTTACACATGAACCATTACCAGTTTAAACACATTTACATTTGCATCTACAAATTGATATTTGAACACAATCAGTGATTCACAGATCCGAATAGTTCGCAGAATGTTCAAGTTCATCTTTCTTCTAGGGAAAGTCCATTCACTAGAAATGTAGGGAAGTTCGATAGACAAACAAAAGTGTCTTTTTATTTGTCTCAGTTATTTATCCAATACATCCCATCTGAATCACTTCAGTCAATGTGGTTTCTTCTTCATTTAGAAGTCTGTGTTCCTTGTTTTGGATATTCCTTGAGTTTGTGGGTTTAAACCTTAACGGTACAAGATGCAACCCCCTCATGAAGTGAGCTGTAGGCAAAGGTCAGGCTGAGGTTAGGACATCAACTTCCGGAGTCCTCCAAATCAACATTGCAACAGTTGAAACATTGCAATATTGACAAATTTACAGGTCATAGAACAGTGTTTCTACATGATTATTATTATTATTATTATTATTATTATTATTATTATTATTATTATTATTATTATTATTATTATTATTATTATTTCCAAACCATGGATGTCATTTCCAAACCTTTGTCCTACTGGAACCAGTTCTTTTAATTTCCAGCCCTTTTGTAAATTGTTCCATGTTGTGGGGGCAGAATATTAAAATGCCACCTTTCCAGCTTCTGTGTGAACATTTGGTACAAAGCGTAGTAATGATTCTTGAGGCATCAAGAATACAGTCCAGCCACTCTTGGTTGAATATATTCACAGAGATATGATGGGAGCAGAAGCAGAATACCCTTAAAAATGAAACCTTTGTATTGACTGCTGAATTCAATATCTCATGACAAACATGTGTATAGATCTTCATGAAAAATACAGTTCAAAGGAATCATGCTTTTATTTTGATTTTATATCCCCAAAATTTTTATGTAGTATGAATACTTTTGCAACAGAACTGACTATAGTTTACTGTTAAAATGGTCAGTAATAAAATAACACTGGGCAGGTAAAACCATTGAGGGGATTCTGTCCAAAACTTCAATAAAACTTTCAGGGATCAGACGGCGCTTCATCACAGTACTCACAGAGGTCTCCCTCTGTATTAAAAAAACACACAGTAGTGGTCAGACACAGCCAAGTCAACAACAGAGGACACACTAGTGGTGAGGCCATAGGTGATGACCAGATCCAGAGTGTGCCCCCTGTTGTGAATTGGCTGTGTGACGTGTTGAGTAAAAAACATATAATTAAGAACATTTAAAAAGTCATAAACAACAGAGTCTAAAAGGTTAGGAAGGAAAGGAATTGTGTAAAATGGATAAAAACTCAGAAAACTCACTGATAAAAAGAGCATTTTTTTGTCGGTCTGTAAACCGTGATGCATAAAATTTGGGGGGTGCTAAAAACAATTGAGCGATGTTCAAAACTTGTAAAATTGTTCAGTAAAGTAGGTTTGGTGGCCAGAGTGTTTGTGTATATAGAATCAGTGCCACCTCCTCTTTTACCATTTCTGGTTGGAAATGCACAGTTAAAACTGGGTGGTAAAGCCTCTGTGAGAACAACTGGAGCATCTGCACCCAGCCAGGTTTCAGTTAAAAAGAAGCAGTCAAGTTTAACATTAAAAGATTTGTTCAGCAGAGAGCGGACATTTAAAAGGGCCATGTTTAAAGTTAACGGGGACTGAGGAACTACAAGAATTTGTGGTGAATATGTTTTTGGAAGAGATCTGAGATTACTGATGTTAGCATTAGATGAGAAGTTTTATGCTTATGCCACTCTCTGCTGATAATCACAGGAATTAATTGTGCTTGATTATATTGTCATGCTGATCCTAGTGTGAGTTTGATATTATATGAGAGGAGACGGGATCCAAGGATGTTGGGGTTTAGGCAGTCCTTTTTAAAACCTTCCAGAGTCCAGAGATGACACACTGTTTCTGTAATCTGTGGATTGTGGTGATGAGGATTTTGAAGTTGCCTTTGAGTATTTCTGAATGCATCAATTTAAAATAGTTTGTTCCAACATGAATAACTACTGTTGACACTGTGGGATGTTCATGCAAGGTGGTGGGGGCGGAGTCTATGATGATCTTCATGAGAGCACCTGGGTGACAGGAGGTGTGGCCTTTGTTTACTCTCACGTGCCGGACAATGGAGGAGTCAAGAATTAGCACGGACAGGTCTGGTGGCCTGGACGTCGGGGCCGAGGGCACTTGGGGTCGACATGTGCAAAAAGGGACCGGACTTCTTTGAAACTCCCTCAGCCTTTCTTTAGCCCTCTGTGCAACTTATGCTATTCCATATTTTGTGTTTGAATGCAAATAGCTGTCCAAAGTTTGGCCAAGGGTTCCCTTTGCTTTTGTCTCGAGAATTATTCAATGCATCTTCTTCTTGAATATTGTCCATGACAATCTCTATCTGTGGCTCGGTACCAGCGTCCAAGTTGATCCAAGATAGAATGATGGTTATGCACAATGACTGAACATTCTATAGTGAAAATGCTGTGCGTTCAGGCCCGCCCGCGCAATTTCCTTTCATATCTAGCAGGTTGGGGGGTTTTTTGCATTATTTTTTTTTATCTATCAATCTGATTTTCCTCAGTAACAAGGGTGGGTTCCAATGTAATGAAGTAAAATACTTGGGTCAAAATGTACTTGAGTAAAAGTAAAATTACCTTTTTCAAAAACTACTTTAAAAAACTACAAATTACTTAGAAAAGCTACAAAAATAAACAATTCTGCCACGTAACTGAATCCATCCTTTTTTCCAAGCTTCTCTGAATATCAGTTCTTTAGTTGTGGATTCCTGAAAGTTGACTATGATTGGTCTCGTGAGGGCACCAGGGCGAGGTCTATGTGAAAACATGGTGGGCTTGTTGAATCTTCAAATCCAGGTCATCTGGCAGATGCATTCTGCATTCTCCATTCTGCCTGTCAAATCTTATATGTCCTTTATTGTATCTTCAAGTTTTCTTCCTAGATCTTGCTGTAGTGTATTAATGTCTTTTCTCTCGCTTGCCATTATGCTAGGTGCATTAGCTCCCTCTCCTTTGGGCATTTTGTATCATCCAAGCATCTTATCATCCTTCTACCATAATTATTGATCAGAATGAGTCACCTGTTATCAAGTTTTGGTGGATTATTCTGTCAAATTTAGGAAGCAGTCACCAACCACATCTGTCTCACGAAACCAGAAATTCCCGATATGTAGGATCCTGGTGTTTTTATTTTGTCATTATTTACATTAATAAATTCCTATTTCTAATATGGCTCTAAATTTGCCTGTATGACTCCTAGCTTTGTGAGCTTCTTTGACTGGAGTCAAACATTATAGGTGGCGACACACTCACTTTGTCCACTTCTTTATACAGTCTATGGTAAAAACATTAAAATAAATTAGACATTTGGACTGTTAATGACACATACTTGAAAAATGGTTACCTTTTTTGTCACTGCTTATTTTTTTTTATTATTTATTGTTTGAATGAAACCACTTGTTCATAATGACATTATGATAAATATTTGCTGCACCTTCAAACCACCAAACAAAGTATTTCTTCAATTCTTTGTCATTCTGTTGAAAAGGATTCCCATGACCTCACACACTTACAGAGATGCTTATTGTGCTCTGCCCCTCTAGCGCCTTCTCCTGTTCCAACCCGTGCACGCTCCAGCTCAGTGGGTGAATCTCTGGGCCTGGGCACTGGCAGAACCATGAGAGCTGTGGTGTCACATCCCTCCTCCTCTAACCCCAAACTGCTGCCTTTCAGTAAGGGAGAGCTCATCACTGTGCTTGTGGAGGAGCCACGCAACGGGTGGCTTTATGGGCGCATCGACAGCAGCTTGTGGTAGGAGCCTGTCTAATCAGGAGTTCAAAACACGGATTGGCTATCAAAAGGGTGCCAGGATGCTCAAGCATTGTTAGTAGTGGGTAAACAATCGCTTTGAGGTATGTTAAACGTTCCGTATGTCACTTTCTGGAGGTTCATTTTTAGTGCAATAAAAACAGTTTTGTCTTTTCTTTTCTTTTTTTTTTTTTAAATAAAAATAGCCACATACACATACAGGCATTAAGTTGCGAAGACAAGTTTAGAAAAATGCAGATTTAAGTGGGCACTGTGGGCATGAAAGTGCATTATTCTCACATGTAAACAGACCATACCCCCTCAGGGCTCATGGTGACCCATGGTGAAGGCCCTTTGACCCTGGGCCCTTTGACTATGGGCTCTTTCCAGTGCATTTTCCATCCTGAAGGTGGCTTGTTTTCTATGTGTTGGACCCCAGCAATTGGTGGATATCACTCCAAAACTGGGCCTGTAGATAAACAACGCCAGAGGAGTATCAGGCTATAACTCCTTTCTTGGGGAAGCTGCAGGCCTAATACAGTTTAGAGAAGTTCAAAAACATTGCCCAGATGTCTGAATTGTAATTCATTATTAAAAATCTAAATCTTTTCCCTTCTCATTTAGCCTCTCAAAGTTGTATTTGGTATTTAGGTGTATTTCCTCAAGTGGAGGAGTTCAAGTATCTCAGGGTCTTGTTAAAGAGTGGGGGAGGATGGAGCAGATCGGTGCAGTGCGGGCAGAGATGCGGTCGCTGGAGAGACAATGTTTCTTGGCTGGAATGGGAACACCTTGGGGTCATCCCGTAGGAGCTGGAGGAAGTGTTCGGGGTAATGGAAGTCTGGGACCTCTTGCTTAGACTCAGCCCTGGATAAGCGGAAGAAAATAGATGGATAGATGGATGGAAGCTGTATTTGGAGTGATTTGTGAATGTCTCAGCAATCTTTAATCGCTTATTTTCAATATGACAAATTGCTGATCAAGTACTGTTTTCACCATCCCTTGTAAATGCCCACTTCTCCAATTTTATTTTCTTGATCAATAATACCCGTACTATTTTGTAGCATAAAAATCTGCAGCACACAAGCAAGATCTACAACTTTCCAGTTGCTGGTGCTGACTCTTAGTTTTGATGATGTTTATGCTATTTCCCCATAAACGTCATCAAAACAGCAGCAGTTTCATATGCAGAAGTAATTTTAGTTATTTTATAAGTTATGTATATATATATATATATATATATATATATATATATATATATATATATATATATATATATATATATATATATATATATATATATATATATATATATATATTTGTTAAGCTCTAACTGGGATGTGTCCTTCTCCAGTCAGGGCTGGTTTCCTGCAGCATATGTGGCACCTGAGGACCTTTCCAACGATCTCAGCAGCAGGTACTTACTCTCAAGTGGTATACATTTGGACCTTGACCAATTCAATTAATTTTTGTAGGCCTCAAAATAAGTCGTTTTGTAGAGTGAGTTGGGTCACTGGATAATAACAGACAAGCATATCAACCAACATTCACAGGAAACAAGCAAACAAGGAACAAACTGTTCCAGAGCACTCACTGTCCTTACACCTTCCTTCTGCAGGAACAAAAAAAAAACAAAAAAACAAAAACAAACCATGTCTGAACCAGAATTAAACCAGTGCTGGACCAGTCCAGGACTAAACAAAAAAATAACTTTGGAAACAGTGTAGAGTTCCAAATAATTTTCTACATCCCACATGTTTTTAGTCAGTCTTTACTTTTCAAGCTGTTATTTTTGGAGTTACTAGCCCAAACAACCGATTAAGAACTAACTGGCTAGTCCTGCTAGAATCAGTAGCAAAACCTGTAACAAAGCACAATGCATGTATTTCCACATTTCTGCAGCAGCATAAAACATGAGTACAGGAGTCTGGACAAATGTTTTAGACTGGACTGTGGTCTGCAGCTCTCTCCACAGCCAGTGCAGCTCACAGGAAAAGGGGGACTATGTGCTCTGGAGCAGTGGCACAGGCAGGAAGCAGAGGTTCTAGGGGTCCACTGGGAACCACTGACACTTAGCTCCAACTGTGCAACACATTTCCTGATAATTAATGCTCCCCTTAAATTTTGGAGAGAAGTAACCTATAATGATAACGAATACATAGATCAACAAATAAATGTTTTACAGTGGTTAAAGGGTTTGTATTGTGTTATTCTGATTGTATTATTCTGATCTATGTTATAATATTCTTAATTCATCACAAACTTTCCTGGGATTTTGTTGTTTCATTCATACATTTTTAACACACATATCCTACAAATTAAGGCTGTGCTCTCTCAAGAGGAAAAAACCTTGTGATGTCATATGGTATACAAGAAGTGGTCCACTGTCTTTTTATACTCCATACATCTTTACTATGTGGATAATTTCACCCCTTGTTGCCAATCTCTATTGGACAGAAAGGTAAATTGTAAGCTTGCAATTTGAAAACTACCACTACATGACATAATAAGGTGGAAGAGAGTATTTTGAGCTGCGGGTATGTAAATAATACTAATGATAAAGAGTTATTAATTTCATTAATTCAACAGTTGTAAAATAGACAAAACACTGGGTATGTTTATGATGAAGTTAACATTGCTTATGGTTCACACAAGACAATTTTGCACAATATAGCACATTTAGGGTCCGATCTCAACCCCAATCCTAGCACTAGCGCAAGTGTGGGGCGTGGAGCTCTAAATGAGAGGTGTGCTGTGCCTGAATATCAGGTGGAGTGGAGCAGACTGAGGGCGTGGTGTGGAGCATTCAGTGAATTGCCAGAATTGTGAAAATAAATATCAAACTAGTCCACTGTGAAACATGTAACATGCTCAAGACTTCTTTTATTTAGAAATATATTAGGATGATAAATGCTTAACTTTCATAACACGTTCATGTGCCAAGTGGGATGTTCGTGTGCCGTCCGGATGCCCTCCCGCAGCAGAGCACAGCCCCTCGCCTGCTTCCTGTATCATCTCAGCACTGATCTATAGTTTGGTTTGATCTGTAACTGTACAAAAGCTGCTTATTCACATGAGGCCGTTTACAGTGATGTCCTAAAGTGTGTTTTCTTAAACTATTTACGGTCCTAATACTGGGATGTGGGATTTCCTCACATTCTCGTGCTCTTTCTATCATCAGCTCCATTTAATTTTGAATTATTCCCATTGTGCCGCTTTGGTTAATTTATAAAGTTAGTCGCCAGTAGGTAGGCTACCATTAGAACCGTAGAAAACTGCACGGAGCTGACACCGGACTCAGAGATCAGCGCGCCCATTCACTGACAGCTTGGGGGTGTGGCAGAGCAGATGCAAGTCTCATATGTGCTGATCTTTTGGCAGCAGCGGTCAGTAGAACTTTGACATACATAGAGACATAATGTAAATTTTTTATTTGTAGGCACTAAAAGAGCTAACACCAGCCTTGACCTAAACCAGAACTAAACCAGTACTGAACCAGGACTAAACCAGGAATGAACCAGAACTGAATAAGGGCTGAAGCAGGTCAGATCAGTCTCAAACTCTGTTTAAGTCAAAACCCACCTCTTTTTCTGGGTATCACATCTTGGTATTTTTTTGCCTTACTTTCTTCATGTTGTAGCTCTAACATTTATGTCTTTGATATTGCTATTGAATTTCATGTCAAGTAAAGTACTTTGGTCCGCTGATGTTGAGATGCTGAGATTTTTTAAATGTGCTACATAAATAACCTCCCTTGAATTGTACCTTTTAAATTCTCCTGTATAATTAATTCCATGCCACTACAGATTAGATAAGCGGCTTTGCTCACTGTCACAATTTTTGTTCATATTTAATACATTCATTTAATTCACAGCTAAAAGTCAATTCATAGCACCGCCCAAATTGAAGACATGTGCCATATAAAAAAAAAACAATAATAAAAATAATAATAACCGTATTAAAGGCACAGTACCTGATTTCTTAAAAGTGAAAGAACAACAGTGCAGAGCAAAGTTATTCCCCATGGATTGGAGCAGAGTGACAGTTATCATTTTCTGATAATCAGAGACAATAAAACGCTTTATAATTAGATGCGGACAGTATACAGTGGATTTATTTTTACCTCAAAATATTCATGTTTCAAGTGGCTTTACCCCATAGTAAAATCTCTTATTTTTGTTTTGACTCATTGTAAAATGCAGAAAATTTGTGATATTGCAAATGCTAAATACGTCATTTATTAATTCAACTTCCAAATCACTACAACAGCCTCGTCTGAACCAGCAGAGATCATCTCTGGTTCAGGCCGTGCTCAGATGAGTTGGAACATGGAGTGGTGTTAGGCGCCTCAGTCTGAGCATCTCTTCCCCTGGAAAGAACCAAGTGCATGAAGGACAGGCCACTCAGAACAGTATACAGTAGATCGCATCCACGCTTCACTCCCATATTTGCTCCACCTTGGTTCCAGCTGGGCCCCGTAGGCATGGAGGACAGGTCTGCTAACCCATCCGGACCATGTCAATTGCGTGATGGCCTCGCTATTCCCACATGGAACCAGCGCACGGAGAAGGCTTCCACTCTTACTTCCTGGAGTGGATCAATCCAGTTTGTGGATCCATGCTGGGTGCTTGGAACTCTGAACTCAGACATGCTCAGGGGCAGGACCTAACTGCTTGGACTCGGACCCGTCTGAAACCAGCAGAATGGAGGATGGAGCTGCCTGACAAACCCACCCGGAGTGGACTGCGCAGCCTTGCTTTCGGCGGAATCAGTGCACGGGGATGGCATGATACAACTGAACTCCCAGGCCCTTTCGCACAGGAGAGAGTGCTTCCATGCTTTTACTGCTGTTACTGAACTTGGTGCTACTCCTGTGGGCTATGTGCAGTGAGTTGTGTGTGTGTGTGTGTATATATATATATATATATATATATATATATATATATATATATATATATATATATATATATATATATATATATATATATATATATATATATATATATATATATATATATATATATATATATAATGGAATTTTGCCTCAACTGATCTGCAATCTGTTTCATGCAGTTTAAAGTTGGTTTTCTGAGCATTTTGGCATTTATAAAGGGTGTATGTGGTACACCATCTCAGACCTGGTGCAGGATTTGTGCACTCAGGTCAGTTTTGATAACTCAAACAGAGCGCTTTGTTTTTGCCACACACCAAATACACACATTAATATCACCATAAAGCAGTTTCCTAAAGAATTATTATTATTATTATTATTATTATTATTATTATTATTATTATTATTATTATGGTCCTTGATGTTAATATAATAATAATAATAATAATAATAATAATAATAATAATTATTATTATTATTATTATTATTATTATTATTATTATTATTATTATTATTATTATTATTATGCATTTTATTTATTGGGCACCCAAGGACATCTTACAACATAAGCAAGTACGATTTTAAACATTTAAGTTAAAAACCTGCAGTTAAAGTACTTAATTGATTGATTGAATTTAGTATTGTATTTAGTGTTGTATTTTATTAGTATTTAGTAATGTATTAGACAGTATTTGAATTGATTGATTGTATTTAATTGACTTACAATTAGGTATCAGCTATTCTCCCTGGAGACCTATGTAGCATGTTTTGGGTTGATGGGGGAAACCGGAGTGCCCAAAGGAGCGCCCAAAGGAAACCCAGACAGGATGAGAACATGCAAACTCCGCACAGAAAAGCCCGGGCGAGCCAGAGATCAAACTCGGATATTCTTGCTGTGAGGCATGAGTGCTCAGGCACCGTGCCGCCAAGGATAGTGCAGTTATGCTCTGGTGGTGTGGTGAATAGGCCAGTCTGAACAGGTGTGTTTTGAATTTGGATTTGAAATGTGGGAGTGAGTCAGAGTTTCGGAGGTCAGGAGGGAGAGTCTTCCAGAGCAGCGCAACTGAAAGCTCTGCTCCCCATGGTGACGAGACGGGCAGAGGGAACAGAGAGCTGGAGAGAGGAGGAGGAGCAGAGAGAGTGGGCGGGTGTGGCAGTGTGGAGGAGCTCGGAGAGATATGGAGGTGCCAGGTTATGGAGGGCTTTGAATGTGAGGAGTAGGATTTTGTATTGGATGCAGTGTGAGATGGGGAACCAGTGGAACTGTTGTGGTATGGGTGTGATTTGGTTGATGGAGGGGGTGGTGTGATGATGCGGTGAGAGATGGGGAGCCAGTGGAGCTGTTGCAGGATGGGTGTGATGTGGTTGATGGAGGAAGTGGTGTGATGATGCGGTGTGAGATGGGGAGCCATTGGAGCTGTTGTAGGATGGGTGTGATGCAGTTGATGGAGGGGGTGGTGTGATGATGCGGTGTGAGATGGGGAGCCAGTGGAGCTGTTGTAGGATGGATGTGATGTGGTTGATGGAGGAGGATGGGTGTGATGTGGTTGATGGAGGGGGTGCATGTGATGAATCGGGTGGCTGAATTTTGTACCAGTTGAAGTTTATGGAGAGGTTTTTTGTGGCAGACCAAACAGGATGGAACTGCAGTAATCCAGATGGGAGGTGACAAGGCTGTGAACAAGGATGACAGTGGAGTGTGGAGTGAGGGAAGGGTGGAGATGGTAGATGTTATGGAGGTGGAAGTAGGTGGAGCGATTGATATTGTTGACAGGAGAGGTGAAGGAGAGAGTGCTATCAAGGATCACACCCAGACTCTTTACCTGAGGGGAGGGAGAGATTCAGAAGCCGTCAATGAAGATGGAGAAAGGATTTGTCTTGCTTAGGGTGGATTTGGTGTCTACAAGAAGTTTGGTTTTATTGCTGTTGAGTTTGAGGAAGTTTGAGGTGAACCAGGATTTAACTTCTTCAAGACAGTTGATAAGGGAGGAGGGTGGGAGTGTGGAGTTTGGTTTACTGGAGAGGTAGAGCTCATTCGCATAGGAGTGGAAGTGGATATGGCATTTACGGAAAATGTGACCAAGGGGAAGGAGGTAAAGGATGAAGAGCAGGGGATCAAGGACAGAACCTTGGGGAACACCAGTGGTGATGGAGACTGGATGAGAGATGAAAGATTTGAGTTTGAATGAACTGGGTGCGATCGGAAAGGTAGGAGTGAAACCAGAAGAGACTTGTGCCAGTAATGCCAATAGAAGAGTGTCGGTCAAGAAGGATGGAATGAGAGATGGTGTCGAAGGCCGCTCTTAGATCAAGCAGGAGGAGGATAGATAATAATGAACCAGAGTCAGCAGAGAGGAGAAGGTCATTAGTGATTTTGAGAAGGGCGGTTTTAGTGCTGTGGAGGGGACGGAAGACCCACATTTTTATTTAAAATCTGTTTCTGAAACATTATAAACCACTAAGTTATTAAGGCATTTTCAAGAATCTTGCCGATTACATGTGTTTTTTGGACTTAAAACAGCGAAATACTGGATATTAGTTATCACATTGCTGGTTAGCCTCCACAATTAATATTTGAAATGTTTTAAAAGTCTATGAATGGAAAAACTTACAAAACTAGAGTGGGTGGTCACTGTTAAGCTCCATTGTCTAACTTCCACTTCTTCTAGCGGCACTTCTGTGAGAAGCCACAGTATGAATAATCTGCTGGATCCTTCTGATGCTTTGATGGAGGACAACAAGAGCGGAGGCCCAGATGAGCTCCTCACAGCACCCTCTCTCGAGACCCAACTGCCGCCTACTCTGGAACTGAAGAGTGAGATATCAGTTGATCCCAAATCCATGCTCAACAAGAGCTCCAGTGATGCTCTGGCACCTTCTCCATCTCCTGTCCAAAGTCTCAGACCTTCATCCCCTCAGCTCAGCAAAAAGAGTGAGGCCAGCTCTGAGCCCCAGGTGCACTACCACAGATTTCCCAAACATTTATATAGTGCCTTTCAAAATAGAGTTGACTAAAGTAGGCTATCAAAAATCAGAGTCTAATCAAAACTCATACTCATTTGAGCAGTAAAAAGTCCCATTCACAGGACAAAAATTAACTTTTCTGAATAGCTTTAAAATTATCTTTAGCTGTATCAGAACAAGTATAATAACACATAGACTAGTATACGCCCAGACCACCATGGAACATACCCGGACGACTAAGGGATTACACAGATATAAGGCCATATGGTAATATAAAAGAAAGAATATTTAATGCTGAAAATCTTTCTATTCTATTGTCTAAAGAAAAACTGCTTTGTATTATTGTTATTGTTATTATTAGGCCCGAGCCCCTACAGGGCGTAGTTAGGCCCGAGCCCCTATAGGGCATAGGGCCTATTGCTTTCACAATGATGAATACCTGGGCTTCGCTCATTGTTGTCAACTTCGTCCCTCGATCGCCCCCTGCGTGAACAGCAGTATGCTAGTAACCCATGCCGAACGCATTGGACATGCATACTTGTTCTTGCTGACAAGTCATCGTCAACAACTCAATGTTGACAAAAGTACCACCAAACACAAACCTTGTCCACCAAACACACTCCTGACATCAAGCTGTATCCAAGCCCCCATGCCGAAGGCATGGGCCATATTTATAGCTGCTAAAATGAATGGAAACCATTGGGAGTCAATGGCTGACCCCGACGAGATGTGCTTACGCTTACGCGCT
Organism: Odontamblyopus rebecca; assembly: GCA_030686955.1. NCBI lineage: Eukaryota > Metazoa > Chordata > Actinopteri > Gobiiformes > Gobiidae > Odontamblyopus > Odontamblyopus rebecca. Next base: position 32,167,174 of record CM060658.1, read on the forward strand.
CGTCATTCACCAATGACCCCACGGTGACGTGGGGAATCTCGAAAGCTTTCAAAAAATTGTATAATATGCGTTTCCTATGTTAAAGGATAAATTGTTTTTGCTAAAAATATTATTAGGTCCAAGCCCCTACCTATTGCTTTCGCAACGATGAATGCCCGGACAAAGCCCAACTGTCTTATGAAGTTGACCGCAAAGCACTCAACTTCGTCCCTCGATCGCCCTCTGCGTGAACAGCAGTATCCTAGCAACATGCATATTTGTTCTTGCTGACAAGTCATCGTCAACATTTAGTGAATGGGTGAAGCCCATTCACTCAATGTTGACAAAAGTAGCGTGAAATGCTCCTGTCCCCGAAACACACTGCTGACATGAAGCTGTATGCCGAAGGCATGGGCCATATTTATAGCTGGTGAAATGAATGGAAAACAATGGGTGTCAATGGCCGACCCCAACGAGATGGTGAATGACGAGCGTTCCACAGTGACGTGGGGAATCTCGAGAGCTTTCAAAAAATTTATAATATGCGTTTCCTATGTAAAGGATATATTGTTTTTGCTAAAATTATTATTAGTCCCGAGCCCCTACAGGGCGTAGGGCCTATTGCTTCATTGTCAACTGTCTTAGGAAGTTGAGCGCTTCACGCTTAACTTCATCCCTTGATCGCCCCCTGATAGCTGAATTTTTTTGAGAACTGTAACGGTTTACGTGCGGCAAAGCCACAAATTTTGTTCCGATTTTTTGCAATTTTCCAATGTCTAAATTTGCTCCCATTCGGCCATACAAAGTCCGATTGGGCTCAAATTTGAATCACTTGTAAAACTTTCGTGCCAAAGCCTACTAATTGTGACACGAGCAAAAATGGTGTGATACCGCCCCCTGCAGGACACAACTAAATTTTGCATGGAGGGCCAAATTTTTGTTTTTCTAAAATGTACCAAATTTGGCCCAAAATTACTTTAGGTCATCTCAATTTTAAAAAAAGCCAATATAAACCATATGGTATTTTCAACTGTGTTGCCATGGTGATGCACGAAAGCTCCTGTGTTATCCTAATGGGAAAGATCAGAAAGATTCCCATTCATGACAAATATTTTACTTTCACAGAATATTCTCAAATTTGGCACCAATTTGACATCAAAAAAGTCTATAACAACCATATGGTATATTTCACTGTATTTCCATGGCGATGTGCCAAATCCTCCATGTTATCTTAATGGGAAAATTTCTACAATTTCTTACATTTCAAAGTTATATAATGTCTTAGTATTTTTTTTTATTAGGCCCGAGCCCCTACAGGGCGTAGGGCCTATTGCTTTCGCAACGATGATGCCTGGGCGAAGTCTTACAAAGTTGCGCGCTTCGCTTTCGCGCAACAAAAGTAGCGGGAAGAGCTTCTGTCCCCAAAACACACTCCTGACATCAAGCTGAAGCGCTGAACTTCATCCCTCGATCGCTCTCTCCGTGAACAGCAGTATCCTAGCAACCCATGCATGCATATTTGTTCTTGCTAAAAAGTCATCGTCAACATTGAGTGAATGGGCTTCGCCATGACAAAAGTAGCGTGAAGCGCCTCCTGTCCCCCACACACACTCCTGACATCAATCTGGATCCAAGCCCCCATGCCGAAGGCATAGGACATATTTATAGCTGCTAAAATGAATGGAAATCAATGGGGGTCAATGAGGGACTCCGATGAGATTACGCGCCCGTCATTCACCAATGACCCCACGGTGACGTGGGGAATCTCGAAAGCTTTCAAAAGATGTATAATATGTGTTTCCTATGTTAAAGGATATATTGTTTTTGCTAAAAATATTATTAGGCCCGAGCCCCTACAGGGCGTAGGGCCTATTGCTTTAGCAACAATGATGCCTGGGCTTCGTTGTTAACTGTCTTAAAACAGTTCGTAAGACAGTATTTTTATTTATTTATTTATTTATTTTTTCTTCTGCTCTTTGAGCTCTAATTTGACCCCCTGAACACACTCAAAAACTCACCAAATTTTGCCCAAAATTCAGAAGTGGCGAAAAATTTGAAAAAAAAAAATTGCATGTATGGGTATAAAAAAGTGGCGCGACAGCGCCACCTGCAAAAGTCAAAATACATTGCGCCTATGGGAGACATCCTGACGTAAAGTTTGTCATACAGTCACGAAATTTGGTACAGACATTCTTCATGTGAAAACAGAAAAAAAAATATTATTATGGCCACGCCCTCTGACAAACCAGAAGGCGGCCATCTTGGATTGAAATACAAAACATGCTGAGTCAGCATTTTCGCTCACGTCGCATTTCAACGAACTCCTCTGAAGGCGCTTCACCCACTGGGGTGAAAATCACCGTACATCAACTAGAGAAGTGGGGCATCAAATGATAGCTGAATTGTTTTAATAACTGTAACGGTTTACGTGCGGCAAAACCGCAAAATTTGTTCAGATTTTTTGAAATTTTCCAATATGAAAATTTCCTCCCGTTCGGCCATACAAAGTCCGATTGGGCTCAAATTTGAATCACTTGTAAAACTTTTGTGCCAAAGCCAACTAATTGTGACACGAGCAAAAATGGCGTGATAGCGCCCCCTACAGAACACAACAAAATTTTGCATGGACAGTCAAAATTTTAGTTTTTAGACAATGTACCAATTTTTGTACAAAATTACTTTGGGCCATCTCAATCAAAAAAGCCAATGTAAACCATATGGTATTTTTAACCGTGTTGCCATGGTGATGCATGAAAACTCCAATGTTATCCTAATGGGAAAGATCAGATAAATTCCCATTCATGAAAAATATTTTACTTTCACAGAATATTCTCATATTTGGCTCAATGACTCTTGATGTCATCCCAATCAAAAAAGTCAATGACGACCATATGGTATATTTCACAGCGTTGCCATGGCGATGCGCCAAAGCCTCCATGTTATCCTAATAGGAAAATTTCGACAATTTCTTACATTTCAAAGTGATATAACGGCTTAATAGTTTTATTGAAGAACATGAAATTTGGCACAGTGATTCTTCAAGTCAGCCCGAACAAAAAAGTCCACAGGGCCAAAGTTGTATTTTGCACGGTGTTGCCATGGCGATGTCCCAAAGTGCCCATGTTAGTCAATGTTGGCACGTCAGCATCTCCAGTGTGTGTGGACTTGATGTGTTTATTGACAAGTTCAGCCCAAAGCCACAAACACACAGAGACAAGAGGCTCATCAGCGCCACCTGGGGGAGCGTCAGCGCCACCCAGGGGAGCGTCAGCGCCACCCGGGGGAGCGTCGGGTAGGCCGAGTGCGATGCACGGCCCATCGAGGGCCGTTCGATGCCGCTTGCGGCTTTAATTTATTTTTTTTTTATTATTATTATTATTCTGCTCTTCAAGCTCTAATTTGACCCCCTGAACACGCTCAAAAACTCACCAATTTTTGCCCAAAATTCAGAAGTGGCAAGATATTTGATAAAATATATGTGGCATGTATGTGTATAAAAAAGTGGCGCGACAGCGCCACCTGCAAAAGTCAAAATACATTGCACCTATGGGAGACGTCCCGACGTAAAGTTTATCGTGCAGTCACGAAATTCGGTACAGACATTCCTCATGTCAAGACAGAAAAAAAATATTATTACGGCCACGCCCTCTGACAAACCAGAAAGCGGCCATCTTGGATTGAAATAAAAAACATGCTGAGTCAGCATTTTCGCTCATGTCGCATTTGAACGAACTCCTCTGAAGGCGCTTCACCCACTGGGGTGAAAATCGGCGTACGTCAACTAGAGAAGTCGGGCATCAAACGATAGCTGAATTGTTTTTAATAACTCTCAATTTGTTCAGATTTTTTGCAATTTTCCAATGTCTAAATTTGCTCCTGTTCAGCCATACAAAGTCCGATTCGGCTCAAATTTTAATCACTTGTAAAACTTTCATGCCAAAGCCGACTAATTGTGATACTAGCAAAAATGGTGTGATAGCGCCCCCTACAGAACACAACAACATTTTGCATGGACAGTAAAAGTTTTAGTTTTTAGAAAATGTACCAAATTTTGTACAAAATTACGTTGGGCCATCTCAATCAAAAAAGCCAATGTAAATCATATGGTATTTTTAACCGTGTTGCCATGGTGATGCGTGAAAGCTCCAATGTTATCCTAATGGGAAAGATCAGATAAATTCCCATTCATGAAAAATATTTTATTTTCACAGAATATTCTCATATTTGGCTCAATGACTCTTCATGTCCATCCATCCATCCATCCATCCATCTTCTCCCGCTTAATCCGGCTGGGTCGCGGGGGCAGCTTGCTGCCCAATACTCATAGCACCTGACCCCCCCTATGAACCCCTCTGCAGGTGGTGAGCCCACAGGAGGGTGGACAACATGGTCCTTGATGTTAGTTCATAGGGGTGGACTCTTCATGTCATCCCAATCAAAAAAGTCAATGACAACCATATGGTATTTTAAACCGTGTTGCCACGGTGATGCACAAACGCTCTAATGTTATCATCATGTAAAATTTTCCACTATTTCTTATATTTCAAAATTATATAATGGCTTATTAGTTTCATTGAAGAACGTGAAATTTGGCACAGTGATTCTTCAGCTCAGCCTGAACAAAAAAGTCTGGGGGCCACGGTATTGCCATGCCAATGTCCCAAATTGCACATGTTTGTCTATGTTAGCACATCAGCATCTCCAGTGTGTGTGTGTGGACTTTATGTGTTTATTGACAACTTCAGCCCAAAGCCACAAACACACAGAGACAGGAGGCTCATCAGCGCTACCCGGGGAAGCGTCAGCGCTACCCGGGGGGAGCGCCGGGTCGGCCGAGTGCGAAGTGTGGCCCGTGAGGGCCGTTCGATGCCGCTTGCAGCTTTAATTATCAATTGATATTGAGTCCTTAAGTTCGTTAATATTGAAATTGGCTTTGACATTTTTTTGTCAAGTGACAACTCTTTTCATGATATGCAAATGGTTTTACTTTGCATTATCCATAGTCAGTAGTGGTAAGGTACACTTTGTCCCTGTAAGAAAATTTGTTCTCTAAATTTGACCCATCCTTAAATGCCACTGAGGCAATCTGTCAGTAGCAGTGCAGTACTTGGGAACCCATTTTCAGATCATGTGCAAGACTTGGTCAGACTTATTGTGTGCACAATAGTTGCACAATGGTGTACTTGGAGGAAAATGCAGAGGACAAATTTAGGATGAAATCCCCAGGGAAATGTTGATGACATCGACTGCAGAGTATTAATTACACTAACATTACCCATGTTTCTTAGCACTGTAATATTTAAATTTATATTATTCATTATTAATGCATTTAGAATGTATATATTTATTTATCTATTTTACGTGTTCATTCTTTTTTCCAGACATTGTCACCTCATGGACCTGAAAATCCTCTGTTCCCCAGGTACTCTGACCACTTTTACGTTCTCAGACTAAGACTAGTCTTAGACAAACTTTATTGATTTACAAGGAAAATTATTTGGACACAGTAGCTCACACATCACAATATAACATAATAACAAAGAATAAAAAATATAAATGGTTGGGCCTACATTAATAAGAAGTCATGAGTCACCTTAACGTGTTGTTTATTTCAGAGGTACCAATCCATTTGCAACTGTGAAGCTGAAACCGACCACCACCAACGACAGGTCTGCTCCTCGGATCCACTGACTCCCGCAAAAGTCTCACAGCTCTACTTTTTGGGTGTTAAATTATTATCTATTAGTACATATAGAACAAATAAGTATTCATTGTTGATATGTTGTTGATATTACAAATAATGTGTCAAATAAAACAATCTATTAAAAATATGATTCTGTACACTATTTTGCACGTGATTATGGAGCTCAACAGTGACCACCCACTCTGTGTTACTGGGGAAAACAATCTACAATTATTATAATTTTTTTAAACTTTAACTTAATATAATACACATTAATACCTTGGCAGTATAACCTGCAGGTGGGCTCTGCCACTTAGGACCTCCACTGTCATTGTTTTTTTTTTTTTAATGTCAGCTGCTTTGACAAGATCAGGCTTTGACAAGCTGGTATGGCCACAAAGGATGTGATGGGAGCTGAAGCCCTAAACACATCTAGAGCATTAAGTGGCCACCAACATAGTCATGGGAGCTCCGTTAGTATGTGTGAGTTGATGGGCTATGATGCAGCGTGTTGGCCAGGCGTGAGAGCTACGTAATGCTCCGTTCCAGGGGTGCCATGGAGAACCTACCTGGACTCTTGCCTTTAAAGTGTGTCCTCGTTATGAAATCTTCTCGATGTCTCGATATTCAGGAAAGACAGACTTTTGAACTATGAACTGTGGTGACGAACGTGTGAAATGGAACTGTTATAAACTATTTCAAGCTAAATTATTTTAAAAAAAATTATTTCATGTTAATAACTTAAACCTTGCCTCTGTCTATACAACAACAGACTTGAGTGCCTCAGTTAAGGTCCTGACCCTATATCAGGTGGCGTTGTTTGGCTATTTGAATCACATTTGAACTAGATGGCTGACAGCAGGAGGTGAACTACACTCCATGCCCAAAAAAGGCTGCTTTTATAGATGCATATTACCACAACATGTCCATTAAATGTTAGAACAAGCGTGGAAGACAATAACTAAGCTCCAGTGAATTCGAGGACCAAACAACGAACAATAAGGAAATCTGAGACTTAATTGCACAAACTACTACCAACTACTACCAAGCCCATCATTGGACGTAATCAGGAGGGTGAACGGCAGTGCCGTTCTATTCCACCAACATGAAATTTAGACAGGAAGAAAAGAGCACAGAAGGAAAAGAGCGCAAAGGAATTAAATTTTTCATCTGTGACCAATTCCCTCCGGAGGAAACAACAAAAGGGTACAACTGTCCGTGGACAAGTTGTACATCAGTAGAACATTGTATGGGCTTTCATTGCATACTGGTTGAGTGACAACAACCCAACTTCCAACCAGTAAAACATGTGACTTGAGTCAACAGTAACAAGTGACATTACATACTTGTACCACTAGATTCATGGTCACACGTCACACTGATTGACATTTCATCTAAAATGTATGGATAATAGATACATGGGATGGACTCTATGAGATTTTTTTAGATTATTATTAGGCCCGAGCGCCAGAGGCTAACGAAGGGCGATGAGTATCACACAGCTCATCCCGCTCATAGGGGGCGGGAACTAAAATGACGCGACATGACTAGCCCGTAGTGACCAAGGACCCTCGCCATGACATAGCAATACCCCAGAGGTTTCCGAAAATGGATAGTTTTTCGGCCAAAAAAAACGGAACATTGTTCTTGTATCAGAATATTTAGGCCTGAGCCCCCAACAGGGTATAGGGCCTATTGCTCCCGCAATGAGGAGTGAATGGGCAACGACAAGCGCATGGGTGAATGCTAGAGGATGACGTGCAGTTTGTCCCTACGGTCGCCCCCGACACAAACAGCTATGTCCCAGTAACCCACACCCAAGGCCTGGGCCATATTTACTGACATAGACATATAAAATTTGGTACAAATGTTCATGACAGGCTCTTGATGAAAGAAGTCAATGACACTAATGCACCATCTCCCATCATGTTGTCATGGCAACAGGCCATTGTCAATGTCACGTCCCGAGAAAAACTTTGGCGTAGCCAAACCAAATTTGGTACACAGATGCATCATGGGAATAGGGACAAAAACATATTGTGACTGTGCCTCGTTCCAAACCACCATTCCTCCATCTTGGATTAAAAAAAAAAGAGCAGAACAGACAAAATTTCAGAAAAATGGTAATTTTAAGGTTAAGAGGTACAGGGTAGGGTTAAGTGCTAAAGGTTGGGACTAGTGTTGGGGTTATGGTTAATATTATGTTAGGGTTAGGTAAAATTGTCAAGTAAAATTGTGGGAAAACTACAAAAGATATCAATGCCATTTTTGCTGTGCAAGTAGGGCGTGGGGACCTGTACAAAATATATTTGTAATCTTGGTCCTATCTCGTTCTATTCTAAAGTTATAACCATTGTCATATTTTTATGGCCGCAACTACACTGTGTGGAGGCTTCTGATGCTAAAATTACATGATTTTAATCTTAAACATGCTGATAAATACAATTTTGTGACAAGTTTAGCCCTATGGCTTCTATGCGTTATAATACATTCTGGCTGAATGTAACAAGTGAAGTTGTGGAAAAACTGCACAAGATATCAATGCCATTTTTGCTGTCCAAGTAGGGCTTTGGGACCTGTACAAAAGACATTTGGAATCTTGGTTCTATTTTGTTCTATGCTAAAGTTATAACCGTTGTCATCTTTTTATGGCCGCAAAATGCTTTTCAGCGCATAAGGAGCATTCTCTGACCATGTATGCAATACTACCTTTAGAACTAAAAACATGTTGAAACTATACTGTGTGGAGGCTTCTCATGCTAAAATGACATGATTTTAGTCTTAAACATGCTGATAAATACAATTTTGTGGCCAGGATAGCCCTATGTGTTCAATGCGTTACAATGCATTCTGGGTGAACATAAGTGAAGTTGTGGAAAAACTACAAAAGATATCAATGCCATTTTGCTGTGCAAGTAGGGCTTTGGGACCTGTACAAAATACATTTGGAATCTTGGTTCTATCTCATTCTATGCTAAAGTTATAACCGTTGTCATTTTTTTAAGGCCGCAAAATTATTTTCAGCGCATAAGAAGCAATCTAAGACCATGTATGCAATCCTGACGTTTGAAGTAAAAACTTGTTAAAACTACACTGTGTGGAGGCTTCTTGTGTTAAAATGACATTATTTCAGGCTTAAACATGCTGATAAATACAATTTTGTGGCCAGGATAGCCCTATGTGTTCTATGCATTATAATGCATTTTGGCTGAACATAACAAGTGACGTTGGGGAAAAACTACAAAAGATGTCAATGCCATTTTTGCTGTGCAAGTAGGGCGTGGAGACCTGTACAAAATACATTTGGAGGCTTGGTTCTATCTCGCTCTATGCTAAAGTTATAACCGTTGTCACCGTTTTCGTTTTATTGCCGCAAAATGTTTTTCAGCGTATAAGGAACATTCTCTCACCATGTCTCACCATGTATGCAATACAACCTTTAGAAGCAAAAAGTTGTTAAAAACAACACTCTGTGGATGCTTCTCATGCTAAAATGACATGATTTTACTCTTAATGCATTCTGGCTGAACAGAACAAGTGACGTTGTGGAAAAACTACAAAAGATATCAATGCCATTTTTGCTGTGCAATTAGGGCTTTGGGGCCTGTACAAAATACATTTGGAATCTTGGTTCTATCTCATTCTATGCTGAAGTTATAACCGTTGTCATTTTTTTATGCCCGCAAAATACTTTTCAGCGCATAATAAGTATTCTGAGACAATGTATACAATCCTAACTTTAGAAGTAAAAACTCGTTAAAACTGCACTGTGCGGAGGCTTCTCATGATAAAATGACAAGAGTTTAGTCTTAAACATGCTGATAAATACAATTTTGTGGCCAGGATATCTCTATGGCTTTTATGCGTTACAATGTTATAATGTCTGAACATAAAAAGTGAAGTTGTGGAAAAACTGCAAAAGATGTCAATGTCATTTTTGATGTGCAAGTAGGGCTTTGGGACCTGTACAAAATATATTTGGAATCTTGGTTTTATTTCGTTTTATGCTAAAGTTATAACCGTTGTCATCTTTTTATGGGCGCAAAATTCTTTTCAGCGCTTAAGGAGCATTCTCTGACCATGTATGCAATACTACCTTTAGAAGTAAAAACGTTCAAACTGCACTGTGCTTTGGCTTCTCGTGTTAAAATGACATGATTTCAGGTTTAAACATGCTGATAAATACAATTTTGTGGCCAGGATAGCCCTATGTGTTCTATGCATTATAATGCATTTTGGCTGAACATAACAAGTGACGTTGTGGAAAAACTACAAAATATATCAATGCCATGTTTGCTGTGCAAGTAGGACTTTGGTACCTGTACAAAATACATTTGGAAGCTTGGTTCTATCTCGCTCTATGCTAAAGTTATAACTGTTATCTTTTTATGCCCGCAAAATACTTTTCAGCGCACAATAAGTATTCTGAGACGATGTATACAATCCTGACTTTAGAAGTAAAAACTTATTAAAACTACATTGTTTGGAGGCTTCTCATGCTAAAATGACAAGATTTTTGCCCTAAACATGCTGATAAATACAATTTTGTGGCCAGGATAGCTCTGTGGCTTCTATGGGTTATAATGCATTCTGTCTGAACATAACAAGTGAAGTTGTGGAAAAACTGCAAAATATATCAATGCCATGTTTGCTGTGCAAGTAGGACTTTGGTACCTGTACAAAATACATTTAGAATCTTGCTTCTATGTCATTCTATGCCAAAGTTATAACCGTTGTCATCTTTTTATGGCCGCAAATGCTTTTCAGTGCATAAGGAGCATTCTCTGACCATGTATGCAATACCACGTTTAGAAGTAAAAACTTGTTAAAACTACACTGTGTGGAGGCTTCTAATGCTAAAATGACATGATTTTAGTCTTAAACATGCTGATAAATACAGTTTTGTGGCCAGGATAGCCCTATGTGTTCAATGTGTTATAATGCATTCTCGCTGAACATAACATGTGAAGTTGTGGAAAAACTACAAAAGATATCAATGCCATTTTTGCTGTACAAGGAGGGCTTTGGGACCTGTACAAAATACATTTAGAATCTTGGTTCTATTTCATTCTATGCTAAAGTTATAACCGTTGTCATCTTTTTATGGCCGAAAAATTCTTTTCAGCGCTTAAGGAGCATTCTCTGACCATGTATGCAATACTACCTTTAGAAGCAAAAACTTGTTAAAACTACACTGTGCGGAGGCTTCTCATGATAAAATGACATGATTTCAGGCTCAAACATGCTGATAAATACAATTTTGTGGCCAGGATAGCCTTATGTGTTCTATGCATTATAATGCATTTGGGCTGAACATAACAAGTGACGTTGTGGACAAACTACAAAAGATGTCAATGCCATTTTTGCTGTGCAAGTAGGGCGTGGGGACCTGTACAAAATACATTTGGAAGCTTGGTTCTATCTCACTCTATGCTAAAGTTATAACCGTTATCTTTTTATGCCTGCAAAATACTTTTCAGCGCATAATAAGTATTCTGAGACAATGTATACAATCCTGACTTTAGAAGTAAAAACTTATTAAAACTACACTGTGTGGAGGCTTCTCATGCTAAAATGACAAGATTTTAGGCTTAAACATGCTGATAAATACAATTTTGTGGCCAGGATAGCTCTATGGCTTCTATGCGTTATAATGCATTCTGTCTGAACATAACAAGTGAAGTTGTGAAAAAACTGCAAAAGATGTCAATGCCATGTTTGCTGTGCAAGTAGGACTTTGGGACCTGTACAAAATACATTTGGAATCTTGGTTCTATTTCGTTTTACGCTAAAGTTATAACCGTTGTCATCTTTTTATGGGCACAAAATTCTTTTCAGCGCTTAAGTAGCATTCTCTGACCATGTATGCAATATTACCTTTAGTAGTAAAAAATTGTTCAAACTACACTGTGCGGAGGCTTGTCTTGCTAAACTGACATGATTTTAGTCTTAAACATGCTGATAAATACAATTTTGTGGCCAGGATAGCCCTATGTGTTCAGCATGTTACAATACATTCTGGCTGAACATAACAAGTGAAGTTGTGGAAAAACTGCAAAAGATATCAATGCCATTTTTACTGTGCAAGCAGGGCTTTGGGACCTGTACAAAATACATTTGGAATCTTGGTTCTATCTCGTTCTATGCTAAAGTTATAACCGTTGTCATCTTTTTATGGCCGAAAAATGCTTTTCAGCGCTTAAGGAGCATTCTCTGACAATGTATGCAATACCACCTTTAGAAGTAAAAACTTGTTAAAACTACACTGTGCGGAGGCTTCTCATGATAAAATGACATGATTTTAGTCTTAAACATGCTGATAAATACAATTTTGTGGCCAGGATAGCTCTATGGCTTCTATGCGTTATAAAGCATTCTGGCTGAACATAACAAGTGAATTTGTGGAAAAACTGCAAAAGATATGTGGTGGAAAGTTACAGCTATAGTTACAGAACTATAGTTATTAGTACAATTTCTTTCGGGTCATCCTGACATGGGAACAGAACAAAATAACCAAACCGTTGTTAAAACACAAGTGAAATTAATTTGTTATTAGAATGAGAGTACCGTGGGGTTTCCATTTTGGGGAAGGGAGATGTTTCGGCTTGCCGCCAGGCTTGACAAGATTCTCGGAAAACACGATTGCTATGTCATGGTGACCTGAAGTTATGTAACCAGTGTACTTGACTCTGGGTGTTGTCTCCTGACCCCCGGTTCTCGGGGCTCTTTTTGGTGTTCGTCAGGTGCGGAGCCCCCGTCCCTGCGTCTCTCTCTCTCTCCTTCAGTTTTCTCGATAGGGTTAATCACAGTTTGACAATTGTATTTTGTATTCATTTATATATCACCTTTAATAAATGTCATCGAAACTTTCTATCGGCCTCCGATGGTTTCATTAAAACAACAGCAGAAAATATTGGAGTCACGAAAGACAGACGGAACGGGAGCCACGAAAAGACCGAGTCACCTGTATTTCAGGTAAGTATATCTGTTTTTATTGGGTCTCGGTCTGGCTGTCTCCGTAAAGGAGCTGGTGGGGAAAAAAATTCAGACACAGGAGAGGTCGAAGACAGGGGACAGGTAGTGTTTATGTTAAAAAACAGAAAAATAACAAAAAAAGGAAAGTTATGGTGCACTCTATTGTCCACTTAAATTTGTTAATTGAGGCACCCGTGGCTGAGGGTTAGGCAAACAGAGCAAAGAGATGGCACGGCTCTGTACAGCTTTAAAAAAAAAAAAAGGGAGGAAAATATTTAATTTGAGTTAAAAGTTGAGTTAAAAGTATTGGCATTAGAGTAAATTTGTTAAAGGGATGTTTGTTAAATGTTTGTTAAAGGGATAAATGTTTGGTGGAGGACGTTTTTAAATTGAATTTAATTGAGAATTGAGTAAGGGTAATGCTGCAGAGTAACCAGGAGTTTAATTCGTTCCATAGGCTATACCTCACAGAGTGCGGTCGGGCTGTGACGTGGTTTTAGATTGAAGTCTCATTTATTTGTTCTTTTTACCTGGCAGCGGCAGGTACCCAAAATGAACAGAACCACGCTGACTTAACATCCGGATCTTTTCAGAATACAGGCACACACATAAAAAAAAACAAAAAAAAACAACTATTTCCTCCCGAGTCCACAGGTGTCAAAATAAAAGTCCTTGATATGACATTAACATATATCATACAAAAGTAAAGACATTGCCTGGTTTCACATGGGCTGAAAATAAAGAAGAATAAAAATGACAAAAGATATTTATATATGAGAACACAACCTAACACCCCCACTTGTTCTCATCTTCACAAACCATACATGACCATTATATGCCTAGTGCATCTAATTTCCAAACAGGAATTTTTTAAACTGAAGAATTCGAACTTTAGTTACAGATTTTGTAAGTATGTCTGCAACCATGTTTTCTGTGGGACAGTACCTAATATTTATTCATCCTGCCTGAAGTACATCCCGAATAAAATGGTATTTCACATCAATGTGCTTACACCTTGACCTATGCACTGGATTTTTACTTAGTGCGATTGCTCCTTGATTGTCCCCATAGATTGTTGTATAACTGTAAATATTTGAATCCAAGTCATTCATTAGCTGCATCAGGTACAAACTCTCCTGAGTTGTGTTTGCTAAGCCAATATATTCGGCTTCACAGGTCGAAAGTGCCACTGTCGGTTGTTTCTTAGACTTCCAAGAGATAGCAGGACCTTGTTTTGTCAAGCTAAAGCAGTAACCTGTGGTACTACGTCTGTCCTCTACTGAGGATGCCCAATCAGAATCACTAAATGCGGACAGGCTCAAGGCTTCATTTGTTTTCTTGAAACATAGCTCGTAGTGAGAAGTACCTTTCAAGTATCTTAGAACATGTTTGGCTGCCACTAAGTCTTGTACTTTAGGTCTCACTAAGGATTGTGACAGTTTGCTGACAATCCAGCTGATGTCAGGCCTGGTGCAAGTCATTGCATAGATTAAACTTCCAACAATTTCTCTATAATCTTTGGGATTTTCAATCTCAGCATTGTTTTCTTCCACATTTTTGTTACATTCCATTTTCAACTCATTTGGTGTAGCTCTAGGCTTGCAGTTAGACATTTCAAATCTTTCAAGCATTTTGACGATGTATTTCTCTTGGGTCATTTTTATTTCTCCATCTTTCTGTTCAAATTGAATGCCCAGAAAATATGATATTTGTCCTAGATCTTTCATATTAAATTTGGACTTCATTGTTTCCTTGAACCTGTTAAGCTGATCTTCACTATTGGCTGCAATGATCAAGTCATCTACCCAGATGATGACTATGATTGTGTCATTTTCAATCTGTTTCCTATACACGCAATGATCGACCTGGTTCCTCTTAAAGTTGTCCTGCTCTAAATGATCATTTAGAAGCTTGTACCAATTTCTCCCAGATTGTTTCAGCCCATAGAGGGACTTTTTCAACTTGTACACCAATTTCCCACCCGTTTCTGATGTCGTTTCGAAACCATCTGGTTGATCTAACTACGGTATATCTCTTCCTCAATGGGGGCATGTAAATATGTCGTTTTCACATCCATCTGATGTACAGAAAAGTCATTCTGTGCAGCTATCTGCATTAGTGCACGCACTGAAGTGAGATTTGCTGTAGGAGCAAATGTTTCATGATAGTCTATTCCTTCTGTTTGTTTGTATCCTTTAGCAACATATCTAGCTTTGAACATTTTTCCTGTTTCTGTATTTTCCTTCAAAGCATAGACCCATCTTCCCCCCACTGTGTTTCTATCCTTTGGTAAAGTCACTAGTTCGAATGTGTCGTTTTCCTTAAGTGAGCGCATCTCTTCCTTCATAGCCTGTTCCCATCTAGCGGCTTCAGGTGATATCATGGCCTCTCTATATGTTTGGGGAATTCCAAACACTGCCCTGTAACAAGAATCAACATTTGTATTGGTTATTTCATCTTTGGAGCACATTATGTAATCTTCTAAATATTTTGGGGTTCTCCTTTCCCTTTCTGAATGGTATCACGTCTGGTTTATTGTTATTGATGTCCCTACACTATTTTCACCATTCCCATCCATTTCTGTTTCAGTGGTGTCATTCTGTTTTGATTTGTCTTTGTCATCTTTGTCTTTGGTATCACTATTTTCATCTATGATCCGGTTCTCGCTTTGTGATTTGTCATTTTTGTTCTCACCATCCCACATTTTGTCTCTGTATATTGGGAGCTCATAGTCACTGTCATCAGTGTGGGTCTGTTGTTCAGCACTGCTCTTTGTGATAAATTTCACCAATCTGTGTTTTGAAACCTTTCTGGATTGAGGGTTGTAAACCAGATAAGCAGGGCTGTTCCGGCTATAGCCTACAAATATTCCCTTGTCACCTCTAGGATCCAATTTGCTGTGGTCGTGTCTATACACATAGCAATCAGACCCAAAAATCCACATTTTTGAGAGGTCTGGCTTCTTTCCTGTTAACATGAAGTATGGGGTATTTTGTACCCTGTCACTAAAGCATCGGTTTCAAATGTGAGCAGCAGTTTGGACAGCGTAAGGCCAGAGTGTTTTTGGTAACTCCTTCTCTAGTAACAGGCACCTTCCCATTTCAAAAATGGTCCGCCATTGTCTCTCGGCTGTACCATTCTGATGAGGGGAGTAAGGGGATGACATCTCATGCTTTATTCCTCTTTCTCGCAAGAGAGACTGGAATTCATTCCCTGTGTATTCTGTGCCATTATCTGATCTGATGCATTTAACTTTACCATAGGGAGCTATGTCTGCAAGGAATTTTTCAGTGGCTACAGTTGTGTCGCTTTTATTCTTAAGAAAGTAAATGGATACAGCGCCTGAAAAATCATCTGTGAATGACACTGCATATTTGTACCCTTCATGTGATGCTGGTTCAATGGGACCGGCTAAGTCTGTGTGCACAAGCTCTAAAGTTTTAGTAGCTTTTGGATCAGGCTTCCTATTTCTGGTGTTTGTGAATTTTCCTTCAGTGCATACATTGCAGTCTAGCTTGGTATTACCAGTGATTTTCATACCGTCAACCACTTCAGGCAATTTCAACACATCATCAACATTACAGTGCCCCATTATCTCATGCCATGTTTTAACATCATAAGCTAGGTTGACCTTGTCTGGGGACAACATATCATTTACAGAAGCACTGATATTATGTTTAAGGTGGTTTACCATTTTCAGGTAGTACAGCTTCTCGTGTACTTCAATGTTGAACACGCTTCCATCTCTGTATATCAGTTTATTCTGTCCCTCTTTGAAGATCACCTTGGCCCCGTTGTTGGTAGCTGCTTGTACAGAGATGATGCTCTGGGGGTATGTTGGTATGAACAGGGCCTTCTTCAGTGTGACTGTGACACCTCTCCCTCTCACGTCCTGTAGCAGCACCACTGCGTCTCCTCTTCTCAATGCGATGTTGTTCATCCTTGTTCCATCAGCCAGTTCCATGTAGTGGGAGCTGGGATTGAAGCCCTCTTCAAATCGTGTGAAACTGTTCATGTCTGTTAGGATGTGGGAGGTTGATCCACAATCCACCATTAGTCTGTTTTTCTTGATGTTGTCAGGGAAGGTTATGTGACTGACCGTAAACACAAATGTTCTTTCTTCGTCAGGTTTTTGTCTTTCAGCTGTTTGTTTTGCGTCATCTTTATGGTGATCTCTACTTCGGCATGTCTCGTCATTGTGTGTATAACTTTTATGGTAGCTGCACCAGTTGTCACGGTCGCGTTTTTCTGCTGTTTGTTTCGCCTCATCTTTGTACTTCTCCCTTCTTCGGCATGTCTCGTCATTGTGTGTAGAACTTTTGTGGTAATTGCACCACTTCAGCGCTCCTTTTTGTTTGCATTCGCGCATTACTTGGCCTCGGTTTCCGCACCCGTAACAGGTCACTGATGAAATGTCCACTTTCATTACGTTGTCAGCTTTGGTTTTATAGTCAAACTTTCTGTTTCTTCGTAGCTTCGCAGTCTGCTTTTGAACTGTATGAACGTGATTTCTTCACTGCTCTGTGTTGTATGAATGGCGAAGGGTTTGTAGGATTCTGGCAGGCCCTTTAGGATCATTGCTATAATTAGTCCGTCACTTATAACTTCTTTGGCATTTCTTAGGGAAGTCACTGCTTTCTCAGCTCTGATAATGTAGTCTGTGACCGACGTTAATTCGGTGTATAGGGCTATGATTCTGGGCTTACCCTGGCTGGCGTAATGACCCCGTAGTATCTTCAGAGCCTTTCTGCCATCATCACTGGCCTCGCGCATGACGAGGGATAGACTTTTGTCGTCAAGAAATTGAATCAATTCTGCGTAGCATTCCTCATTCTTGTCTCCGTCAACATCTTGTTCTTCGGACACTATGCTGTCTTTCAAACCGAGCATTCTTAAATGTCCAAGGAATTTAACTTCCCACAGTTCGTATTTGTTTTCGTCTCCGTCGAAAACTAACCTTTCCCATTTTCCTCCTGATATTTTGGCCCGTCTGGGCCCATAACCTGTAGAGTTCTCATCTCCGTTGTTTTCCATGTTGATAAAGTAAAAGTTTTCTTCGTCCATTAGTTAATATTCATTATGCATCATTCAGGATTACTCGTTTAGATTGAAGTCTCATTTATTTGTTCTTTTTACCTGGCAGCGGCAGGTACCCAAAATGAACAGAACCACGCTGACTTAACATCCGGATCTTTTCAGAATACAGGCACACACATAAAAAAAATAATAAAAAAAAAAACCCAACTATTTCCTCCCGAGTCCACAGGTGTCAAAATAAAAGTCCTTGATATGACATTAACATATATCATACAAAAGTAAAGACATTGCCTGGTTTCACATGGGCTGAAAATAAAGAAGAATAAAAATGACAAAAGATATTTATATATGAGAACACAACCTAACATGGACGAATAAATTGAGGAAAAAGGTTAAAATGGCCATAGGAGGAAAACCCTGCGTCCAGCGCTGTTTGTGAATATGTAAATACATTTTAAAGTCCGGACATAATAAAATATATCATAATATAGGGTTGTAAGCTAATAATTAAATACCGTGCCTTTAACGTGTCTCACAGGCAGAGTGTAGCAGCCCCCACCTTTGGGAGGGGAAAGAAGCTATTTTTAGAACGGTGTGTGGAGGATACACGGTGTGTGTGTGTGTGAGGAGGAGTCCACCCTCCCTCCGCCCTATTTCTCTTTCTCTCCCTCCGCCCTCTCGCTCCGCCTTTTCGTTCCACTTTTTCGCTCCGCTCTCTCTCTCTCTCGCTCTCTCTCTCTCTCTGCGTGCTCTGCTCTGCGCGCGCCCGACTCCCCCCGCCCTTCTCTCTCTCTGTGTTGCCTGGCGCGCTCCCGCCTCGCCCCCCGCCCCTCTCTCCCCGCGTTTTGTCTTATGCGCGTTCCCGGTCTCGCTGCCGGCTCTGTGTTTTTTCTCTTTCGGCTAACCCGCGATATAGTTGTTAAAACCTTTTTGCGTTTCTTTTTTGAGTTTTTTTGCGTTTTGCTGGGTTTCATAAAGAAGTTTGCTAAGTCTGGAAGTGTCTTGTGACAGCTGTGTAATATAGTAAAAAACTGTTGAGATCTTGTGCCAATAGCTTGTACCAGGTGAGGGTTTTGTCAGTTTTAAACTGCTGTCATGGAAACGAGGAGGAGCCTGTCAGCTGTCCAGATGCTTGTCCAAGTGCACCCTTTGCTCAAACAGGACATTTGTCAGTTTTCCAAAAAGCAGGGCCAGTGAACGAAACATAATTCACTACCTTGGCCCGAAGATGGCACATTTGATTTGGAACAGTGTAAAGAGATGGAAATTATCGAAATCATAAGGCGAAAGACAAATCAGGAAAACATCAGAAAAAACAAGAACATCAATTGGCAGCTGTTCCAAGAACAGGGTAAAAAATTAAAGGATGCTACCCGCAATTTGGTGCGAACCACGTTGGGGGCATTAAAGGACTCATTAAAGGACTCAGGAGGCATTAAAGGGCATTCATAAGACATCTAAAAGGGCTCCACCTCCGAATGTTAAGCATGTAACATCTGTATGCGAAATGCCCATGAGGTCATTGAGACTCATGGGAGACTATGCGATGGATTCTGAAAAAGAGGAGAAAATATACCCGACAGATGAGCTAAACGAGGTCGTTGAAAGGGTTAAACAACCTACGTTGACCCCATGGGAGGGACAAAAAGGACAGCGTACTAGTGCTTATTGAGAGGAAATAAAGAATAGGTTGCAGCAAGCGGAGAATATACAGATAGAGGAAGAGGAGGAGGAGCTGGTTGAGAAGAAGGTGAACTGGGGAGACAGTATTTCTGATCAATCAATTTTAGGAGTTGAATTTTTGAATCTGCCAACACCAAGTAGACCAGTTAATAAAAAGAGTACAATTATAGATTTTGAAATAGTTCAAGAAGGCGAAGCCAGGGGCCAAGGGCCAGATGTCAGGATAAAAGAGAAAAGGGGAGAAGATAAGTCATCTGGATCACGAGAGGAAGGTCAGGTCACTGGGGAGTTAAGATTACATATAGGACCTGCCACTTCTTCAACCAGGTTAGAGGAAAAGTCCCTGTTAGTGAAAGGGACAGAGCTCTGTTATACACCATTCCCAACTCTAGACATGGAAGGGTTAATTCTGCGACTTCCATGCATACATGAGGGAGCAGGAAAATGGATTTCTGCTTTTGAGGAAGAGACGCTCTCTGTAATTTTAGCTATAGGAGACATGAAAGCGTTATTGGGAAAATTGGTCGGAAAGCGAGATATGGAGCAGATTTTTTGTGACTCTGGTTTGGGACAATACGTTGGGACACAGGTGCATGATGTGGACATTTTCAATAGACATCGGCATGCACTGTGGACAGGATTGAGAGGGCGTTATCCAACAAGGATTCAACCGGACAGTATTGTCACAATTCCAATAAAGGATGAGGAAAGCCCTCAGGCCTATGTCCACAACACACGTAAAGAGTGGACCAGGCAAACTGGGGCCCGCGCAGAACAGGACATTTTCCATCAATTCGCAATGAGGAAGCATATTGTTGACGGGCTGCCAACAGCAGCACAGAGCAAGTTAAATGAAGCGGTCGGTCTGTATAATATGCCGTTCGAACAATTTACAGACCATGTGGTGGATGCTGTGACCAAGGACAGAGCAAAGAAATCGGGTCAGAAGCAGGCAGATGAGGAAGCTGTGAGGAAATTAACACAACAGCAAATGTCAGAGGTGAAAAAGAAAGTGCAGGTTATGATGGCACAACCAACAGGTAACGTGGCATCACATGGGGCAGCAGTGGCACCACAGGGGCCACAGCAGGGGATTAACACGCCTCCACATATCATATATGTGCAACCACAAGGTTGGCTTGCAGGTGGAAGAGGCAGAGGTTTTCGGAGAGGCCCGAGGAGAGCTGGTTGGGGGAATGACAGGAGAAACTGCAGATGTTATGTATGCGGCAAAATGGGACATTTGAGTTACTCCTGTACCGAAATGCCGCAGCAGCAGAGTGGGAGAAACTTTACAAATGTGGCTCCTTATGCTGTGGAGCCTGGCAACCAGTGGCAGGGTCAGCCTGCAGGCCCCGTCAATTCCTGGCAGGAGCCACCTGCTGGGTACTAGGGGTGCCTAGAGAATCCGACGGGAGGTCATCAGCTGGCAATGACATCAAGCCCTGATGCTGCGGGTTCTACTGGCGGGAAAAGAGATGAAAATGATGGTAGACACGGGTGCGGCTTATACCTGTGTCAGCTGTACTGATTCTCGCCATCTCCCCTTGTCTGGACAATACGTTCACGTTATCGGGTTCTCAGGGACCAAGCAGCTGATACCAAAGTCGGTTCCGGTACCCCTGGAATATCAAGGACATTCTATTGAACTGCCGGTGTTAATTTCACATCAGACACCTTTAAACTTGTTGGGAAGAGACGCGTTGTGTGAACTGAACTGTGCCATTTTGTGTAAACCAGACGGACTAAGTGTGGATGTGGGACATTGCCAAATGAACATTGTAAAAATAAGAGAAGAGATTGTGTACTGGTTGGGACTAAAATACACTTTTATGGCATCTGCCAGAGACTGGGTGGACTTTATTAATGTGAATTTGCCTGAAGCCAGATCACCGGGCTGCCCGCCGCATTGCACACTTCAATATTTTAAGAAAGACTCTGAGGCAGATCTAGAGGGATGGCTTAAAGAACAACCAGAGAAAGTTCAATAGCAAGCATCCTCCATTGTGATCGGTAGGCAGGGAGCTGCAATGGTGGTGGATGGAAATGCATATTTAAAAGGGGAATTCCAAATGAAAAACAGTTTGCCTCATGTTACATTGTTGGTCAATTCGGGTTACAAATCAAAACACTTGGGACCAATGATGTTAGAGGCATCAAAAACTAATTTTCTGCCAACAGAAAATAAAAACATTTGGATAAGTGAGGACAACACTGTCAAAAGATAGAGATCACAAACCAATGAAATATCTACAGTTTTTATGCCAGTCTCCTGCCATAATTGAGGATAAAACCACCTGAGTCAGTTTTCTCTTTTACGTGCGCACGGGGCAAGACCAGATGTGCGCTACTTAGCTCGTCCACATCTGACTCCCAAGCTCCTCCCCCTCTAGCACGGTTTTTATTTACTTTCAACAATTCATCATGTCAGTACAAAGACAACGTATACATAATCTTGTTAAGCTTACCACAGATAACATAGTGAGGTATATCATGACTTGTTTTACATTTCATCAGATAAGCACAAATATATGATCTGAGAACGAGCCCAGTCCGAAGCAAGAGGTCACAAGAGGTCACGCATCTGGTTTCTTAACAACGCGGGGGGTAACGATACTCGGCGCGGTCAGTCAGAGGTGGTGAATTTGCAGATAGTCCGTGTACTTCTCTGGCCCCCTTCCAAATTATGCCAATTGTGAAATGTTCAGCCGCTTTTCAGCTGTCAACCAGTGGTTGTCCAATTGGTGCTCGCAGAATGGTGTCGTCTTCATAGACAACTGGAGGGCATTTGAGGGGAAGCCCAGACTTATACGTAGTGACGGCATTCATCCCACCCTGGCTGGCTCCTCCCTCTTAGCTCAGAATATGATTGCTAGTCTTAGATGACCATCAGGTAAGACTAGCACACAGAATAGCTCAGGGAGTGTCAGTGACGCTAGGGAGCAGAGTAGACTAGTGAGGCACTGCTCTGTTAGCGAGAACAGCTCCAAACAGGCTGAGACTGTGCGTGCCCCACGTACAGGGGCCTCCTCTGAGCCACCCTGCATGAACAATTCTCCCAGACTGGCTGAGGCTGTGTATGTCCCACGCACAAAAAGCACAAATAAAACACAGCTAAACTCTGATAGGAAAGGCATCAGATCTCCTAACTTAATAAAAATAAATACATGCATCGCAAATAAACAAAATAAATGTATAAAAAGCACAAATAAAACTCAACTAAAGTCTGATAGGAAAGGCGTCAGGTTTCATAACTTAATAAAAATAAATAATTGTGTCGCAAATAAACAAATTAAGCTTGTAAAAGGCACAAATAAAACTCAACTAAACTCTGATAGGAAAGGCGTCAGATTTCATAACTTAATAAAAATAAATACATGTGTCGCAAATAAACAAAATGATTAGTGTGTAAAATGTGGACTGCTAAACATCAGGTCCCTCTCCTCTAAATCTCTTTTAATAAATGAATTAATTGGCGACTTTAATATTGATCTTCTAGCTTTAACTGAAACATGGCTTCAGGAAAATGATTATGTTAGACTAAACGAATCTACACCTCCAAGTCATGTGAACTTTCAAAGTGCCAGGAGCACAGGTCGAGGTGGCGGTGTGGCCATCATTTCTCACTCCAGCCTAATTCTCAGCCTCAAATCTAATTATACATTCCGCTCCTTTGAAAGCCTCGCACTATCTATTACGTGCACCAACTGGAAAAATCAAAAAGCTGTTATATTCATAACAATCTACCGACCTCCTGGTCCATATGCCGAGTTTCTGACAGAGTTTTCTGACTTTATTTCAAGTTTAGTTTTGGAATGGGAAAGGATTGTTATAGTTGGAGATTTCAACATTCATGTTGATAACAGCAGTGATTGCCTCAGCAGTGCTTTTGGTGCTTTCCTGGATGGGATCGGTTTTACCCAGAGTGTGAACAAGCCGACTCACTGTCACCTCGTCCTAACTTATGGTATTGAGATTAATGATTTAATTGTAATTCCTCAAAACCCTATACTCTCTGACCATTTTTTAATTACCTTTCAATTCGTACTAAAAGACCATCCAGCTTGGCAGGAGAAAACTATAATGAAAAGAACAATATCAGAAAAATCAGTAGCCGAGTTCAAAGAAATAATCGAGCCAGTATTAAATGATATGCCATATGACAATGAGAAAAACTTGAATCCAATTATCATGGATCAGTTTGTTGATAGGACAATGCTCACCTTAAAATCTGCTCTCGATGTTGCAGCTCCGCTAAAACAGAAAAGCATTAAACCAAGACCTCCGGCTCCTTGGTATACTCCAGAATTGCGATCACTCAAACAACACGTAAGACGCACAGAGAAGCTCTGGCGCCGCTCGCGCTCCGAGCAGTCTCTGAAGGCATGGAAGCTCTGCCTGCTCTCTTATAAGGCCGCTCTGTGAAAAGCACAAACCAGATACTATTCAAACCTAATAGAAGTAAACAAAAGCAACCCCAGATTTCTGTTCAGCACTGTAGCCAGGCTGACAAACTCGCACACTGCCCCTGAGTCTCTTCTCCCTTCGAAGTTCAGTTGTGATGACTTTCTTGAATTCTTCGATTACAAAATTACAACCATTAGAGACAAGATCAAGGAAGCCACTCCAAAAATTAGCCCCGAGCAAATTCAGCAAATCCAGTCAGTAACACCAATATCCCACATAAATCCTCCAACAGCATTAGACAAATTTACTCCTGTCGATGAGGCGGAGATTACCTCAGTCATCATGTCGTCCAAACCATCAACTTGTTTGCTCGACCCTATTCCAGTCAAACTCCTCAAAGAAGCTCTCCACCTAATAATAGGTTCCATCCATAACATAATAAATATGTCATTAGAAAATGGCTATGTTCCTCAGTCCTTTAAATATGCTGTAATTAAACCGCTTTTGAAAAAACCTAGCTTAAATCCTGATGAACTAGCCAACTACAGAACTATTTCGAATCTTCCATTTCTCTCAAAGATTCTGGAACGAGTTGTGGTGAAACAGCTTTGTCACCATCTGCAGGGCAATAATTTATATGAAAAATTTCAGTCTGGTTTCAGAGCTCACCACATCACAGAAACTGCTCTGCTTAAAGTGACAAATGATTTGCTACTAGCTGCTGATAACGGGCTGGCTTCAGTCCTGGTCCTACTGGACCTCAGTGCAGCGTTTGACACCACTGATCACAACATTCTAATGCAGAGGTTAGAATGTGACATAGGTGTCAGAGGGACCGCCCTCAAATGGTTTAAATCCTATCTATCAGATAGGTACCAGTTTGTTAGTGTAAACCAATGCACCTCTTCCTGCTCTAAAGTAGCTTGCGGTGTTCCACAAGGATCTGTGCTTGGTCCAATCCTGTTTACTCTGTATATGTTGCCATTAGGTAACATTATCAGAAAACATGGCATTAATTTCCACTGCTATGCTGATGACACTCAGCTGTACTTATCAATGAAACCAAATCAGACTGATCAAATCGATAAGCTCAGTGCCTGTGTGAAGGACATCAAAACCTGGATGACCCTGAATTACCTGCTCTTAAATCCTGAAAAAACAGAGGTCATTGTTGCCGGTCCTAAAGGTCAGAGAGATTCTCTGTCCGACCAGATAATCTCACTTGACAATGTGAGTATAGCCTCTAGCTCTACTGTAAAAAACCTTGGAGTCGTATTTGACCAAAATCATTCACAGCTCATATAAACCAAGCTTGTAAAACTGCATATTTTCACCTGCGAAACATTAACTAAAATCAGAAATATTTTGCCTAAAAATGATGCTGAAAAACTTATCCATGCATTTGTTACATCCAGACTAGATTACTGTAATTCTCTGCTCACCGCCTGCGCTAAAGGTACTTTAAGAAGCTTCCAGTTGGTCCAAAATGCAGCGGCCAGAGTCCTAACAGGAACTAAAAGACGTGATCACATCAGTCCTGTGTTAAAATCACTTCACTGGCTTCCTGTCGAGTTTAGAATTAAATTCAAAGTTCTCCTCCTGACATACAAAGCCTTAAACAATATGGCCCCATCATATCTTCAGGATGCCATTGTCCCCTATCAACCAAATAGAGCACTTCTCTCTCAGAATGCAGGATTATTAGTGGTTCCTAGAGTGTCTAAAAGTACAATGGGGGGGGAGAGCCTTCAGTTACCAAGCTCCTGTGTTATGGAATCAATTCCCTGTTGATGTTAAACAGGCACCCACAGTCTCTTTATTTAAGACCAGGCTTAAAACCTTCCTCTTCAGAATAGCTTATGACCAGGTTACTTAGTTGATGTCATTAAGATAAGCTGCCGCAGGAGATGACAAGCTGGGGGAAGTGTGGCAACCTGAGCACTGTCCTCTGTTTCCTCCTATTTTCTCATCAGCATCATTTACTATGTTCTCATCTGTAGTTTGTTCATTGCTATTCACATGTTGTCCCCTGTCCCACTCCCCCTGTGGAGTGTAACTCTTTCATACGTCTGATAGCGCTGTTGGCAGTGGAACTTGGGCTGCCAGAATGTTATCGTGACCTGGCAGCTGCACATTTGTTGTACGAAAAAGCGTCTGCGCTGACTATGGGTTACCCAATTGAAATTTTGTCTCACCACAAACTAGTAAATCTGATTGAGAAAGGCAAATTTGTGCTAACAGCACAGAGGCTCACTGATTACCATCGGCTTCTTGAATATCCAGATGTGACAATCAGAGTCTGTCAATTGAAAAATCCAGCAGACTCCATTCTATTACCAGGTGAGGGAGAACCTCACGATTGCGTAGCGGAATCTGAAAAATACGCTAAATTGCTAGCAGACTTGAGTGCGGTTCCATTGCAGGATGCGGAAATCACGTTGTTTGTCGACGGCTCCTGTTACAGGGATGGAGACGCACTCAAGGCGGGTTTTGTGGTCGTGGAGATGAGGGACAGTGAGACGAGAGTGGTGAGAGTGCAGAGCTGTAAACAGCTATGCTCAGCACAACTAGCGGAGTTACAGGCGTTGACGAGTGCATGTGAATATGCTGAAGGACGAGATGTGACCATCTATTCTATACGGACTCAGCGTATGCACATGGTGTGTGTCATTTGTTTGGAGCGGCCTGGAAAGGGAGAGGTTTTAAAAAAATCTGATGGTTCACCTATCCAACATGGTGAACAGATTGCCAAGTTACTAATAGCCATGATGAAGCCTAAGGCTCTGGCTATTGTCAAATGTACTGCACACCAAAATGATGGTTCCTGGGTTATTAAAGGAAATAGTGCAGCAGATGAAGCGGCCAAAAAGGCTGCAGTAGTCAGTGAAGAAGCTATTATGGTAACTCACATGGTGGACATAGAAGACACAATGTCCCTAAAAGACCTTCTACTGTTACAGGAGGAGGCACCAGATGTTGAAAAATTGTTATGGGCTCACAGAGGAGCTTCAAAAGACACTGAGGGGTTATGGAGGAACCATGAAGGGTTGGTCGTAGCCCCTAACGAGTTGCTACCACTAGTGATAGGAGAGGCGCATGGTGTGAGTCACGAATCACGAATTGAGGTAATGAGAAAAATAAAACAATGGAATTTTTGGGCACCGAATCTACAACAACATGTGGACATGTGATACATGTTTAAAGAGTAACATCAGGAGGGGAGAAACTCCTCCAGCAGGGCATATTCTGGCACCAGAGGGACCGTTTATGCATCTGGCAATGGATTTTGTGGACATGGTTAGACCAGTGCAAGGAAAAAGGTACATGTTAGTGGTAGTTGACAGATTCAGTCGATGGCTTGAGGCAACGCCATCAAAACATAAAAATGCAGACACAGTAGCAAAATTCCTGTGTAAAGAAGTTATTCCGCGATTTGGCATTCCAGCAAGAAAAAGTTCAGACAATGGTAAAGAGTTTGTAGATAAGACAGTAAAATGTGTCTTACAGAAACTAGGTATCAAACAGAGACTTTCCTGTGTCTATTCCCCATGGGCTAACGGGATGGTTGAACGCGCGAACAGGGTTTTGAAAAATAAACTGTTAAAAATCTGCATGTGCACAGGTTTGAATTGGATAGATGCCCTTCCATTGGCATTGATGGCATATAGAGCAAGTGCTAACAGAACACTGAAACTGTCACCTCATGAGGCTTTGACAGGCCGAGTTATGCCAACACCTGTGTACAAAGCAGCCAAAGGCCCACCTTTGGATATTCTGGCAAATGACATGAAAGCATATGTGAAACAACTAACGGACATCCACAGGAGCATCTCTGCTCGAGTGGCTTCTTTGTATTTGCAGGAGAAGGGAGACCAAGAGGAGAAACCGAGAGTGAAACCAGGTGATTTGGTGTATGTGAAGGTCTTCAGGAGAAAGTGGGACATTCCAAGGAGAGAAGGACCATACGAAGTGACTAGGGCGACGTCAACTGCGGTTCAAGTGAAAGGTTCAACCACTTGGTACCACCTCAATCATTGTGTGAAAGTTCATTCTGACTTAGCAGAGACATTGGATGCAAAAGATAAAAATGATGATAAGTTCCAGGGTGGATCTTCCCTGGAAAGGGGGGAGGATCTTGTTTCTTCTTCTGTTAATGGTGCAGATTGGAAGCCAGCCAATGATGGAGGCTGCCAGCAGTGGAGGAAAAGGGAGACGGAAGAGGGCAGCTCCCGTGGACTGGCCAATGGTGGACCAGTGGGTTACTACGATGGATACAACATCAATGAAAGACATGGACGGCAGGTGGACGATGAAAATGCCTAAATATGAATGGACTGACAATATTAATACATTTCAATTGCAGGTCGTAAAGGGGGATCATCCGAGATTGCATCTCTGTGGGCTCACTTGGGTAAAGGGGTGGTTTGGTAG
Organism: Odontamblyopus rebecca; assembly: GCA_030686955.1. Taxonomy (NCBI): domain Eukaryota; kingdom Metazoa; phylum Chordata; class Actinopteri; order Gobiiformes; family Gobiidae; genus Odontamblyopus; species Odontamblyopus rebecca. The sequence goes on from CM060658.1 coordinate 32,195,369, forward strand.
TGTTTCTGTCGATAAATGGGGACAGCAGTGGTGTGTGGTGCAAGTGTCAATCACTTGGTTCTGATTGGAGGGTTAAAGTGTGGATAAGTGAGGAAACAAGGGGGGATGCGAAGCTTTATGTGGGATGGGTTGTTTATCTTACAGATGCTGTTAATCCAGGAAAATCGAGTGAGGAGAAATATGTCAGTTTATATCATCCTACATTGGCTCCACATGAGATCCCCTTCAAGGAACGTAAGACTGTAATTGATAAAATTGACATGGTTATAACGACTCCCACACCCCCACCTAAGACAACCACTCCTACAACAACCCCAACTACTCCTACAACCATTACGACTACCCCTACCACAGCTACAACTACCACAACTACAACTACGACGACTACTACTACTACTACTACTACTACGACAACTGCTGTAGGACGGAACATCACAACAACAACAACAAGGAGGTTTAAGCGGCAGATGGAACGTGAAGGCAGTGAGGGAGTAGAGGCAGCAGTAGTTCGGACAAATCAGAGTGTCGCTGAGTGGTTACAGAGGACAGTACAGGGTTGGAAGGAGTTGGCAGGAGGAATCGTGGATAAGGTTAATGAGGTCGTAATCAATGCTATGGAGGATGATCCAGCCGAGGAAATTGATAAGTTGGAGGCAGAGACAGGTTTCAATAGTTGGTACAGATGGGTTCGATTTGCCAGTTATAGTAACAATAAGACAGACTGTTATGTGTGTACTAAAGCTAGACCAGATCAATTGTTTGTGGTAAATTCCGCTTATAGATGGGAAAGGTGCAGAAAGGAAGTAGTCAATGCGCAATCTGAAGACAGGGCATGGTGTGGCGCTGAGTGTTTATTATATTTGGGAACCCCTAGGTATGCGCATTGGTTCAACTCGAGTGCCCAGGGGGTCACAAACCTGCAAAGGTGTAAGGCCTTAAAGGTGAGAATAGGCGAAAAGAGTGCGCTGTTGGGAATGCCAGTAGGATTGCCATTGACATCTGTGGGACAAATCGAATGTGTAGAGAGAACAGGTGGTAAGAAAATAGGTAAAATTCCATTATCTAAATGTCAATACAATTGGAAAGTAAACGAAGATTGTGTAAAGGCTACTCTGAAACGTGCCCAGCAGACTAAGGGGGTTAGTTTAGGTTTAGGTTCTATTTACGTACCAGCTTGTCCATATCAGAATCAGACAATACCATTGGCCGATTATTATTGGTGGTGCGGGGGACAGCGACTATTTTCAGTCCTTCCACAAGATTTTTTCCTTCGCTTAAAGAGTCAAAAGGTTCTGGTAGAAAGAAAAGGAGTTTTGAGGAAGGAGCAGGAGTGTACATAGACTCAATTGGGCAACCACGGGGAATTCCTGATGAGTTTAAAGCAAGACATGAGGTTGCGTCAGGATTTGAGTCAATGCTGCCCTGGATAACGGCTAACAAAAACACAGAATGGATAAATTATATTTATTACAATTAACAGAGATTCATTAACTACACCATCAGTGCTCTGGGTGCATTGGGAGAACAGGTTGATGCTAACAGTGCAGTTGCATGGCAGAATCAACAGGTGCTTGACTGGATGTTAGCAGAAGTGCAGGGTGTGTGTAGTTTGATAGGTCCACAATGTTGTACTTACATCCCAGGTCACACTGCCCCTAATGGAGCTTTTACAGAGGCCATGAACGCTCTGAGGAAGTTACAGGTTGAGGTGGCTGAAAACTCTGGGGTGGAGACAGCTGGGTGGATTCAATGGTTGGAGGAGACGTTTGGAAGTTGGAAGTCGGCACTAGTGAGAATAGCGCTGATTGTTTTAGTTTGTATTTTGCTCATTAGTTTCATCCTGTGTTGTTGCATTCCAATACTTAAATCTTTGGTGATTAAGGGGATAAAGAAACATATTATGGTGTTAACAGCTCCAAAGTACAATGTTGACATTCCTGAGAGTAAAAGGGAGTATCCCACATATGATTGTGATGATGACGATGACGAGAAAGGGGAATCCTTGGACGAGGGATTCCCTAAGTTCTAAGGACGTTTCAACTCCGGTTGTTTCATGTGCTGGTAACCTCTGAAACAGACCTGCAACCAAGAACCTCAAAATATTGTGCGCAGAGCATGATGAGGTGAAGACTTCAGTAAACTCTGGTGTGGACACTTTAATCTGGACACTTTGATCTTTCCTGATTGCTTTACAGCAGAAATAAATGCCATTTTTACTGTGCAAGTAGGGCTTTAGGATCTGTACAAAATACATTTGGAATCTTGGTTCTATCTCGTTCTATGCTAAAGTTATAACCGTTGTCATCTTTTTATGGCCGAAAAATGCTTTTCAGCGCTTAACGAACATTCTCTGACCATGTGTGCAATACCACCTTTAGTAGTAAAAACTTGTTCAAACTACACTGTGCGGAGGCTTCTCTTGGTAAACTGACATGATTTTAGTCTTAAACATGCTGATAAATACAATGTTGTGGCCAGGAAAACCCTATTTGTTCAATGCGTTATAATGCATTCTGGCTGAACATAACAAGTGAAGTTGTGGAAAAACTACCAAAGATATCAAACCCATTTTTGCTGTGCAAGTAGGGCTTTTGGACCTGTACAAAATATATTTGGAATCTTGGTTCTATTTCGTTCTATACTAAAGTTGTAAACGTTGTCATCTTTTTATGGCCGAAAAATACTTTTCAGCGCTTAAGGAGCATTCTCTGACCATGTATGCAATACTACCTTTAGTAGTAAAAACTTGTTCAAACTACACTGTGCGGAGGCTTCTCTTCCTAAACTGACATGATTTTAGTCTTAAACATTCTGATAAATACAATTTTGTGGCCAGGAAATCCCTATGTGTTCAATGCGTTATAATGCATTCGGGCTGAACATAACAAGTGAAGTTGTTGAAAAACTGCAAAAGATATCAATGCCATTTTTGCTGTGCAAGTAGGGCTTTGGGACCTGTACAAAATACATTTAGAATCTTGGTTCTATTTCGTTCTATGCTAAAGTTATAACCGTTGTCATCTTTTTATGTCCAAAAAATGCTTTTCAGTGCTTAACGAACATTCTCTGACCATGTATGCAATAACACCTTTATAAGTAAAAACTTGTTAAAACTCTACACTGTGCGGAGGCTTCGCATGATAAAATGACATGATTTTAGTCTTAAACATGCTGATAAATACAATTCTGTGGCCAGGAAAGCCCTATGTGTTCAATGCGTTATAATGCATTCTGGCTGAAGATAACAAGTGAATTTGTGGAAAAACTGCAAAAGATTTCAATGCCATGTTTGCTGTGCAAGTAGAGCTTTGGGACCTGTACAAAATACATTTGGAATCTTGGTTCTATTTCGTTCTATGCTAACCCTTTAACTACCCCACCAAGAAAAAAGTTATAGAAAAAAATTTTGTTTGCAATTTTTATATGTTTATAGCACAATCTTGTGTTTTTTTTCAACAAACCTTTTAGTTTTAAAAATATTTACCTCTACCAAATGGTCGAGATTTCATTTTAAGATTAACGTATACAATTTCATATGGATTCATGTGGATTTCTTTAGCTTTGCATACCTCTACCATGGCCATACCGGCTCGTCAAAGCCTGATCCAGTCAGATCTCAGAAGCTCAGCAGGGCCGGGCCTGGTTAGTACTTGGATGGGAGACACTGGGAATTCCAGGTGCCACAGGGGGGCGCCAGTGGCAAGAACTGTCGTTGTGTCCTTAGGTAAGGCACATCATCCACATTGCCTAGTATGAAAGTGGTGTGTGTGTGAATGGTGGTGGTGGTCGTCGATTGGCAGGCTCGCTTCCGTCAGTCTGCCCCAGGGCAGCTGTGGCTACAATAGTAGTTTACCACGACCGGGTCTGGAGTGAATGAATAATGCTCTGTAAAGCGTCTTTGAGTGTCCTGAAAAGCGCTATATAAAACTGATGCATTATTATTATTATTATTACCAATTAGTAGAAATGGCTAAATCAGTTTAAGTTGAATTAAGCAGACGTCTTATTGAAATATAGTGACTCAAAATGTGCTAAACCATTTGGTCGAGGAGGGCTAAAGTTATAACCGTTGTCATCTTTTCATGGCCGAAAAATGCTTTTCAGCACTTAAGGAGCATTCGCTGATCATGTAGCAATACTACCTGTAGTAGTAAAAACGTGTTCAAACTAAAGCTGATAAATACAATTCTGTGGCCAGGAAAGCCCGATGTCTTCATTGCGTTATGATGCATTCTGGCTGAACATAACAAGTGAAGTTGTGGAAAAACTACAAAAGATATCAAAGCCATTTTTGCTGTGCAAGTAGGGCTTTGGGACTTGTACAACATACATTTAGAATCTTGGTTCTATTTCGTTCTATGCTAAAGTTATAACGTTGTCATCTTTTTATGGCCGCAAAATCCTTTTCAGCGCTTAACGAACATTCTCTGACCATGTATGCAATACTACCTTTAGTAGTAAAAACTTATTCAAACTACACTGTGTGGAGGCTTCTCTTGCTAAACTGACATGATTTTAGTCTTAAACATGCTGATAAATACAATTTTGTGGCCAGGAAATCCCTATGTGTTCAATGCGTTATAATGCATTCTGGCTGAACATAACAAGTGAAGTTGTGGAAAAACTACAAAAGATATCAAAGCCATTTTTGCTGTGCAAGTAGGGCTTTGGGACCTGTACAAAATACATTTAGAATCTTGGTTCTATTTCGTTCTATGCTAAATTTATAACCATTGTCATCGTTTCATGGCCGAAAAATGCTGTTCAGCACTTAAGGAGCATTCTCTGACCATGTATGCAATACTACCTTTGGAAGTAAAAACTTGTTAAAACTACACTGTGTGGAGGTATCTCATGTTAAAATTATATGATTTTAGTCTTAAACATACTGATAAATACAATTTTGTGGCCAAGATAGCCCTATGGCTTCTAAGCATTAGAATGCATTCTGGTTGAACATAACAAGTGAAGTTGTGGAAAAACTACAAAAGATTGCATTTTTGCTGTGCTAGTAGGTCTTTGGGACCTGTTCAAAATACATTTGGAATCTTGGTTCTATCTCGTTCTATGCTGAAGTTATAACCGTTATCATCTTTTTATGCCCTCAAATTGCTTTTGAGCGCATAATAAGCATTTTGAGACAATGTATGCAATCCTGACTTTACAAGTAAAAACTTGTTAAAACTACACTGTGTGGAGGCTTCTCATACTAAAATGACATGATTTTAGTCTTAAAGATGCTGATGAATACAATTTTGTGACCAGGATAGCCCTATGTGTTTTATGCGTTATAATGCATTCTGGCTGGATAGAACAAGTGAAGTTGTGGAAAAACTACAAAAGATATCAATTCCATTTTTGCTGAGTTGGTAGGGCTTTGGGACCTGTACAAAATACATTTGGAATCTTGGTTCTATCTCATTCTATGCTGAAGTTATAACCGTTATCATCTTTTTATGCCCAGAAAATTGCTTTTGAGCGCATAATAAGCATTTTGAGACAATGTTTGCAATCCTGACTTTAGAAGTAAAAACTTGTTAAAACTACACTGTGTGGAGGCTTCGCATGCTAAAGTTACATGATTTTACACTTAAACATGCTGATAAATAGAATTGTGTGGCCAGGATAGCCCTATGGCTTCTATGCCTTACAATGCATTCTGGCTGAACATAACAAGTGAAGTTGTGGAAAAACTACAAAAGATGTCAATGCCATTTTTGCTGTGCAAGTAGGGCTTTGGGACCTGTACAAAATACATTTGGAATCTTGGTTCTATCTCATTCTATGCTGAAGTTATAACCGTTGTCATCTTTTTATGACCGCAAATTGCTTCTGAGCGTATAATAAGCATTCAGAGACAACATATGCAATCCTGACTTTAGAAGTAAAAACATGTTAAAACTACACTGTGTGGAGGCTTCTCATGCTAAAGTTACATGATTTTACACGTAAACATGCTGATAAATATAATTGTGTGGCCAGGATAGCCCTATGGCTTCTATGCGTTACAATGCATTCTGGCTGAACATAACACGTGAAGTTGTAGAAAAACTAAAAAAGATGTCAATGCCATTTTTGCTGTGCAAGTAGGGGTTTGGGACCTGTACAAAATACATTTGGAATCTTGGTTCTATCTCATTCTATGCTGAAGTTATAACCGTTGTCATCTTTTTATGACCGCAAATTGCCTCTGAGCGCATAATAAGCATTCTGAGACACTGTATGCAATCCTGACTTTAGAAGTAAAAACTTGTTAAAACTACACTGTGTGGAGGCTTCTCATGCTAAAGTTACATGATTTTACACGTAAACATGCTGATAAATATAATTGTGTGGCCAGGATAGCCCTATGGCTTCTATGCGTTACAATGCATTCTGGCTGAACATAACGAGAGAAGTTGTGGAAAAACTACAAAAGATGTCAATGCCCTTTTTGCTGTGCAAGTAGGGCTTTGGGACCTGTACAAAATACATTTGGAATCTTGGTTCTATCTCATTCTATGCTGAAGTTATAACCGTTGTCATCTTTTTATGACCGCAAATTGCTTCTGAGCGCATAATAAGCATTCAGAGACAACATATGCAATCCTGACTTTAGAAGTAAAAACATGTTAAAACTACACTGTGTGGAGGCTTCTCATGCTAAAGTTACATGATTTTACACGTAAACATGCTGATAAATATAATTGTGTGGCCGGGATAGCCCTATGGCTTCTATGCGTTACAATGCATTCTGGCTGAACATAACAAGTGAAGTTGTGGAAAAACTACAAAAGATGTCAATGCCATTTTTGCTGTGCAAGTAGGGCTTTGGGACCTGTACAAAATATATTTGGAATCTTGGTTCTATCTCATTCTATGCTGAAGTTATAACCGTTGTCATCTTTTTATGACCGCAAATTGCTTCTGAGCGCATAACAAGCATTCTGAGACAATGTATGCAATCCTGACTTTAGAAGTAAAAACTTGTTAAAACTACACTGTGTGGAGGCTTCTCATGCTAAAGTTACATGATTTTACACGTAAACATGCTGATAAATATAATTGTGTGGCCAGGGTAGCCTTATGGCTTCTATGCGTTACAATGCATTCTGGCTGAACATAACACGTGAAGTTGTGGAAAAACTAAAAAAGATGTCAATGCCATTTTTGCTGTGCAAGTAGGGCTTTGGGACGTGTACAAAATACATTTGGAATCTTGGTTCTATCTCATTTTATGCTGAAGTTATAACCGTTGTCATCTTTTTATCACCGCAAATTGCTTCTGAGCGCATAATAAGCATTCTGAGACATTGTATGCAATCCTGACTTTAGAAGTAAAAACATGTTAAAGCTACACTGTGTGGAGGCTTCTCATGCTAAAGTTACATGATTTTACACGTAAACATGCTGATAAATATAATTGTGTGGCCAGGATAGCCCTATGGCTTCTATGCGTCACAATGCATTCTGGCTGAACATAACAAGTGAAGTTGTGGAAAAACTACAAAAGATGTCAATGCCATTTTTGCTGTGCAAGTAGGGCTTTGGGACCTGTACAAAATATATTTGGAATCTTGGTTCTATCTCATTCTATGCTGAAGTTATAACCGTTGTCATCTTTTTATGACCGCAAATTGCTTCTGAGCGCATAATAAGCATTCTGAGACAATGTATGCAATCCTGACTTTAGAAGTAAAAACATGTTAAAACTACACTGTGTGGAGGCTTCTCATGCTAAAGTTACATGATTTTACACGTAAACATGCTGATAAATAGAATTGTGTGGCCAGGATAGCCCTATGGCTTCTATGCGTTACAATGCATTCTGGCTGAACATAACACGTGAAGTTGTGGAAAAACTAAAAAAGATGTCAATGCCATTTTTGCTGTGCAAGTAGGGCTTTGGAACCTGTACAAAATACATTTTGAATCTTGGTTCTATCTCATTCTATGCTGAAGTTATAACCGTTGTCATCTTTTTATGACCGCAAATTGCTTCTGAGCGCATAATAAGCATTCTGAGACAATGTATGCAATCCTGACTTTAGAAGTAAAAACATGTTAAAACTACACTGTGTGGAGGCTTCTCATGCTAAAGTTACATGATTTTACACGTAAACATGCTGATAAATATAATTGTGTGGCCAGGATAGCCCTATGGCTTCTATGCGTTACAATGCATTCTGGCTGAACATAACAAGTGAAGTTGTGGAAAAACTACAAAAGATGTCAATGCCATTTTTGCTGTGCAAGTAGGGCTTTGGGACCTGTACAAAATACATTTGGAATCTTGGTTCTATCTCATTCTATGCTGAAGTTATAACCGTTGTCATCTTTTTATGACCGCAAATTGCTTCTGAGCGCATAATAAGCATTCTGAGACAATGTATGCAATCCTGACTTTAGAAGTAAAAACATGTTAAAACTACACTGTGTGGAGGCTTCTCATGCTAAAGGTACATGATTTTACACGTAAACATGCTGATAAATAGAATTGTGTGGCCAGGATAGCCCTATGGCTTCTATGCGTTACAATGCATTCTGGTTGAACATAACAAGTGAAGTTGTGGAAAAACTACAAAAGATGTCAATGCCATTTTTGCTGTGCAAGTAGGGCTTTGGGACCTGTACAAAATATATTTGGAATCTTGGTTCTATCTCATTCTATGCTGAAGTTATAACCGTTGTCATCTTTTTATGACCGCAAATTGCCTCTGAGCGCATAATAAGCATTCTGAGACACTGTATGCAATCCTGACTTTAGAAGTAAAAACTTGTTAAAACTACACTGTGTGGAGGCTTCTCATGCTAAAGTTACATGATTTTACGCTTAAACATGCTGATAAATAGAATTGTGTGTCCAGGATAGCCCTATGGCTTCTATGCGTTACAATGCATTCTGGCTGAACATAACAAGTGAAGTTGTGGAAAAACTAAAAAAGATGTCAATGCCATTTTTGCTGTGCAAGTAGGGCTTTGGAACCTGTACAAAATACATTTTGAATCTTGGTTCTATCTCATTCTATGCTGAAGTTATAACCGTTGTCATCTTTTTATGACCGCAAATTGCTTCTGAGCGCATAATAAGCATTCTGAGACAATGTATGCAATCCTGACTTTAGAAGTAAAAACATGTTAAAACTACACTGTGTGGAGGCTTCTCATGCTAAAGTTACATGATTTTACGCTTAAACATGCTGATAAATAGAATTGTGTGGCCAGGATAGCCCTATGGCTTCTATGCGTTACAATGCATTCTGGCTGAACATAACACGTGAAGTTGTGGAAAAACTACAAAAGATGTCAATGCCATTTTTGCTGTGCAAGTAGGGCTTTGGAACCTGTACAAAATACATTTTGAATCTTGGTTCTATCTCATTCTATGCTGAAGTTATAACCGTTGTCATCTTTTTATGACCGCAAATTGCTTCTGAGCGCATAATAAGCATTCTGAGACAATGTATGCAATCCTGACTTTAGAAGTAAAAACATGTTAAAACTACACTGTGTGGAGGCTTCTCATGCTAAAGTTACATGATTTTACACGTAAACATGCTGAGAAATAGAATTATGTGGCCAGGACAGCCCTATGGCTTCTATGCGTTACAATGCATTCTGGCTGAACATAACAAGTGAAGTTGTGGAAAAACTAAAAAAGATGTCAATGCCATTTTTGCTGTGCAAGTAGGGCTTTGGAACCTGTACAAAATACATTTGGAATCTTGGTTCTATCTCATTCTATGCTGAAGTTATAACCGTTGTCATCTTTTTATGACCGCAAATTGCTTCTGAGCGTATAATAAGCATTCAGAGACAACATATGCAATCCTGACTTTAGAAGTAAAAACATGTTAAAACTACACTGTGTGGAGGCTTCTCATGCTAAAGTTACATGGTTTCACGTTTAAACATGCTGATAAATAGAATTGTGTGGCCAGGATAGACCTATGGCTTCTATGCTTTACAATGCATTCTGGCTGAACATAACAAGTGAAGTTGTGTAAAAACTACAAAAGATGTCAATGCCATTTTTGCTGTGCAAGTAGGGCTTTGGGACCTGTACAAAATACATTTTGAATCTTGGTTCTATCTCATTCTATGCTGAAGTTATAACCGTTGTCATCTTTTTATGACCGCAAATTGCTTCTGAGCGCATAATAAGCATTCTGAGACAATGTATGCAATCCTGACTTTAGAAGTAAAAACATGTTAAAACTACACTGTGTGGAGGCTTCTCATGCTAAAGTTACATGATTTTACACGTAAACATGCTGATAAATAGAATTGTGTGGCCAGGATAGCCCTATGGCTTCTATGCGTTACAATGCATTCTGGCTGAACATAACACGTGAAGTTGTGGAAAAACTAAAAAAGATGTCAATGCCATTTTTGCTGTGCAAGTAGGGCTTTGGAACCTGTACAAAATACATTTTGAATCTTGGTTCTATCTCATTCTATGCTGAAGTTATAACCGTTGTCATCTTTTTATGACCGCAAATTGCTTCTGAGCGCATAATAAGCATTCTGAGACAATGTATGCAATCCTGACTTTAGAAGTAAAAACATGTTAAAACTACACTGTGTGGAGGCTTCTCATGCTAAAGTTACATGGTTTCACGTTTAAACATGCTGATAAATAGAATTGTGTGGCCAGGATAGACCTATGGCTTCTATGCTTTACAATGCATTCTGGCTGAACATAACACGTGAAGTTGTGGAAAAACTACAAAAGATGTCAATGCCATTTTTGCTGTGCAAGTAGGGCTTTGGAACCTGTACAAAATACATTTGGAATCTTGGTTCTATCTCATTCTATGCTGAAGTTATAACCGTTGTCATCTTTTTATGACCGCAAATTGCTTCTGAGCGCATAATAAGCATTCTGAGACAATGTATGCAATCCTGACTTTAGAAGTAAAAACATGTTAAAACTACACTGTGTGGAGGCTTCTCATGCTAAAGTTACATGATTTTACACGTAAACATGCTGATAAATATAATTGTGTGGCCAGGATAGCCCTATGGCTTCTATGCGTTACAATGCATTCTGGCTGAACATAACACGTGAAGTTGTGGAAAAACTAAAAAAGATGTCAATGCCATTTTTGCTGTGCAAGTAGGGCTTTGGAACCTGTACAAAATACATTTTGAATCTTGGTTCTATCTCATTCTATGCTGAAGTTATAACCGTTGTCATCTTTTTATGACCGCAAATTGCTTCTGAGCGTATAATAAGCATTCAGAGACAACATATGCAATCCTGACTTTAGAAGTAAAAACATGTTAAAACTACACTGTGTCGAGGCTTCTAATGCTAAAGGTACATGGTTTCACGTTTAAACATGCTGATAAATAGAATTGTGTGGCCAGGATAGCCCTATGGCTTCTATGCGTCACAATGCATTCTGGCTGAACATAACAAGTGAAGTTGTGGAAAAACTACAAAAGATGTCAATGCCATTTTTGCTGTGCAAGTAGGGCTTTGGAACCTGTACAAAATACATTTGGAATCTTGGTTCTATCTCATTCTATGCTGAAGTTATAACCGTTGTCATCTTTTTATGACCGCAAATTGCCTCTGAGCGCATAATAAGCATTCTGAGACACTGTATGCAATCCTGACTTTAGAAGTAAAAACTTGTTAAAACTACACTGTGTGGAGGCTTCTCATGCTAAAGTTACATGATTTTACGCTTAAACATGCTGATAAATAGAATTGTGTGGCCAGGATAGCCCTATGGCTTCTATGCGTTACAATGCATTCTGGCTGAACATAACACGTGAAGTTGTGGAAAAACTAAAAAAGATGTCAATGCCATTTTTGCTGTGCAAGTAGGGCTTTGGAACCTGTACAAAATACATTTTGAATCTTGGTTCTATCTCATTCTATGCTGAAGTTATAACCGTTGTCATCTTTTTATGACCGCAAATTGCTTCTGAGCGCATAATAAGCATTCTGAGACAATGTATGCAATCCTGACTTTAGAAGTAAAAACATGTTAAAACTACACTGTGTGGAGGCTTCTCATGCTAAAGTTACATGATTTTACACGTAAACATGCTGAGAAATAGAATTATGTGGCCAGGATAGCCCTATGGCTTCTATGCGTTACAATGCATTCTGCTGAACATAACAAGTGAAGTTGTGTAAAAACTACAAAAGATGTCAATGCCATTTTTGCTGTGCAAGTAGGGCTTTGGAACCTGTACAAAATACATTTGGAATCTTGGTTCTATCTCATTCTATGCTGAAGTTATAACCGTTGTCATCTTTTTATGACCGCAAATTGCTTCTGAGCGTATAATAAGCATTCAGAGACAACATATGCAATCCTGACTTTAGAAGTAAAAACATGTTAAAACTACACTGTGTGGAGGCTTCTCATGCTAAAGTTACATGATTTTACACGTAAACATGCTGAGAAATAGAATTTTGTGTCCAGGATAGCCCTATGGCTTCTATGCGTTACAATGCATTCTGGCTGAACATAACACGTGAAGTTGTGGAAAAACTAAAAAAGATGTCAATGCCATTTTTGCTGTGCAAGTAGGGCTTTGGAACCTGTACAAAATACATTTTGAATCTTGGTTCTATCTCATTCTATGCTGAAGTTATAACCGTTGTCATCTTTTTATGACCGCAAATTGCTTCTGAGCGCATAATAAGCATTCTGAGACAATGTATGCAATCCTGACTTTAGAAGTAAAAACATGTTAAAACTACACTGTGTGGAGGCTTCTCATGCTAAAGTTACATGATTTTACGCTTAAACATGCTGATAAATAGAATTGTGTGGCCAGGATAGCCCTATGGCTTCTATGCGTTACAATGCATTCTGGCTGAACATAACAAGTGAAGTTGTGGAAAAACTACAAAAGATGTCAATGCCATTTTTGCTGTGCAAGTAGGGCTTTGGAACCTGTACAAAATACATTTGGAATCTTGGTTCTATCTCATTCTATGCTGAAGTTATAACCGTTGTCATCTTTTTATGACCGCAAATTGCTTCTGAGCGCATAATAAGCATTCTGAGACAATGTATGCAATCCTGACTTTAGAAGTAAAAACATGTTAAAACTACACTGTGTGGAGGCTTCTCATGCTAAAGTTACATGGTTTCACGTTTAAACATGCTGATAAATAGAATTGTGTGGCCAGGATAGACCTATGGCTTCTATGCTTTACAATGCATTCTGGCTGAACATAACAAGTGAAGTTGTGTAAAAACTACAAAAGATGTCAATGCCATTTTTGCTGTGCAAGTAGGGCTTTGGGACCTGTACAAAATACATTTGGAATCTTGGTTCTATCTCATTCTATGCTGAAGTTATAACCGTTGTCATCTTTTTATGACCGCAAATTGCTTCTGAGCGCATAATAAGCATTCTGAGACAATGTATGCAATCCTGACTTTAGAAGTAAAAACATGTTAAAACTACACTGTGTGGAGGCTTCTCATGCTAAAGTTACATGATTTTACACGTAAACATGCTGATAAATAGAATTGTGTGGCCAGGATAGCCCTATGGCTTCTATGCGTTACAATGCATTCTGGCTGAACATAACACGTGAAGTTGTGGAAAAACTAAAAAAGATGTCAATGCCATTTTTGCTGTGCAAGTAGGGCTTTGGAACCTGTACAAAATACATTTGGAATCTTGGTTCTATCTCATTCTATGCTGAAGTTATAACCGTTGTCATCTTTTTATGACCGCAAATTGCTTCTGAGCGCATAATAAGCATTCTGAGACAATGTATGCAATCCTGACTTTAGAAGTAAAAACATGTTAAAACTACACTGTGTGGAGGCTTCTCATGCTAAAGTTACATGATTTTACACGTAAACATGCTGATAAATAGAATTGTGTGGCCAGGATAGCCCTATGGCTTCTATGCGTTACAATGCATTCTGGCTGAACATAACACGTGAAGTTGTGGAAAAACTAAAAAAGATGTCAATGCCATTTTTGCTGTGCAAGTAGGGCTTTGGAACCTGTACAAAATACATTTGGAATCTTGGTTCTATCTCATTCTATGCTGAAGTTATAACCGTTGTCATCTTTTTATGACCGCAAATTGCTTCTGAGCGTATAATAAGCATTCAGAGACAACATATGCAATCCTGACTTTAGAAGTAAAAACATGTTAAAACTACACTGTGTGGAGGCTTCTCATGCTAAAGTTACATGGTTTCACGTTTAAACATGCTGATAAATAGAATTGTGTGGCCAGGATAGCCCTATGGCTTCTATGCGTTACAATGCATTCTGGCTGAACATAACAAGTGAAGTTGTGGAAAAACTAAAAAAGATGTCAATGCCATTTTTGCTGTGCAAGTAGGGCTTTGGAACCTGTACAAAATACATTTTGAATCTTGGTTCTATCTCATTCTATGCTGAAGTTATAACCGTTGTCATCTTTTTATGACCGCAAATTGCTTCTGAGCGCATAATAAGCATTCTGAGACAATGTATGCAATCCTGACTTTAGAAGTAAAAACATGTTAAAACTACACTGTGTGGAGGCTTCTCATGCTAAAGTTACATGGTTTCACGTTTAAACATGCTGATAAATAGAATTGTGTGGCCAGGATAGACCTATGGCTTCTATGCTTTACAATGCATTCTGGCTGAACATAACACGTGAAGTTGTGGAAAAACTAAAAAACATGTCAATGCCATTTTTGCTGTGCAAGTAGGGCTTTGGAACCTGTACAAAATACATTTGGAATCTTGGTTCTATCTCATTCTATGCTGAAGTTATAACCGTTGTCATCTTTTTATGACCGCAAATTGCTTCTGAGCGCATAATAAGCATTCTGAGACAATGTATGCAATCCTGACTTAAGAAGTAAAAACATGTTAAAACTACACTTTGTGGAGGCTTCTCATGCTAAAGTTACATGATTTTACACGTAAACATGCTGATAAATATAATTGTGTGGCCAGGATAGCCCTATGGCTTCTATGCGTTACAATGCATTCTGGCTGAACATAACAAGTGAAGTTGTGGAAAAACTACAAAAGATGTCAATGCCATTTTTGCTGTGCAAGTAGGGCTTTGGAACCTGTACAAAATACATTTGGAATCTTGGTTCTATCTCATTCTATGCTGAAGTTATAACCGTTGTCATCTTTTTATGACCGCAAATTGCTTCTGAGCGTATAATAAGCATTCAGAGACAACATATGCAATCCTGACTTTAGAAGTAAAAACATGTTAAAACTACACTGTGTGGAGGCTTCTCATGCTAAAGTTACATGGTTTCACGTTTAAACATGCTGATAAATAGAATTGTGTGGCCAGGATAGACCTATGGCTTCTATGCTTTACAATGCATTCTGGCTGAACATAACAAGTGAAGTTGTGTAAAAACTACAAAAGATGTCAATGCCATTTTTGCTGTGCAAGTAGGGCTTTGGGACCTGTACAAAATACATTTGGAATCTTGGTTCTATCTCATTCTATGCTGAAGTTATAACCGTTGTCATCTTTTTATGACCGCAAATTGCTTCTGAGCGCATAATAAGCATTCTGAGACCATGTATGCAATCCTGACTTTAGAAGTAAAAACTTGTTAAAACTACACTGTGTGGAGGCTTCGGATGCTAAAGTTACATGATTTTACGCTTAAACATGCTGATAAATAGAATTGTGTGGCCAGGATAGCCCTATGGCTTCTATGCGTTACAATGCATTCTGGCTGAACATAACACGTGAAGTTGTGGAAAAACTAAAAAAGATGTCAATGCCATTTTTGCTGTGCAAGTAGGGCTTTGGAACCTGTACAAAATACATTTGGAATCTTGGTTCTATCTCATTCTATGCTGAAGTTATAACCGTTGTCATCTTTTTATGACCGCAAATTGCTTCTGAGCGCATAATAAGCATTCTGAGACAATGTATGCAATCCTGACTTTAGAAGTAAAAACATGTTAAAACTACACTGTGTGGAGGCTTCTCATGCTAAAGTTACATGATTTTACACGTAAACATGCTGAGAAATAGAATTATGTGGCCAGGATAGCCCTATGGCTTCTATGCGTTACAATGCATTCTGGCTGAACATAACAAGTGAAGTTGTGGAAAAACTAAAACAGATGTCAATGCCATTTTTGCTGTGCAAGTAGGGCTTTGGAACCTGTACAAAATACATTTTGAATCTTGGTTCTATCTCATTCTATGCTGAAGTTATAACCGTTGTCATCTTTTTATGACCGCAAATTGCTTCTGAGCGCATAATAAGCATTCTGAGACAATGTATGCAATCCTGACTTTAGAAGTAAAAACATGTTAAAACTACACTGTGTGGAGGCTTCTCATGCTAAAGTTACATGGTTTCACGTTTAAACATGCTGATAAATAGAATTGTGTGGCCAGGATAGACCTATGGCTTCTATGCTTTACAATGCATTCTGGCTGAACATAACAAGTGAAGTTGTGTAAAAACTACAAAAGATGTCAATGCCATTTTTGCTGTGCAAGTAGGGCTTTGGGACCTGTACAAAATACATTTGGAATCTTGGTTCTATCTCATTCTATGCTGAAGTTATAACCGTTGTCATCTTTTTATGACCGCAAATTGCTTCTGAGCGCATAATAAGCATTCTGAGACAATGTATGCAATCCTGACTTTAGAAGTAAAAACATGTTAAAACTACACTGTGTGGAGGCTTCTCATGCTAAAGTTACATGATTTTACACGTAAACATGCTGAGAAATAGAATTTTGTGTCCAGGATAGCCCTATGGCTTCTATGCGTTACAATGCATTCTGGCTGAACATAACACGTGAAGTTGTGGAAAAACTAAAACAGATGTCAATGCCATTTTTGCTGTGCAAGTAGGGCTTTGGAACCTGTACAAAATACATTTTGAATCTTGGTTCTATCTCATTCTATGCTGAAGTTATAACCGTTGTCATCTTTTTATGACCGCAAATTGCTTCTGAGCGCATAATAAGCATTCTGAGACAATGTATGCAATCCTGACTTTAGAAGTAAAAACTTGTTAAAACTACACTGTGTGGAGGCTTCGGATGCTAAAGTTACATGGTTTTACGCTTAAACATGCTGATAAATAGAATTGTGTGGCCAGGATAGCCCTATGGCTTCTATGCGTTACAATGCATTCTGGCTGAACATAACACGTGAAGTTGTGGTAAAACTAAAAAAGATGTCAATGCCATTTTTGCTGTGCAAGTAGGGCTTTGGAACCTGTACAAAATACATTTGGAATCTTGGTTCTATCTCATTCTATGCTGAAGTTATAACCGTTGTCATCTTTTTATGACCGCAAATTGCTTCTGAGCGTATAATAAGCATTCAGAGACAACATATGCAATCCTGACTTTAGAAGTAAAAACATGTTAAAACTACACTGTGTGGAGGCTTCTCATGCTAAAGTTACATGGTTTCACGTTTAAACATGCTGATAAATAGAATTGTGTGGCCAGAATAGACCTATGGCTTCTATGCTTTACAATGCATTCTGGCTGAACATAACACGTGAAGTTGTGGAAAAACTAAAACAGATGTCAATGCCATTTTTGCTGTGCAAATAGGGCTTTGGAACCTGTACAAAATACATTTTGAATCTTGGTTCTATCTCATTCTATGCTGAAGTTATAACCGTTGTCATCTTTTTATGACCGCAAATTGCTTCTGAGCGCATAATAAGCATTCTGAGACAATGTATGCAATCCTGACTTTAGAAGTAAAAACATGTTAAAACTACACTGTGTGGAGGCTTCTCATGCTAAAGTTACATGATTTTACACGTAAACATGCTGAGAAATAGAATTATGTGGCCAGGATAGCCCTATGGCTTCTATGCGTTACAATGCATTCTGGCTGAACATAACAAGTGAAGTTGTGGAAAAACTAAAACAGATGTCAATGCCATTTTTGCTGTGCAAGTAGGGCTTTGGAACCTGTACAAAATACATTTGGAATCTTGGTTCTATCTCATTCTATGCTGAAGTTATAACCGTTGTCATCTTTTTATGACCGCAAATTGCTTCTGAGCGCATAATGAGCATTCTGAGACAATGTATGCAATCCTGACTTTAGAAGTAAAAACATGTTAAAACTACACTGTGTGGAGGCTTCTCATGCTAAAGGTACATGGTTTCACGTTTAAACATGCTGATAAATAGAATTGTGTGGCCAGGATAGACCTATGGCTTCTATGCTTTACAATGCATTCTGGCTGAACATAACAAGTGAAGTTGTGGAAAAACTACAAAAGATGTCAATGCCATTTTTGCTGTGCAAGTAGGGCTTTGGAACCTGTACAAAATACATTTGGAATCTTGGTTCTATCTCATTCTATGCTGAAGTTATAACCGTTGTCATCTTTTTATGACCGCAAATTGCTTCTGAGCGCATAATAAGCATTCTGAGACAATGTATGCAATCCTGACTTTAGAAGTAAAAACATGTTAAAACTACACTGTGTGGAGGCTTCTCATGCTAAAGTTACATGATTTTACACGTAAACATGCTGATAAATAGAATTGTGTGGCCAGGATAGCCCTATGGCTTCTATGCGTTACAATGCATTCTGGCTGAACATAACAAGTGAAGTTGTGGAAAAACTAAAAAAGATGTCAATGCCATTTTTGCTGTGCAAGTAGGGCTTTGGAACCTGTACAAAATACATTTGGAATCTTGGTTCTATCTCATTCTATGCTGAAGTTATAACCGTTGTCATCTTTTTATGACCGCAAATTGCTTCTGAGCGCATAATAAGCATTCTGAGACAATGTATGCAATCCTGACTTTAGAAGTAAAAACATGTTAAAACTACACTGTGTGGAGGCTTCTCATGCTAAAGTTACATGATTTTACGTTTAAACATGCTGATAAATAGAATTGTGTGGCCAGGATAGCCCTATGGCTTCTATGCGTTACAATGCATTCTGGCTGAACATAACAAGTGAAGTTGTGGAAAAACTACAAAAGATGTCAATGCCATTTTTGCTGTGCAAGTAGGGCTTTGGAACCTGTACAAAATACATTTGGAATCTTGGTTCTATCTCATTCTATGCTGAAGTTATAACCGTTGTCATCTTTTTATGACCGCAAATTGCTTCTGAGCGCATAATAAGCATTCTGAGACAATGTATGCAATCCTGACTTTAGAAGTAAAAACATGTTAAAACTACACTGTGTGGAGGCTTCTCATGCTAAAGTTACATGATTTTACGCTTAAACATGCTGATAAATAGAATTGTGTGGCCAGGATAGCCCTATGGCTTCTATGCGTTACAATGCATTCTGGCTGAACATAACACGTGAAGTTGTGGAAAAACTAAAAAAGATGTCAATGCCATTTTTGCTGTGCAAGTAGGGCTTTGGAACCTGTACAAAATACATTTGGAATCTTGGTTCTATCTCATTCTATGCTGAAGTTATAACCGTTGTCATCTTTTTATGACCGCAAATTGCTTCTGAGCGCATAATAAGCATTCTGAGACAATGTATGCAATCCTGACTTTAGAAGTAAAAACATGTTAAAACTACACTGTGTGGAGGCTTCTCATGCTAAAGTTACATGGTTTCACGTTTAAACATGCTGATAAATAGAATTGTGTGGCCAGGATAGACCTATGGCTTCTATGCTTTACAATGCATTCTGGCTGAACATAACAAGTGAAGTTGTGTAAAAACTACAAAAGATGTCAATGCCATTTTTGCTGTGCAAGTAGGGCTTTGGGACCTGTACAAAATACATTTGGAATCTTGGTTCTATCTCATTCTATGCTGAAGTTATAACCGTTGTCATCTTTTTATGACCGCAAATTGCTTCTGAGCGCATAATAAGCATTCTGAGACCATGTATGCAATCCTGACTTTAGAAGTAAAAACTTGTTAAAACTACACTGTGTGGAGGCTTCGGATGCTAAAGTTACATGATTTTACGCTTAAACATGCTGATAAATAGAATTGTGTGGCCAGGATAGCCCTATGGCTTCTATGCGTTACAATGCATTCTGGCTGAACATAACACGTGAAGTTGTGGAAAAACTAAAAAAGATGTCAATGCCATTTTTGCTGTGCAAGTAGGGCTTTGGAACCTGTACAAAATACATTTTGAATCTTGGTTCTATCTCATTCTATGCTGAAGTTATAACCGTTGTCATCTTTTTATGACCGCAAATTGCTTCTGAGCGCATAATAAGCATTCTGAGACAATGTATGCAATCCTGACTTTAGAAGTAAAAACATGTTAAAACTACACTTTGTGGAGGCTTCTCATGCTAAAGTTACATGATTTTACACGTAAACATGCTGAGAAATATAATTGTGTGGCCAGGATAGCCCTATGGCTTCTATGCGTTACAATGCATTCTGGCTGAACATAACAAGTGAAGTTGTGGAAAAACTAAAAAAGATGTCAATGCCATTTTTGCTGTGCAAGTAGGGCTTTGGAACCTGTACAAAATACATTTGGAATCTTGGTTCTATCTCATTCTATGCTGAAGTTATAACCGTTGTCATCTTTTTATGACCGCAAATTGCTTCTGAGCGCATAATAAGCATTCTGAGACAATGTATGCAATCCTGACTTTAGAAGTAAAAACATGTTAAAACTACACTGTGTGGAGGCTTCTCATGCTAAAGTTACATGATTTTACGTTTAAACATGCTGATAAATAGAATTGTGTGGCCAGGATAGCCCTATGGCTTCTATGCGTTACAATGCATTCTGGCTGAACATAACAAGTGAAGTTGTGGAAAAACTACAAAAGATGTCAATGCCATTTTTGCTGTGCAAGTAGGGCTTTGGAACCTGTACAAAATACATTTGGAATCTTGGTTCTATCTCATTCTATGCTGAAGTTATAACCGTTGTCATCTTTTTATGACCGCAAATTGCTTCTGAGCGCATAATAAGCATTCTGAGACAATGTATGCAATCCTGACTTTAGAAGTAAAAACATGTTAAAACTACACTGTGTGGAGGCTTCTCATGCTAAAGTTACATGATTTTACACGTAAACATGCTGATAAATAGAATTGTGTGGCCAGGATAGCCCTATGGCTTCTATGCGTTACAATGCATTCTGGCTGAACATAACACGTGAAGTTGTGGAAAAACTAAAAAAGATGTCAATGCCATTTTTGCTGTGCAAGTAGGGCTTTGGAACCTGTACAAAATACATTTGGAATCTTGGTTCTATCTCATTCTATGCTGAAGTTATAACCGTTGTCATCTTTTTATGACCGCAAATTGCTTCTGAGCGCATAATAAGCATTCTGAGACAATGTATGCAATCCTGACTT
Organism: Odontamblyopus rebecca; assembly: GCA_030686955.1. Taxonomy (NCBI): domain Eukaryota; kingdom Metazoa; phylum Chordata; class Actinopteri; order Gobiiformes; family Gobiidae; genus Odontamblyopus; species Odontamblyopus rebecca. The sequence continues at coordinate 32,216,641 of CM060658.1, forward strand.
TAGAAGTAAAAACATGTTAAAACTACACTGTGTGGAGGCTTCTCATGCTAAAGTTACATGATTTTACGTAAACATGCTGATAAATATAATTGTGTGGCCAGGATAGCCCTATGGCTTCTATGCGTTACAATGCATTCTGGCTGAACATAACAAGTGAAGTTGTGGAAAAACTACAAAAGATGTCAATGCCATTTTTGCTGTGCAAGTAGGGCTTTGGAACCTGTACAAAATACATTTGGAATCTTGGTTCTATCTCATTCTATGCTGAAGTTATAACCGTTGTCATCTTTTTATGACCGCAAATTGCTTCTGAGCGCATAATAAGCATTCTGAGACAATGTATGCAATCCTGACTTTAGAAGTAAAAACATGTTAAAACTACACTGTGTGGAGGCTTCTCATGCTAAAGTTACATGGTTTCACGTTTAAACATGCTGATAAATAGAATTGTGTGGCCAGGATAGACCTATGGCTTCTATGCTTTACAATGCATTCTGGCTGAACATAACAAGTGAAGTTGTGGAAAAACTACAAAAGATGTCAATGCCATTTTTGCTGTGCAAGTAGGGCTTTGGAACCTGTACAAAATACATTTGGAATCTTGGTTCTATCTCATTCTATGCTGAAGTTATAACCGTTGTCATCTTTTATGACCGCAAATTGCTTCTGAGCGCATAATAAGCATTCTGAGACAATGTATGCAATCCTGACTTTAGAAGTAAAAACATGTTAAAACTACACTGTGTGGAGGCTTCTCATGCTAAAGTTACATGATTTTACACGTAAACATGCTGATAAATAGAATTGTGTGGCCAGGATAGCCCTATGGCTTCTATGCGTTACAATGCATTCTGGCTGAACATAACAAGTGAAGTTGTGGAAAAACTACAAAAGATGTCAATGCCATTTTTGCTGTGCAAGTAGGGCTTTGGAACCTGTACAAAATACATTTGGAATCTTGGTTCTATCTCATTCTATGCTGAAGTTATAACCGTTGTCATCTTTTTATGACCGCAAATTGCTTCTGAGCGCATAATAAGCATTCTGAGACAATGTATGCAATCCTGACTTTAGAAGTAAAAACATGTTAAAACTACACTGTGTGGAGGCTTCTCATGCTAAAGTTACATGATTTTACACGTAAACATGCTGATAAATAGAATTGTGTGGCCAGGATAGCCCTATGGCTTCTATGCGTTACAATGCATTCTGGCTGAACATAACAAGTGAAGTTGTGGAAAAACTACAAAAGATGTCAATGCCATTTTTGCTGTGCAAGTAGGGCTTTGGAACCTGTACAAAATACATTTGGAATCTTGGTTCTATCTCATTCTATGCTGAAGTTATAACCGTTGTCATCTTTATATGACCGCAAATTGCTTCTGAGCGTATAATAAGCATTCTGAGACAATGTATGCAATCCTGACTTTAGAAGTAAAAACATGTTAAAACTACACTGTGTGGAGGCTTCTCATGCTAAAGTTACATGGTTTTACGTTTAAACATGCTGATAAATAGAATTGTGTGGCCAGGATAGCCCTATGGCTTCTATGCGTTACAATGCATTCTGGCTGAACATAACACGTGAAGTTGTGGAAAAACTACAAAAGATGTCAATGCCATTTTTGCTGTGCAAGTAGGGCTTTGGAACCTGTACAAAATACATTTGGAATCTTGGTTCTATCTCATTCTATGCTGAAGTTATAACCGTTGTCATCTTTTTATGACCGCAAATTGCTTCTGAGCGCATAATAAGCATTCTGAGACAATGTATGCAATCCTGACTTTAGAAGTAAAAACATGTTAAAACTACACTGTGTGGAGGCTTCTCATGCTAAAGTTACATGATTTTACACGTAAACATGCTGATAAATAGAATTGTGTGGCCAGGATAGCCCTATGGCTTCTATGCGTTACAATGCATTCTGGCTGAACATAACACGTGAAGTTGTGGAAAAACTAAAAAGATGTCAATGCCATTTTTGCTGTGCAAGTAGGGCTTTGGAACCTGTACAAAATACATTTGGAATCTTGGTTCTATCTCATTCTATGCTGAAGTTATAACCGTTGTCATCTTTTTATGACCGCAAATTGCTTCTGAGCGCATAATAAGCATTCTGAGACAATGTATGCAATCCTGACTTTAGAAGTAAAAACATGTTAAAACTACACTGTGTGGAGGCTTCTCATGCTAAAGTTACATGATTTTACGTTTAAACATGCTGATAAATAGAATTGTGTGGCCAGGATAGCCCTATGGCTTCTATGCGTTACAATGCATTCTGGCTGAACATAACAAGTGAAGTTGTGGAAAAACTAAAAAAGATGTCAATGCCATTTTTGCTGTGCAAGTAGGGCTTTGGAACCTGTACAAAATACATTTGGAATCTTGGTTCTATCTCATTCTATGCTGAAGTTATAACCGTTGTCATCTTTTTATGACCGCAAATTGCTTCTGAGCGCATAATAAGCATTCTGAGACAATGTATGCAATCCTGACTTTAGAAGTAAAAACATGTTAAAACTACACTGTGTGGAGGCTTCTCATGCTAAAGTTACATGATTTTACGTTTAAACATGCTGATAAATAGAATTGTGTGGCCAGGATAGCCCTATGGCTTCTATGCGTTACAATGCATTCTGGCTGAACATAACAAGTGAAGTTGTGGAAAAACTAAAAAAGATGTCAATGCCATTTTTGCTGTGCAAGTAGGGCTTTGGAACCTGTACAAAATACATTTGGAATCTTGGTTCTATCTCATTCTATGCTGAAGTTATAACCGTTGTCATCTTTTTATGACCGCAAATTGCTTCTGAGCGCATAATAAGCATTCTGAGACAATGTATGCAATCCTGACTTTAGAAGTAAAAACATGTTAAAACTACACTGTGTGGAGGCTTCTCATGCTAAAGTTACATGATTTTACACGTAAACATGCTGATAAATAGAATTGTGTGGCCAGGATAGCCCTATGGCTTCTATGCGTTACAATGCATTCTGGCTGAACATAACAAGTGAAGTTGTGGAAAAACTACAAAAGATGTCAATGCCATTTTTGCTGTGCAAGTAGGGCTTTGGAACCTGTACAAAATACATTTGGAATCTTGGTTCTATCTCATTCTATGCTGAAGTTATAACCGTTGTCATCTTTTTATGACCGCAAATTGCTTCTGAGCGCATAATAAGCATTCTGAGACAATGTATGCAATCCTGACTTTAGAAGTAAAAACATGTTAAAACTACACTGTGTGGAGGCTTCTCATGCTAAAGTTACATGATTTTACGTTTAAACATGCTGATAAATAGAATTGTGTGGCCAGGATAGCCCTATGGCTTCTATGCGTTACAATGCATTCTGGCTGAACATAACAAGTGAAGTTGTGGAAAAACTACAAAAGATGTCAATGCCATTTTTGCTGTGCAAGTAGGGCTTTGGAACCTGTACAAAATACATTTGGAATCTTGGTTCTATCTCATTCTATGCTGAAGTTATAACCGTTGTCATCTTTTTATGACCGCAAATTGCTTCTGAGCGCATAATAAGCATTCTGAGACAATGTATGCAATCCTGACTTTAGAAGTAAAAACATGTTAAAACTACACTGTGTGGAGGCTTCGGATGCTAAAGTTACATGATTTTACGCTTAAACATGCTGATAAATAGAATTGTGTGGCCAGGATAGCCCTATGGCTTCTATGCGTTACAATGCATTCTGGCTGAACATAACACGTGAAGTTGTGGAAAAACTAAAAAAGATGTCAATGCCATTTTTGCTGTGCAAGTAGGGCTTTGGAACCTGTACAAAATACATTTTGAATCTTGGTTCTATCTCATTCTATGCTGAAGTTATAACCGTTGTCATCTTTTTATGACCGCAAATTGCTTCTGAGCGCATAATAAGCATTCTGAGACAATGTATGCAATCCTGACTTTAGAAGTAAAAACATGTTAAAACTACACTTTGTGGAGGCTTCTCATGCTAAAGTTACATGATTTTACACGTAAACATGCTGATAAATAGAATTGTGTGGCCAGGATAGCCCTATGGCTTCTATGCGTTACAATGCATTCTGGCTGAACATAACAAGTGAAGTTGTGGAAAAACTACAAAAGATGTCAATGCCATTTTTGCTGTGCAAGTAGGGCTTTGGAACCTGTACAAAATACATTTGGAATCTTGGTTCTATCTCATTCTATGCTGAAGTTATAACCGTTGTCATCTTTTTATGACCGCAAATTGCTTCTGAGCGCATAATAAGCATTCTGAGACAATGTATGCAATCCTGACTTTAGAAGTAAAAACATGTTAAAACTACACTGTGTGGAGGCTTCTCATGCTAAAGTTACATGATTTTACGCTTAAACATGCTGATAAATAGAATTGTGTGGCCAGGATAGCCCTATGGCTTCTATGCGTTACAATGCATTCTGGCTGAACATAACAAGTGAAGTTGTGGAAAAACTACAAAAGATGTCAATGCCATTTTTGCTGTGCAAGTAGGGCTTTGGAACCTGTACAAAATACATTTGGAATCTTGGTTCTATCTCATTCTATGCTGAAGTTATAACCGTTGTCATCTTTTATGACCGCAAATTGCTTCTGAGCGCATAATAAGCATTCTGAGACAATGTATGCAATCCTGACTTTAGAAGTAAAAACATGTTAAAACTACACTGTGTGGAGGCTTCTCATGCTAAAGTTACATGATTTTACACGTAAACATGCTGATAAATAGAATTGTGTGGCCAGGATAGCCCTATGGCTTCTATGCGTTACAATGCATTCTGGCTGAACATAACACGTGAAGTTGTGGAAAAACTAAAAAAGATGTCAATGCCATTTTTGCTGTGCAAGTAGGGCTTTGGAACCTGTACAAAATACATTTGGAATCTTGGTTCTATCTCATTCTATGCTGAAGTTATAACCGTTGTCATCTTTTTATGACCGCAAATTGCTTCTGAGCGCATAATAAGCATTCTGAGACAATGTATGCAATCCTGACTTTAGAAGTAAAAACATGTTAAAACTACACTGTGTGGAGGCTTCTCATGCTAAAGTTACATGATTTTACACGTAAACATGCTGAGAAATAGAATTTTGTGTCCAGGATAGCCCTATGGCTTCTATGCGTTACAATGCATTCTGGCTGAACATAACACGTGAAGTTGTGGAAAAACTAAAAAAGATGTCAATGCCATTTTTGCTGTGCAAGTAGGGCTTTGGAACCTGTACAAAATACATTTGGAATCTTGGTTCTATCTCATTCTATGCTGAAGTTATAACCGTTGTCATCTTTTTATGACCGCAAATTGCTTCTGAGCGCATAATAAGCATTCTGAGACAATGTATGCAATCCTGACTTTAGAAGTAAAAACATGTTAAAACTACACTGTGTGGAGGCTTCTCATGCTAAAGTTACATGATTTTACACGTAAACATGCTGATAAATAGAATTGTGTGGCCAGGATAGCCCTATGGCTTCTATGCGTTACAATGCATTCTGGCTGAACATAACACGTGAAGTTGTGGAAAAACTAAAAAAGATGTCAATGCCATTTTTGCTGTGCAAGTAGGGCTTTGGAACCTGTACAAAATACATTTGGAATCTTGGTTCTATCTCATTCTATGCTGAAGTTATAACCGTTGTCATCTTTTTATGACCGCAAATTGCTTCTGAGCGTATAATAAGCATTCAGAGACAACATATGCAATCCTGACTTTAGAAGTAAAAACATGTTAAAACTACACTGTGTGGAGGCTTCTCATGCTAAAGTTACATGATTTTACACGTAAACATGCTGATAAATAGAATTGTGTGGCCAGGATAGACCTATGGCTTCTATGCGTTACAATGCATTCTGGCTGAACATAACACGTGAACTTGTGGAAAAACTAAAAAAGATGTCAATGCCATTTTTGCTGTGCAAGTAGGGCTTTGGAACCTGTACAAAATACATTTGGAATCTTGGTTCTATCTCATTCTATGCTGAAGTTATAACCGTTGTCATCTTTTTATGACCGCAAATTGCTTCTGAGCGCATAATAAGCATTCTGAGACAATGTATGCAATCCTGACTTTAGAAGTAAAAACATGTTAAAACTACACTGTGTGGAGGCTTCTCATGCTAAAGTTACATGATTTTACACGTAAACATGCTGATAAATAGAATTGTGTGGCCAGGATAGCCCTATGGCTTCTATGCGTTACAATGCATTCTGGCTGAACATAACAAGTGAAGTTGTGGAAAAACTACAAAAGATGTCAATGCCATTTTTGCTGTGCAAGTAGGGCTTTGGGACCTGTACAAAATACATTTGGAATCTTGGTTCTATCTCATTCTATGCTGAAGTTATAACCGTTGTCATCTTTTATGACCGCAAATTGCTTCTGAGCGCATAATAAGCATTCTGAGACAATGTATGCAATCCTGACTTTAGAAGTAAAAACATGTTAAAACTACACTGTGTGGAGGCTTCTCATGCTAAAGTTACATGATTTTACGCTTAAACATGCTGATAAATAGAATTGTGTGGCCAGGATAGCCCTATGGCTTCTATGCGTTACAATGCATTCTGGCTGAACATAACAAGTGAAGTTGTGGAAAAACTACAAAAGATGTCAATGCCATTTTTGCTGTGCAAGTAGGGCTTTGGGACCTGTACAAAATACATTTGGAATCTTGGTTCTATCTCATTCTATGCTGAAGTTATAACCGTTGTCATCTTTTTATGACCGCAAATTGCTTCTGAGCGCATAATAAGCATTCTGAGACAATGTATGCAATCCTGACTTTAGAAGTAAAAACTTGTTAAAACTACACTGTGTGGAGGCTTCTCATGCTAAAGTTACATGATTTTACGCTTAAACATGCTGATAAATAGAATTGTGTGGCCAGGATAGCCCTATGGCTTCTATGCGTTACAATGCATTCTGGCTGAACATAACAAGTGAAGTTGTGGAAAAACTACAAAAGATGTCAATGCCATTTTTGCTGTGCAAGTAGGGCTTTGGGACCTGTACAAAATACATTTGGAATCTTGGTTCTATCTCATTCTATGCTGAAGTTATAACCGTTGTCATCTTTTTATGACCGCAAATTGCTTCTGAGCGCATAATAAGCATTCTGAGACAATGTATGCAATCCTGACTTTAGAAGTAAAAACTTGTTAAAACTACACTGTGTGGAGGCTTCTCATGCTAAAGTTACATGATTTTACGCTTAAACATGCTGATAAATAGAATTGTGTGGCCAGGATAGCCCTATGGCTTCTATGCGTTACAATGCATTCTGGCTGAACATAACAAGTGAAGTTGTGGAAAAACTACAAAAGATGTCAATGCCATTTTTGCTGTGCAAGTAGGGCTTTGGAACCTGTACAAAATACATTTGGAATCTTGGTTCTATCTCATTCTATGCTGAAGTTATAACCGTTGTCATCTTTTTATGACCGCAAATTGCTTCTGAGCGCATAATAAGCATTCTGAGACAATGTATGCAATCCTGACTTTAGAAGTAAAAACTTGTTAAAACTACACTGTGTGGAGGCTTCTCATGCTAAAGTTACATGATTTTACGCTTAAACATGCTGATAAATAGAATTGTGTGGCCAGGATAGCCCTATGGCTTCTATGCGTTACAATGCATTCTGGCTGAACATAACAAGTGAAGTTGTGGAAAAACTACAAAAGATGTCAATGCCATTTTTGCTGTGCAAGTAGGGCTTTGGGACCTGTACAAAATACATTTGGAATCTTGGTTCTATCTCATTCTATGCTGAAGTTATAACCGTTGTCATCTTTTTATGACCGCAAATTGCTTCTGAGCGCATAATAAGCATTCTGAGACAATGTATGCAATCCTGACTTTAGAAGTAAAAACTTGTTAAAACTACACTGTGTGGAGGCTTCTCATGCTAAAGTTACATGATTTTACGCTTAAACATGCTGATAAATAGAATTGTGTGGCCAGGATAGCCCTATGGCTTCTATGCGTTACAATGCATTCTGGCTGAACATAACAAGTGAAGTTGTGGAAAAACTACAAAAGATGTCAATGCCATTTTTGCTGTGCAAGTAGGGCTTTGGGACCTGTACAAAATACATTTGGAATCTTGGTTCTATCTCATTCTATGCTGAAGTTATAACCGTTGTCATCTTTTTATGACCGCAAATTGCTTCTGAGCGCATAATAAGCATTCTGAGACAATGTATGCAATCCTGACTTTAGAAGTAAAAACATGTTAAAACTACACTGTGTGGAGGCTTCTCATGCTAAAGTTACATGATTTTACGCTTAAACATGCTGATAAATAGAATTGTGTGGCCAGGATAGCCCTATGGCTTCTATGCGTTACAATGCATTCTGGCTGAACATAACAAGTGAAGTTGTGGAAAAACTACAAAAGATGTCAATGCCATTTTTGCTGTGCAAGTAGGGCTTTGGGACCTGTACAAAATACATTTGGAATCTTGGTTCTATCTCATTCTATGCTGAAGTTATAACAGTTGTCATCTTTTTATGACCGCAAATTGCTTCTGAGCGCATAATAAGCATTCTGAGACAATGTATGCAATCCTGACTTTAGAAGTAAAAACTTGTTAAAACTACACTGTGTGGAGGCTTCTCATGCTAAAGTTACATGATTTTACACTTAAACATGCTGATAAATAGAATTGTGTGGCCAGGATAGCCCTATGGCTTCTATGCGTTACAATGCATTCTGGCTGAACATAACAAGTGAAGTTGTGGAAAAACTACAAAAGATGTCAATGCCATTTTTGCTGTGCAAGTAGGGCTTTGGGATCTGTACAAAATACATTTGGAATCTTGGTTCTATCTCATTCTATGCTGAAGTTATAACAGTTGTCATCTTTTTATGACCGCAAATTGCTTCTGAGCGCATAATAAGCATTCTGAGACAATGTATGCAATCCTGACTTTAGAAGTAAAAACATGCTAAAACTACACTGTGTGGAGGCTTCGGATGCTAAAGTTACATGATTTTACGCTTAAACATGCTGATAAATAGAATTGTGTGGCCAGGATAGCCCTATGGCTTCTATGCGTTACAATGCATTGTGGCTGAACATAACAAGTGAAGTTGTGGAAAAACTACAAAAGAAGTCAATGCCATTTTTGCTGTGCAAGTAGGGCTTTGGGACCTGTACAAAATACATTTGGAATCTTGGTTCTATCTCATTCTATGCTGAAGTTATAACCGTTGTCATCTTTTTATGAGCGCAAAATGATTCTGAGCGCATAATGAGCATTCTGAGACAATGTATGCAATCCTGACTGTAGAAGTAAAAACTTGTTAAAACTACACTGTGTGGAGGTTTCTCATGCTAAAGTTACATGATTTTACGCTTAAACATGCTGATAAATAGAATTGTGTGGCCAGGATAGCCCTATGGCTTCTATGCGTTACAATGCATTCTGGCTGAACATAACAAGTGAAGTTGTGGAAAAACTACAAAAGATGTCAATGCCCTTTTTGCTGTGCAAGTAGGGCTTTGGGACCTGTACAAAATACATTTGGAATCTTGGTTCTATCTCATTCTATGCTGAAGTTATAACCGTTGTCATCTTTTTATGACCGCAAATTGCTTCTGAGCCCATAATGAGCATTCTGAGACAATGTATGCAATCCTGACTTTAGAAGTAAAAACTTGTTATAACTACACTGTGTGGAGGCTTCTCATGCTAAAGTTACATGATTTTACGCTTAAACATGCTGATAAATAGAATTCTGTGGCCAGGATAGCCCTATGGCTTCTATGCGTTACAATGCATTCTGGCTGAACATAACAAGTGAAGTTGTGGAAAAACTACAAAAGATGTCAATGCCCTTTTTGCTGTGCAAGTAGGGCTTTGGGACCTGTACAAAATACATTTGGAATCTTGGTTCTATCTCATTCTATGCTGAAGTTATAACCGTTGTCATCTTTTTATGACCGCAAATTGCTTCTGAGCGCATAATGAGCATTCTGAGACAATGTATGCAATCCTGACTTTAGAAGTAAAAACTTGTTATAACTACACTGTGTGGAGGCTTCTCATGCTAAAGTTACATGATTTTACGCTTAAACATGCTGATAAATAGAATTGTGTGGCCAGGATAGCCCTATGGCTTCTATGCGTTACAATGCATTCTGGCTGAACATAACAAGTGAAGTTGTGGAAAAACTACAAAAGATGTCAATGCCCTTTTTGCTGTGCAAGTAGGGCTTTGGGACCTGTACAAAATACATTTGGAATCTTGGTTCTATCTCATTCTATGCTGAAGTTATAACCGTTGTCATCTTTTTATGACCGCAAATTGCTTCTGAGCGCATAATAAGCATTCTGAGACAATGTATGCAATCCTGACTTTAGAAGTAAAAACTTGTTAAAACTACACTGTGTGGAGGCTTCTCATGCTAAAGTTACATGATTTTACGCTTAAACATGCTGATAAATAGAATTGTGTGGCCAGGATAGCCCTATGGCTTCTATGCGTTACAATGCATTCTGGCTGAACATAACAAGTGAAGTTGTGGAAAAACTACAAAAGATGTCAATGCCCTTTTTGCTGTGCAAGTAGGGCTTTGGGACCTGTACAAAATACATTTGGAATCTTGGTTCTATCTCATTCTATGCTGAAGTTATAACCGTTGTCATCTTTTTATGACCGCAAATTGCTTCTGAGCCCATAATAAGCATTCTGAGACAATGTATGCAATCCTGACTTTAGAAGTAAAAACTTGTTAAAACTACACTGTGTGGAGGCTTCTCATGCTAAAGTTACATGATTTTACGCTTAAACATGCTGATAAATAGAATTGTGTGGCCAGGATAGCCCTATGGCTTCTATGCGTTACAATGCATTCTGGCTGAACATAACAAGTGAAGTTGTGGAAAAACTACAAAAGATGTCAATGTCCTTTTTGTTGTGCAAGTAGGGCTTTCGGACCTGTACAAAATACATTTGGAATCTTGGTTCTATCTCATTCTATGCTGAAGTTATAACCGTTGTCATCTTTTTATGACCGCAATTTGCTTCTGAGCCCATAATGAGCATTCTGAGACAATGTATGCAATCCTGACTTTAGAAGTAAAAACTTGTTATAACTACACTGTGTGGAGGCTTCTCATGCTAAAGTTACATGATTTTACACTTAAACATGCTGATAAATAGAATTGTGTGGCCAGGATAGCCCTATGGCTTCTATGCGTTACAATGCATTCTGGCTGAACATAACAAGTGAAGTTGTGGAAAAACTACAAAAGATGTCAATGCCCTTTTTGCTGTGCAAGTAGGGCTTTGGGACCTGTACAAAATACATTTGGAATCTTGGTTCTATCTCATTCTATGCTGAAGTTATAACCGTTGTCATCTTTTTATGACCGCAAATTGCTTCTGAGCGCATAATAAGCATTCTGAGACAATGTATGCAATCCTGACTTTAGAAGTAAAAACATGTTAAAACTACACTGTGTGGAGGCTTCTCATGCTAAAGTTACATGATTTTACGCTTAAACATGCTGATAAATAGAATTGTGTGGCCAGGATAGCCCTATGGCTTCTATGCGTTACAATGCATTCTGGCTGAACATAACAAGTGAAGTTGTGGAAAAACTACAAAAGATGTCAATGCCCTTTTTGCTGTGCAAGTAGGGCTTTGGGACCTGTACAAAATACATTTGGAATCTTGGTTCTATCTCATTCTATGCTGAAGTTATAACCGTTGTCATCTTTTTATGACCGCAAATTGCTTCTGAGCCCATAATAAGCATTCTGAGACAATGTATGCAATCCTGACTTTAGAAGTAAAAACTTGTTATAACTACACTGTGTGGAGGCTTCTCATGCTAAAGTTACATGATTTTACACTTAAACATGCTGATAAATAGAATTGTGTGGCCAGGATAGCCCTATGGCTTCTATGCGTTACAATGCATTCTGGCTGAACATAACAAGTGAAGTTGTGGAAAAACTACAAAAGATGTCAATGCCCTTTTTGCTGTGCAAGTAGGGCTTTGGGACCTGTACAAAATACATTTGGAATCTTGGATCTATCTCATTCTATGCTGAAGTTATAACCGTTGTCATCTTTTTATGACCGCAAATTGCTTCTGAGCGCATAATAAGCATTCTGAGACAATGTATGCAATCCTGACTTTAGAAGTAAAAACGTGTTAAAACTACACTGTGTGGAGGCTTCTCATGCTAAAGTTACATGATTTTACGCTTAAACATGCTGATAAATAGAATTGTGTGGCCAGGATAGCCCTATGGCTTCTATGCGTTACAATGCATTCTGGCTGAACATAACAAGTGAAGTTGTGGAAAAACTACAAAAGATGTCAATGCCCTTTTTGCTGTGCAAGTAGGGCTTTGGGACCTGTACAAAATACATTTGGAATCTTGGTTCTATCTCATTCTATGCTGAAGTTATAACCGTTGTCATCTTTTTATGACCGCAAATTGCTTCTGAGCGCATAATAAGCATTCTGAGACAATGTATGCAATCCTGATTTTAGAAGTAAAAACATGTTAAAAAAACACTGTGTGGAGGCTTCTCGTGCTAAAGTTACATGATTTTACGCTTAAACATGCTGATAAATATAATTGTGTGGCCAGGATAGCCCTATGGCTTCTATGCGTTACAATGCATTCTGGCTGAACATAACAAGTGAAGTTGTGCAAAAACTACAAAAGATGTGAATGCCATTTTTGCTGTGCAAGTAGGGCTTTGGAACCTGTACAAAATACATTTGGAATCTTGGTTCTATCTCATTCTAAGCTGAAGTTATAACAGTTGTCATCTTTTTATGACCGCAAATTGCTTCTGAGCGCATAATATGCATTCTGAGACAATGTATTCAATCCTGACTTTAGAAGTAAAAACTTGTTAAAACTACACTGTGTGGAGGCTTCTCATGTAAAAGTTACATGATTTTACACTTAAACATGCTGATAAATAGAATTGTGTGGCCAGGATAGCCCTATGGCTTCTATGCGTTACAATGCATTCTGGCTGAACATAACAAGTGAAGTTGTGGAAAAACTACAAAAGATGTCAATGCCCTTTTTGCTGTGCAAGTAGGGCTTTGGGACCTGTACAAAATACATTTGGAATCTTGGATCTATCTCATTCTATGCTGAAGTTATAACAGTTGTCATCTTTTTATGACCGCAAATTGCTTCTGAGCGCATAATAAGCATTCTGAGACAATGTATGCAATCCTGACTTTAGAAGTAAAAACTTGTTAAAACTACACTGTGTGGAGGCTTCTCATGCTAAAGTTACATGATTTTACACTTAAACATGCTGATAAATAGAATTGTGTGGCCAGGATAGCCCTATGGCTTCTATGCGTTACAATGCATTCTGGCTGAACATAACAAGTGAAGTTGTGGAAAAACTACAAAAGATGTCAATGCCCTTTTTGCTGTGCAAGTAGGGCTTTGGGACCTGTACAAAATACATTTGGAATCTTGGTTCTATCTCATTCTATGCTGAAGTTATAACAGTTGTCATCTTTTTATGACCGCAAATTGCTTCTGAGCGCATAATAAGCATTCTGAGACAATGTATGCAATCCTGACTTTAGAAGTAAAAACTTGTTAAAACTACACTGTGTGGAAGCTTCTCATGCTAAAGTTACATGATTTTACACTTAAACATGCTGATAAATAGAATTGTGTGGCCAGGATAGCCCTATGGCTTCTATGCGTTACAATGCATTCTGGCTGAACATAACAAGTGAATTTGTGGAAAAACTACAAAAGATGTCAATGCCCTTTTTGCTGTGCAAGTAGGGCTTTGGGACCTGTACAAAATACATTTGGAATCTTGGTTCTATCTCATTCTATGCTGAAGTTATAACCGTTGTCATCTTTTTATGACCGCAAATTGCTTCTGAGCGCATAATAAGCATTCTGAGACAATGTATGCAATCCTGACTTTAGAAGTAAAAACTTGTTAAAACTACACTGTGTGGAGGCTTCTCATGCTAAAGTTACATGATTTTACGCTTAAACATGCTGATAAATAGAATTGTGTGGCCAGGATAGCCCTATGGCTTCTATGCGTTACAATGCATTCTGGCTGAACATAACAAGTGAAGTTGTGGAAAAACTACAAAAGATGTCAATGCCCTTTTTGCTGTGCAAGTAGGGCTTTGGGACCTGTACAAAATACATTTGGAATCTTGGTTCTATCTCATTCTATGCTGAAGTTATAACCGTTGTCATCTTTTTATGACCGCAATTTGCTTCTGAGCCCATAATGAGCATTCTGAGACAATGTATGCAATCCTGACTTTAGAAGTAAAAACTTGTTATAACTACACTGTGTGGAGGCTTCTCATGCTAAAGTTACATGATTTTACACTTAAACATGCTGATAAATAGAATTGTGTGTCCAGGATAGCCCTATGGCTTCTATGCGTTACAATGCATTCTGGCTGAACATAACAAGTGAAGTTGTGGAAAAACTACAAAAGATGTCAATGCCCTTTTTGCTGTGCAAGTAGGGCTTTGGGACCTGTACAAAATACATTTGGAATCTTGGATCTATCTCATTCTATGCTGAAGTTATAACCGTTGTCATCTTTTTATGACCGCAAATTGCTTCTGAGCGCATAATAAGCATTCTGAGACAATGTATGCAATCCTGACTTTAGAAGTAAAAACATGTTAAAACTACACTGTGTGGAGGCTTCTCATGCTAAAGTTACATGATTTTACGCTTAAACATGCTGATAAATAGAATTGTGTGGCCAGGATAGCCCTATGGCTTCTATGCGTTACAATGCATTCTGGCTGAACATAACAAGTGAAGTTGTGGAAAAACTACAAAAGATGTCAATGCCCTTTTTGCTGTGCAAGTAGGGCTTTGGGACCTGTACAAAATACATTTGGAATCTTGGATCTATCTCATTCTATGCTGAAGTTATAACAGTTGTCATCTTTTTATGACCGCAAATTGCTTCTGAGCGCATAATAAGCATTCTGAGACAATGTATGCAATCCTGACTTTAGAAGTAAAAACTTGTTAAAACTACACTGTGTGGAGGCTTCTCATGCTAAAGTTACATGATTTTACGCTTAAACATGCTGATAAATAGAATTGTGTGGCCAGGATAGCCCTATGGCTTCTATGCGTTACAATGCATTCTGGCTGAACATAACAAGTGAAGTTGTGGAAAAACTACAAAAGATGTCAATGCCCTTTTTGCTGTGCAAGTAGGGCTTTAGGACCTGTACAAAATACATTTGGAATCTTGGTTCTATCTCATTCTATGCTGAAGTTATAACAGTTGTCATCTTTTTATGACCGCAAATTGCTTCTGAGCGCATAATAAGCATTCTGAGACAATGTATGCAATCCTGACTTTAGAAGTAAAAACTTGTTAAAACTACACTGTGTGGAAGCTTCTCATGCTAAAGTTACATGATTTTACACTTAAACATGCTGATAAATAGAATTGTGTGGCCAGGATAGCCCTATGGCTTCTATGCGTTACAATGCATTCTGGCTGAACATAACAAGTGAAGTTGTGGAAAAACTACAAAGATGTCAATGCCATTTTTGCTGTGCAAGTAGGGCTTTGGAACCTGTACAAAATACATTTGGAATCTTGGTTCTATCTCATTCTATGCTGAAGTTATAACCGTTGTCATCTTTTTATGACCGCAATTTGCTTCTGAGCCCATAATGAGCATTCTGAGACAATGTATGCAATCCTGACTTTAGAAGTAAAAACTTGTTATAACTACACTGTGTGGAGGCTTCTCATGCTAAAGTTACATGATTTTACACTTAAACATGCTGATAAATAGAATTGTGTGTCCAGGATAGCCCTATGGCTTCTATGCGTTACAATGCATTCTGGCTGAACATAACAAGTGAAGTTGTGGAAAAACTACAAAAGATGTCAATGCCCTTTTTGCTGTGCAAGTAGGGCTTTGGGACCTGTACAAAATACATTTGGAATCTTGGTTCTATCTCATTCTATGCTGAAGTTATAACAGTTGTCATCTTTTTATGACCGCAAATTGCTTCTGAGCGCATAATAAGCATTCTGAGACAATGTATGCAATCCTGACTTTAGAAGTAAAAACTTGTTAAAACTACACTGTGTGGAGGCTTCTCATGCTAAAGTTACATGATTTTACGCTTAAACATGCTGATAAATAGAATTGTGTGGCCAGGATAGCCCTATGGCTTCTATGCGTTACAATGCATTCTGGCTGAACATAACAAGTGAAGTTGTGGAAAAACTACAAAAGATGTCAATGCCCTTTTTGTTGTGCAAGTAGGGCTTTGGGAGCTGTACAAAATACATTTGGAATCTTGGTTCTATCTCATTCTATGCTGAAGTTATAACCGTTGTCATCTTTTTATGAGCGCAAAATGATTCTGAGCGCATAATGAGCATTCTGAGACAATGTATGCAATCCTGACTTTAGAAGTAAAAACTTGTTATAACTACACTGTGTGGAGGCTTCTCATGCTAAAGTTACATGATTTTACACTTAAACATGCTGATAAATAGAATTGTGTGTCCAGGATAGCCCTATGGCTTCTATGCGTTACAATGCATTCTGGCTGAACATAACAAGTGAAGTTGTGGAAAAACTACAAAAGATGTCAATGCCATTTTTGCTGTGCAAGTAGGGCTTTGGGACCTGTACAAAATACATTTGGAATCTTGGATCTATCTCATTCTATGCTGAAGTTATAACCGTTGTCATCTTTTTATGACCGCAAATTGCTTCTGAGCGCATAATAAGCATTCTGAGACAATGTATGCAATCCTGACTTTAGAAGTAAAAACTTGTTAAAACTACACTGTGTGGAGGCTTCTCATGCTAAAGTTACATGATTTTACACTTAAACATGCTGATAAATAGAATTGTGTGGCCAGGATAGCCCTATGGCTTCTATGCGTTACAATGCATTCTGGCTGAACATAACAAGTGAAGTTGTGGAAAAACTACAAAAGATGTCAATGCCCTTTTTGCTGTGCAAGTAGGGCTTTGGGACCTGTACAAAATACATTTGGAATCTTGGTTCTATCTCATTCTATGCTGAAGTTATAACAGTTGTCATCTTTTTATGACCGCAAATTGCTTCTGAGCGCATAATAAGCATTCTGAGACAATGTATGCAATCCTGATTTTAGAAGTAAAAACATGTTAAAAAAACACTGTGTGGAGGCTTCTCGTGCTAAAGTTACATGATTTTACGCTTAAACATGCTGATAAATAGAATTGTGTGGCCAGGATAGCCCTATGGCTTCTATGCGTTACAATGCATTCTGGCTGAACATAACAAGTGAAGTTGTGGAAAAACTACAAAAGATGTCAATGCCCTTTTTGCTGTGCAAGTAGGGCTTTGGCACCTGTACAAAATACATTTGGAATCTTGGATCTATCTCATTCTATGCTGAAGTTATAACAGTTGTCATCTTTTTATGACCGCAAATTGCTTCTGAGCGCATAATAAGCATTCTGAAACAATGTCTGCAATGCTGACTTTAGAAGTAAAAACTTGTTAAAACTACTGTGTGGAGGCTTCTCATGCTAAAGTTACATGATTTTACACTTAAACATGCTGATAAATAGAATTGTGTGTCCAGGATAGCCCTATGGCTTCTATGCGTTACAATGCATTCTGGCTGAACATAACAAGTGAAGTTGTGGAAAAACTACAAAAGATGTCAATGCCCTTTTTGCTGTGCAAGTAGGGCTTTAGGACCTGTACAAAATACATTTGGAATCTTGGTTCTATCTCATTCTATGCTGAAGTTATAACAGTTGTCATCTTTTTATGACCGCAAATTGCTTCTGAGCGCATAATAAGCATTCTGAGACAATGTATGCAATCCTGACTTTAGAAGTAAAAACTTGTTAAAACTACACTGTGTGGAAGCTTCTCATGCTAAAGTTACATGATTTTACACTTAAACATGCTGATAAATAGAATTGTGTGGCCAGGATAGCCCTATGGCTTCTATGCGTTACAATGCATTCTGGCTGAACATAACAAGTGAAGTTGTGGAAAAACTACAAAAGATGTCAATGCCCTTTTTGCTGTGCAAGTAGGGCTTTGGGACCTGTACAAAATACATTTGGAATCTTGGTTCTATCTCATTCTAAGCTGAAGTTATAACAGTTGTCATCTTTTTATGACCGCAAATTGCTTCTGAGCGCATAATAAGCATTCTGAGACAATGTATGCAATCCTGACTTTAGAAGTAAAAACTTGTTATAACTCCACTGTGTGGAGGCTTCTCATGCTAAAGTTACATGATTTTACGCTTAAACATGCTGATAAATAGAATTGTGTATCCAGGATAGCCCTATGGCTTCTATGCGTTACAATGCATTCTGGCTGAACATAACAAGTGAAGTTGTGGAAAAACTACAAAAGACGTCAATGCCATTTTTGCTGTGCAAGTAGGGCTTTGGGACCTCTACAAAATACATTTGGAATCTTGGTTCTATCTCATTCTATGCTGAAGTTATAACAGTTGTCATCTTTTTATGACCGCAAATTGCTTCTGAGCGCATAATAAGCATTCTGAGACAATGTATGCAATCCTGACTTTAGAAGTCAAAACTTGTTAAAACTACACTGTGTGGAAGCTTCTCATGCTAAAGTAACATGATTTTACGCTTAAACATGTTGGTTCTATCTTGTGTGGCGGCACGGTGGCTGAGTGGCAACACTCAGGCCTCACAGCAAGAAGGTTGCGGGTTCGATCCCCGGCTCGCCCGGGCCTTTCTGTGTGGAGTTTGCATGTTCCTTCACGGGTTTCCTCCGGGTGCTCCGATTTCCCCTAACAACTATTAACTAACATCAAGGACCATGTTGTCCACCCTCCCCTCCTGCAGAGGGGTTCATAGGGGGGCGCGACCCAGCCGGATTAAGCGGGAGAAGATGGATGGATGGATGGTTCTATCTTGTTCTATGCTGAAGTTATAACCGTTATCATCATTTTATGCCCGCAAATTGCTTTTGAGCGCATAAGGAGCATTCTCTGACCATGTATGCAATACTACCTTTGGAAGTAAATACTTGTTAAAACTACACTGTGTGGAGGCTTCTAATCCTAAAATTACATGATTTTAGTCTTAAACATGCTGATAAATATAATTTTGTGACCAGGATAGCCCTATGTGTTCTATGCGTTATAATACATTCTGGCTGAACATAACAAGTGAAGTTGTGCAAAAACTACAAAAGATGTCAATGCCATTTTTGCTGTGCAAGTAGGGCTTTGAGACCTGTACAAAATACATTTAGAATCTTGGTTCTATCTCGTTCTATGCTGAAGTTAAAACCGTTGTCATCTTTTTATGCCCGCAAATTGCTTTTGAGCACATAATAAGCATTTTGAGACAATGTATGCAATCCTGACTTTAGAAGTAAAAACTTGTTAAAACTACACTGTGTGGAAGATTCTCATGCTAAAATGACACGATTTTAGTCTAAAACAAGTAAAGTAAAAACTTGTTTAAACTACACTGTGTGGAGGTACCTCAAGTTAAAATTACATGATTTTAGTCTTAAACATACTGATAAATACAATTGTGTTACCAGGATAGGCCTTATGTGTTTTATGCGTTATAATGCATTCTGGCTGGACATAACAAGTGAAGTTGTGGAAAAACTACAAAAGATATCAATTCCATTGTTGCTGAGCAAGTAGGGCTTTGGGACCTGTACAAAATACATTTGGAATCTTGATTCTATCTCGTTCTATGCTGAAGTTATAACCGTTATCATCTTTTTATGCCCGCAAATTGCTTTTGAGCGCATAAGGAGGATTCTCTGACCATGTATGCAATAATACCTTTGGAAGTAAAAACTTGTTAAAACTACACTGTGTGGAGGCTTCTCATGCTAAAATAACACGATTTTAATCTTAAACATGCTGATAAATACTATTTTGTGACCAGGATAGCTCTATGTGTTCTATGCGTTATATTGCATTCTGCCTGAACATAACAAGTGAAGTTGTGCAAAAACTACAAAAGATATCTGTTAGGTTTAAACACCATCTAAAACATTCAGATAAGAAAGACAAGAGATATTATTTAGTTTTACTCGCGAGGAGAACGGATTGAGACGTGCCCAGATACACTCTCCAACCCACTCTGGAGCACGCCCGCCGTCTCCTCACTTTTATTTACATTAGGATGGCCCTGGTTACAATGGGTATCACTGCTCTAAAGGAAGGGGGGGAAACAGCAGCAATACCAAGATAGGATAAATATAATAAAATATGATTATGCATTATTGATCAAGGTCGGACAGTAGGCTGAGTGCAGAGATTACGCTGGGGATTGAGCACATTCAGTTCATGTTTTGCCAAAATCAGACACCCCTTGTCTCATAGTCTGATAAGCCTGGCTCCAGCCTTCAGCTGCACAGAAGTGGAAAAGTACTGCACACAGTTTTCAAGCACAAAAGAGATTATTGCAAATACACAAATATCTAACACATGATTAAGACAAATATGGGATAATATACATAATTATTCTAACAATATCAATGCCATTTTTGCTGTGCAAGTAGGGCTTTGGGACCTGTACAAAATGCATTTAGAATCTTGGTTCTATCTTGTTCTATGCTGAAGTTATAACCGTTATCATCTTTTTATGCCTGCAAATTGCTTTTGAGCGCATAATAGGCAGTTTGAGATAATGTATGCAATCCTGACTTTAGAAGTAAAAACTTGTTAAAACTACACTGTGTGGAAGCTTCTCATGCTAAAATGACACGATTTTAGTCTTAAACATGTTGATAAATACAATTTTGTGACCAGGCTAGCTCTATGTGTTCTATGCGTTACAATGCATTCTGGCTGAACATAACAAGTGAAGTTGTGCAAAAACTACAAAAGATATCAATGCCATTTTTGCTGTGCAAGTAGGGCTTTGGGGCCTGTACAAAATACATTTGGAATCTTGTTTCTATCTCGTTCTATGCTGAAGTTATAACCGTTATAATCTTTTTATGTCCGCAAATTGCTTTTGAGCGCATAATAAGCATTTTGAGACAATGTATGCAATCCTGACTTTAGAAGTAAAAACGTGTTAAAACTACACTGTGTGAAGGTTTCTCATGCTAAAATGACATGATGTTAGTCTTAAACATGCTGATGAATACAATTTTGTGACCAGGATAGCCCTATGTGTTTTATGCGTTATAATGCATTCTGGTTGAACATAACAAGTGAAGTTGTGGAAAAACTCCAAAAGATATCAATTCCATTTTTGCTGAGTTAGTAGGGCTTTGGGACCTGTAAAAAATACATTTGGAATCTTGGTTCTATCTCGTTCTATGCTTAAGTTATAACCGTTATCATCTTTTTATGCTCTCAAATTGCTTTTGAGCGCATAAAGAGCATTCTCTGTATGCAATACTACATTTGGAAGTAAAAACTTGTTAAAACTACACTCTCTGGAGGCTTCTCATGCTAAAATGACATGATTTTAGTCTTAAAAATGCTGATAAATATAATTTTGTGACCAGGATAGCCCTATGTGTTCTATGAGTTATAATGCATTCTGGCTGAAAAAAACAAGTGAAGTTGTGCAAAAACTACAAAAGATATCAATGCCATTTTTGCTGTGCCAGTAGGGCTTTGGGATCTGTACAAAATACATTTGGAATCTTGGTTCTATTTCGTTCTATGCTAAAGTTATAACCGTTGTCAACTTTTTATGGCCGAAAAATGCTTTTCAGCACTTAAGGAGCATTCTCTGACCCTGTATGCAATACTACCTATAGTAGTCAAAACTTGTTCAAACTACACTGTGCGGAGGCTTCTCTTGCTGAACTGACATAATTTTAGTCTTAAACATGCTGATAAATACAATTTTGTGGCCACGATAGCCCTATGTGTTCAATGCGTTACAATATATTTTGGCTGAACTTAACAAGTGAAGTTGAGGAAAAACTACAAAAGATGTCAATGCCATTTTTGCTGTGCAAGTAGGGCTTTGGGATCTGTACAAAATACATTTGGAATCTTGGTTCTATCTCATTCTATGCTGAAGTTATAACCGTTGTCATCTTTTTATGACCGCAAATTGCTTCTGAGCGCAAAAGATATTGTTGATATTGGGTTTTTGAAGGCACTTGAACAAAAATTCAGAAGGCATAATGCGGTCCACAGGAAGATCTTTATTCTTGGTTTGAGTAGTACAGGCCTCGAATCAACTGTCTCTGAAAGGCCCTTTCTGCGAGACCCTTCTTATAGCTGGACACAACACTTCAGGATGCATGCAGGTGTAATTCTATCCTTGTTGCTTACGTAAAATTGCTGAAATTGAGTGTCTAGCCCAACGTCTAGGCCATCGTTTAAAGCAGGCCCTTGCAGAGACAGCACATTTATTTATATAGACAAGGGTCAGAAGGTTAAGATGCTCCTATGGCATTTGAAGTTGAGCATATGTTATACAGTCAAAATAGGAAAGAAGCATATATGTAAACTTTTAATCATTCCTTAATATTAACACAAAGAGAATAATTCACAGCAGCATGTTGTGCATGCAAAAAAAAAAACTTGTGTCACATTCTTCATGATCACACTGCAGATCTTCAACAGCATGAACAGACTGTACACCCCCCACTACGGCTAGAAATGGTGCAAAAGTGTCTGCCCCAGAGGGGGAAAGAAGAAAAAAATGGAGGAAAGAGGGGGGAAAGAGAGAAAAAGAGAAGGAGAAAAAGGAGGGAAATCTATACTCTAAGCATTTTTGTTCTTGTCTATTATCTTCTCAAATGTTGTTTACACTCACTTCAGCACTTATTACAACATGTATCATCACTTAAATCTTCACGTCTCCTGTGGGATTCGAACCGGCAATCTCCGGTTCCACAGCACTTTGGACATTCCTAAGGCCTACCATGTGCTAGTAAAACCAAAACAATGCATAAACTCATGTGTAAAACTTAATTAAAACTTAATTAAACTTAATTATTTCACAGAACAGATTCCAAATTGACCAAAGAGTGTTGGGTTTTGTGAAAAAATGTAAAATGATTCTGCAAGGAATTCTGGCTTTAGTTTGTCAATGTATAACGCTCAATGTACTGTTTTTAAACAGTAAATTAAATACAAACATCATATTGTGGCTCAAATAAAATTATTAAAACTTTATTGCAGTACACAGTAAGAAAACATAACAAATATTTTAAGCACAAATAAATTATTAAAATAACTATTTACAAATTTACAAATTACTCTAAACCCTTCCTCCAGTCATCCAGGGTCAGTCCTGAGGCTGGACAATACCACCGCCCCTTCACCTGGGTGTGTCCAGTCCTTTTAGCTTTGTCCTGGCCACACTGCTTGCAGGTGTAGTGGTATTTTTCCTTTCTCAGCCTCTTCTTTGGTGGCTCCTCCTTGAAGCTAGCTCCTCATCCTCCTGCGCAGCTTTATTCAGCCTCCAGGCACATTGTCTTGGCTGGGATGGAGGAGCATCAGGATGTGGAGGGGCATCAGGACGTGGAGCTTGCTGTGTTGGAGGAGGTGGTGGAAATGGAGGAGCATAGGTAAATGGAGAGGGAGAGGGCAGAAAGGAGGGAGCATATGGAAATGGAGGAAGATGGGTGAATGGAGGGTGCAGAAATGGAGGCACTTGGTGGAATGGAGGAGCTGGTCCATATTGTGGAGGAAAAAGGGGAGGTGGAAATGGCGGATAGATCAGAGGTGGTGGTGGTGCTTGCTTGTTTTCTGCCAGAGTGCGCTGGTGGGGGAAGGCTTCACCCTCACGGTTTTCCGGCTCTTCAAATGTCATTTCATGTTCATGTTGCACAGGGGCAGCCGGAAGCGTGTTGACTGCAGGGAGAGGCTCCTTGGCCAGGTGCAGCTGGCTTGGAAGTACAGTGCCTTGAAGAAGCATGTCCCTGTCCTTCCTCTTATCCCTTCTAAGCAGCCTAGAAGACAAATGTGCATTATTTTAAACATGTGAGTCTATCTCCCCCAAGGTTATTACACATTTATCTAACAAGCATGCTGATGGAGCTTTTTTTGAGGTTAAATCATTATATACAGTCTTGAATGTATGGGAAAGGTAAATTAAATAAGACATACCATAAAGAGACAGTGGTGTTATTAAGCGGCACCAGCACCAAGTTTGTCTGGTCCAGTACGAGCCTGCTGTCCTCCAGCAGCTGACGGATGTGGCTGTAGACGCACACAATTGACTGAGGGATGGGCAAGGTTTTCCCCTTTGTGTCCCTTGGCCTGTTGCGTGCTTGCTCAAACTCTTTAGCAAGTCTGAGGCAAACACACTCACTGACCCGGTTCATTTCAGGGTCCTGCGCTGCTTGGCCGTGAGTCATGTATAGTCTGTGAGAGAGAAAGATGATATCATCTGGACAAGGATGTAAAGCCATGAAGAACCAAGTGAGCGATGTCAATAGGGATTGCGATAAAATAATTTGAACTGAACACTTTTCACAGCGACATGCGCTGTGTCTTACTCAATGATTTGTATTGAAACAAGATAATAATAAATGGTGGTCAAGCACCTTTCTGCCGCCTGCTGTCCAGGAGCAGAGCCACTTGGCTTCCTAGGTGCTCTCCATGGTCCTGCTGATACACGTGCCTTCTTTCGAGCCTTTTGGGTGTATCTAAACGATGAATAAGACATCCATATGCTTAATTTGTTCCATCGAATATATGTATAATAATGGTGTACAAAATAATTACTATTTTGTACCGTGAAGGTGCCTTGTCCATGGCATGAAGAGCCGTATAAAGGTGGACTATTTCTGCCTCCTCCTTGGCTGACAAAGCAGTGATTGTCCGGTTCAAGCCAACCAGGTAGGCCGCCAGGGCATCTACTGCCTCCCATCCCAAAACACCTCTCGAGTCACACTGGCTGGTCTGAAAAGTGATGAGAGAGAAAAAGAAAAAAGCAAATTAAGGTTCACTGTTGTTTCTAATTATGTGAGCAATGCTGATTTTACATTCATTTATCTTATTAAAGTTTAACCACATTTATTTAAGGTAAGTATTGTGTAATTGAGTAGGGTAAGGGGTTACATAAAGTGTCACTGACCTCTGTGACGAGGACTTCGGGTTCAGTGTCACCCTCCAACAACTTCTCACTAGCCTCCTCCTCAGACATGTGTGCAGTGCATTCTGCCTCTGCCTCCTCCTCCTCCTCCTCAAGCGCCTGTGAGGGGATTTCAGGGACATGGGATGGAGCAAGCAGGTCCCCTCTGTTGGACTGGCCCAATAAATACTCCACCGCTATGCGCTCCTCTGTAACCAGTATAAACACAAGATGAAGAAAGGACATACTGTACATACACACATCCATCTTCTCCTACATGTATAGTACAAACTTTGCACTCAAGAAATCCAAACTCTTACCAGTAGGTTTCCCGGGTGGGGTGAACTCTGGCACTAGAGCACAACCATGGACGCGCTGGCTTAAGTTATTAAGGTGGGACATCAGGCGGACATCAAAGCTTCGAAGCGATGAGGCCCCCTCCACAGCTACTACCTCCTTGGCCCGGCCCATGTTCCACCTTGACAGCCCCTCAAGCATGTACCATCTGCATATGTAATGCATTGCACCGAAAGCCTAAGAAAAAAAAAACTCTATTCAGTCAACCATTATTGTAAAGTGAATACATAGGAATACCGTGGTACAGTGGTAAGTAATTGTGTTATTTTGAATTATTATAGCACATTCTCTTTCATAACAGAAAAGAACATACATGACACACATACACACATACAATACAGTATGTCTCCATGTGAATGTACCTGGAATGAAAGCGCACTGGTGTCGGTGAAAACTCTCCAGGGAGGAGGACCCCCTACCACACCTCAGGATGTCCAGCTCTTTTCCACCCTTTCGGAGTGTCCCCACCTTGGTGTACAGTACAACATCTGGAGGGTCTTGGAGGCACTCCAGGTGCTTCTGCTGCACCTCCCAAATATGGCGCATGCTGCCTTCGCTCACCAAACGTAGCCCTGTGGTGTCTGTGAGCTCCCACACCGATTCCAGCAGTCCAGAAATCATGCGCCGCATCTCCTCCACTCCACGCGTCCTCCTCCTGCAGTGTCTCTGCAATTCCCCTGGGCTGATGGTGGCCATAAGCTGTTTGTCAGTGGGAGCATGTCCACTGTGGCTGCTCTTCCACTCCTCTCTCTTGGCCTCCTTCAAGTGTTGCACATCCTCCTGGTCCCATTCAAAAATACAGGACGACAGCTTGGCACAAAAGGTGCCATATAGAGGGTGGTGTTCTGTAGTGAGGCCACAGTTGAAGCGCCTCATAAAATGGAAACTGTCCAAGCGCACTGCAGACCGCCATGGGTGGAACAGCTTGGTCACTGAAGACACAATTGTGAAAACAACCATTGTTAATTAAAAAAAACACATTTAATACAAATGGTTCTATCAGTGTTGTTGTATGTGTGCGTGTGTGAGATTGCGGGTGTGTGTGCGTGTGCGTGCATGAGTGTGTTATCACCCACCTGACTGGTTGCAGCAGTCCCGGTCTACATAGATGACCCCAGGTTCCGCTTGCCCCGCATTCTTGTAACGGGTGACGATGCCTTGGCACAACTCTTCCAACCCTGTCCCTTCACCCGTCGTCAGAACAGAGTTCAGAACCTGGCCAAACTCATTGCCAATGTTCGTCATCCATGCAGCACTACCCCCGATTGCACCAGCCAGCTTCTTGGTGACCTGTAAACCAAACACAAGCACAAGAAATAATATCCTTTTTTGTTGTAATAATACCAGTTATATTTTATACATTTTTTACTATTGAACCCCTTACCTTCTTTGTTGAATCCATCTTAAGAATTCTACCATAAGTAGAAGTGATGACTCCCTTCATTTCATCAAGATGGCCGAGGATGTCATTGGAGTGGACTGTTTCGAACCACTGAGCAAGTGGAAGGGGCCTAAAGGGCGGTGGTGGAGGATAAGCAGCTGCAGAGGGAACGAAGGTCGCCATTTTCTTATGGCACTCACAGTCCGAGAGGTAGCGGATGGTCTGACGTGCCCACTCCTCGCTGTGCGCTTCCTCTATTGCAGCCTGGAGGACATCCAGCTGGGAGAGCACATCCTGGCTCCATGGGCAGACCGGGAGAGAGCACTTTCTGCAACGTGGATAGTCCCCTCCCACTAGGTAGTAGCGGCTATCCACGTCAATCACCTCCCTGACCTTTCTATAGATTCCACTACTGTGCATCTTTCGAGAACATTGTGGGCACGTTAAAGGAATCCCCCACATCCTCATTGGCGCCCAGATGAACAGCCTTTGCCTATAGTACCACCCAGGCTCAGGAGGAGATGGTTTGGGCTCTAGTGGGGGGTGAAACCAGCAGGCTTGGACTTTTTGTTTTAATTGGCCTGTAGACTCATACAGACACTTGGCAATCCACACCTGATCTGCTTCCTGGATTGCTCTGCGAAACTGCTCAGGAAGAAACCTTTTCCAGTTGATGGACCCTGGTTGAAGTGGAGCTGCAGTGTGGTGTGGCGTGGCTGAGCTACCTGAAGGAGGGAGCAGAGATGGCGTTGGCTTAGGTGGCAGTACTGTTGCCTTTTGCGGTGTAGTTGGCGTAGTTAATGCCACATAGTGAACCTGTTGGATGTGGTTCAGAAGACCAACAGTACCCTCCACCTTGGCCCCACAGGAGTCACAGGTTTCCTCTGTATGGTGGTCATACAGGTGCTCTGAAAACTTTTCTGCCTCCACAAACTGGTTGCACTTGCAGCAGTTCAATCCCTGTCCTGCCACTGATGGTCCTGCTTCTGTGTCTCGGACCCCTCCTGTCTCGGTGTCTGTGCCTCCTCTCCCTGTCTCCATGTCTCCTCTCCCCATCTCCGTGCCTCCTCTCCCTGTCTCCATGTCTCCTCTCCCTGGGTCCGTGCTGACTTGAACTCCTCCTGCCTCACTGGACCCAGCGCCTGATAACAGATCTGCTGGCTGGGGGTGGGGGAAGTACAAAGAGACAATTAAAGCCTTCCAGCGTGCTCAAGTTCCCCACCCCCCACCCACACACACAGTCAATTAGTAAATAATTTCACCTACCTTGTGAAACCCACATGAGCACTGAATGCTTCTCCCAAACAGATCCTTAGTATGGCTGTGCAGGGGGCAAGCATCTATTCTTTCCATGGCCTTTTTCCATTTCTTGGC
This sequence comes from Odontamblyopus rebecca, assembly GCA_030686955.1. Lineage (NCBI taxonomy): Eukaryota > Metazoa > Chordata > Actinopteri > Gobiiformes > Gobiidae > Odontamblyopus > Odontamblyopus rebecca. The sequence goes on from CM060658.1 coordinate 32,244,833, forward strand.
CCCTGGGCGTTTGCCAGTTGAAAAGTGGAATTGGCCCTGGGCATATTTGAAGCAGATGTCCCTCCAGTAACTATCTGGCTTTCCTGTCTTAGTCATCTGCAAACATTAAATATAAAACAGATTAATGTCAAGTGAGGCTATGCGTGTACAGGCAGACAGCGCGGCCTGTGGCTTGCAGGCTTTAGTTATATAGTATCTCTCATACAAAGAAATGCAGCAAAGGGACAGTGCTTTACTACATTGTGCTTCTGCTGATTCCAACAATGTGTAACATGATAACATAGCTCATTATGTTGTAAATACAGATGTACGAACTCGCTCAGGGGGCACAAGGACCCAAGGAGGGGGGCCGTGGAGTTAAAAGTCTACTTAGCATAATCCACAAAATTCCCACATAGCTACTTAAGGCTTTTCTCAAGAAATCGGCAGAGGCTATACGGCAAATAAACAACTAAAAAAACAAATAAATAATACTTGGTCTTCTGATTCTGTCACATCACCAATATCCGTAGCCAGACAACGCTCGTATACAGTCAGAAACTAAGTTAGCAAAGCGGCTACGTAACACGAAAGTTGTAAAACAAGTAGAATATTGTGCTGACAGGACGGAAAATGAAATCATTTATTATTTTGTAACACTGTTTAACATTCGGCTTGTATGGTTTTGCCTTTATGCGTACTAATCAAGTTTCCGAACTTACCTTTTGCTCTAGTAGCCTCACCGAGCTGGAGAATATGGCGTGTCAGTCTAACGCACTAGCCACGCCCCCTCCACGTCACTACTGTTAGGACCTGTTCGGAGCTTGTTCGGACCCTCCCCGAAACCCTTTGATCTCGTTAGGAATATGTTCGGACCTTGTTCGGACCTGCGTTCGGACATGTTCGGACCTTTTGTAATATGTTCGGACCTCGAGGCAGCAGGAAGGACGGAGCCAGAACTCGAGATGGGCAGGCCTGACATGGATCGCAGTTTTTTATTAAGTGGGCTTGGAGTCGTCGTCCTGTTCGAAGTTGTGGGGATGGCATCGCTTGTTGTTGAGGAGTCTTCCGTGTCATTTCCCCTCTCTCTCACGCACGACAATGCTTTCTTAATTGCACCCTTGTCAATAAACCTCCGGTAGCATGTGGGGTGGTGTGGTTGTTTAGAACGAAAAAATCCCGGAGGCGAGAACACCTTTCATGAAATTTATATCGGGTGATACAAAACGATTACAAAGTATTAAGTACTGTGCACTGAGTGAACTATTACATATATAATACTTAAAGAGAACAGACAGTGGAGAGCGGGAGAGAAGGGCCCTGGGAATCGAATCTGGAGCCCCGAACTAGGCGGGTCCATTGCTTTTAACCTAAAAGGCTTCATCCAAACAAGGACGTAAACCCCTGGTTACATAAACCCATTTCCCAAAACATAAGCAGGTCACAGTGACATTCTGGCACGGAGTCTGGCTCTGTGCAGCTTCTCCCGGGAACAGCTGACCTTAAAAGGTCAGTGAGCCCCTGTCTCCTACCTCCTCAGTACACTATCCTGCTCTCCTTAGTTACTCTGGACAAAATACATTTTGGTCAACAATTAATCACACATTGAGCAATAAGTTTCCACCACAGTGAAAAGCATCATCCTCCGGAATTTCGTCAAACTCTAAGTCAAGGCAGTGTTTGTAGTTCTCAGCTACTTTTCGACACTCACCCCTCAACTCGAGCCACCGTCGTAGGCTATTTCAACGTCCATCCATCCATCTTCTCCCGCTTAATCCAGCTGGGTCGCGGGGGCAGCTTGCTGCCCAATCCTCATAGCACCTGACCCCCCCTTTGAACCCCTCTGCAGGTGGTGAGCCCACAGGAGGTTATGGTCCTTGATGTTAGTTCATAGGGGTGCGGGCATGTTTTGAGTTGATGGGGGAAACCCATCCAAACAGGGAGGTACATGCAAACTCCACACAGAAAGGCCCGGGCGACCCGGGGATCGAACCCGCAACCTTCTTGCTGTGAGGAATGAGTGTTGCGACTCAACCACCGTGCCGCTATTTCAACGTGTCGCAATGAAATTTTGGCTTTTTTCGTGTTTCACAGAAGCTATATGCATAGAGCAGCGCTTTCGTTCCGATGATTTGGTTGTTTTAACAATTTCTGGTGAGTTTTCCTCTTCTGCTCGATGAAACTCCGCTCCTCTTGCTTTTCTGTTTATCAAATGCAGCTACCCTATTGGCGTAGACCGATCACGTGACGACCGTGGCATCTCTCGCAAACCAAAATCATCATGATTACTGCCCTTCATACAGGTACTGCAACATTTAGACCAAAAAGGGACATATGTCAATGTTATTAATTGATTACAGTTCTGCATTTAACACTATTGTCCCAAGCAGGCTGGTATTGAAACTTTTGGACTTGGGGTTCAGTAAATCACTGTGTATCTGGATCAGAGACTTTCTGACAAATAGACCTCAGTCAGGCTTGGCCAACAGGCTGCGTCCTGAGCCCTCTGCTCCATTCCCCCTACACAGTTGACTGTATTGCCATGCACCCCTCAAACACAATAATTAAATTTGCTGATGACACAACAGTGGTTGGAGTGATCACAAATGACAATGAAAAATCTTACAGGGATGAGATCGAAAACCTGATGAAGTGGTGTGCCAAGAACAACTTAACTCTAAATAACAACAAAAACAAAAAGTTAATTATTGGTTTTCAGAGGCAAGGAGGAGACTGCTCTCCAATCTAAATCAGAGGAGAGGAAGTAGAGCGAGTCCCAAGTTTTAAATTCTTGGGAACACATATTTCTGAGGACCTCACATGGGCAACCAACTCCACTGCCATAGTGAAGGCGGCACAACAGCGACTCTATTTTCTCCGGACATTAAGAAACATCAACTTGTCCGCAGAGCTGCTGGAGTCCTTTTATCACTGCTGCATAGAAAGCATTTTAACATATTGCTTATCTGCATTGTATGCAAACTGTTCTGAGGCAGATCGGAAATCCCTCGAAAGAGTCATCAACACCTCACAGAAAATCATCAGGAGGCCACTGCCACCTCTGGAGGACATCTTCAGGACACGCTGCCTCCACAGGGCTCACACCATCCTGGAGGATCATACCCACCCATGTCACCACCTGATAACTTTGCTGCCATCTGGACGTAGATTTAGGTGCATTAAAGCACACACGTCCAGACTGAAGAATAGCTTTGTTCCCAGAGCTATTATTGAACTGAATAAATTAACTAATGCATGATGTGAATGAATTGGTGTCTAACTACTGATGCACTGACAAAATTTCGTTGTACTTGTGACAATGACAATAAAGGTGAATTGAACTGAAATTGAATCTTATTACACCAGTCGTGTATGTGCATACGCCCTGAAGTATATAATTCAGCATGAAATGCCTCGCCATAAAGATTGGGCAGGATGTTTTGTGATGAACTTTTTGCTGTAAGCTTAACATAACTCTTACTTAAAAAAATAAAATAAAAAACCTACGGCCTATTAGTGTCCTGACTGGACCAAGTTCAAATCAGGTCAAAACTGAGAACTGGGTCTGGACCAAAGCAAAACTAACTTTTTTTTTTTTTTTTTTTTTTAGGACCAAAATATATGAAACTGCATTAAAGCACCTCAAATGTAAGGGAAATACTTTTGTGAAACTTGAAAGAATTAAATAAAATATATAAATATTATACATGCATGTACATGAAAAATGTATTTGAAGCCCTTTGGAATACAGTACTTTAGATTCTCATTTGATCCTTTATGGCCCAAAATTCTTAATAAAATAGCTACCGGTAATTACTATTAACTTTTTAACATTTTAATTTAAAGTTATCTAGGGAAGTATTTGGCAAGCTCTTTTTTAAATTTTGAAACATCTTGATGCATAAGACACATTTTCAGATGTCACAAATTGAAATTTTGCTTTTTTCAACAGGCTGCAGCTACAAAACGATTCATAGAAATTAACAACCTCGAAACAAAATTTGGGGAATAGCTTTACCATGTTGCTTGTATTGTGCCTTATTGGGTTTGTCGCAAACCAGCACCAATATATACTGAACGAATTACATGCAATGCAATCTGTTGAAAGTATTTTGATTTAATATCCCAGTATAAAAAGAAACATTTACGTAAACTACAAACCGGTTTAAATAAAACAATATTTCTGTACAGCTGGGTGTTCATGTATGTAAAAAGAGGACCGCCCTGCTCAGTGCACAGTGTACTTAGTTCAAGTTCTAGTTGCATAATTTATCCATCTTTTCCTTTTTCTGTAAGACTAGTTTTGGTGTGGTTCATCGATGGGGCCCACGTGCAGGGGCCACATCCATACCAGAAAGATCATCTTGTCACTTCCACAAAATTCTACAAGCACATTCCTCATATCTGATGGTGACCGTAGTGCTCATGTATTAGAAAAGTTAGTTTGGTTTTAAGGGGGCAGGCGGCAGACTGGCTGAAGCTTGCTCCAGAAAAGCCAGTGGTCCAGGTGGGGGCAGATCTGTGGGCTTACGCTGCTGTCCGCTCACATCCTCAAGCACTTGCTGCCAGTGGTGTAGTTTGGCCAAATGTTTTTGAACCAGCAATTCTTTCCTCTGCAGCTCATTCCGTAACTCAGACACATCCTAAAATGAAATAAACATGGAATAATATTACAGTAAGTCTAAATGACTTTCAACTTCATATAATACTGAACCCACCTCCTTCACCACCTGCTCAGGTTTCTGTACTGACAGTTGAAGTCGTTTCTGCAAAAAGAAGCACTCAGTCTGTCGAGCCACATCTAGAAACTTTTGAATGCACTGATCTACACCTGTAATAAAAGGAAGAGGGGCAGATAAAGCACTGACATGCTCAACAGCATGAGAAATCACAAAACATACTGTGCATACCAGTTCGAATTTCCTCTTGGTCAGTCCCATTCACATAATCTTGACTTACAAGAGATGCAAAGCAGGCCTACAAAATGAACACATGTAAGCAATAAAGCAGCCAGCCACTTGTGACATAATGATTGTAGTATGTTACACAATTAGGCTACAGAAGTGTAAAATACAAAGAAAATAACAACTGGAAGACTGACAGTTATTCTGGGCAATAAAAAATAATATTTTGAATAAGTGGAAGTAAGTAAACTGTACTGGTAAATGCTCAGATATAATATTTCAGCTGTTGCAAATGAAATTCTCTCTCCTCTATCTCTCTTGCATCTTGTTTAGGCACGTATGGACTTAAATGTCCATACATGCCTAAACAAATACTTTTACTTAACACACATTGAATTTAACACAGCGAGAAGAAGTTATTAAATCATCTTTCTATAATAACATGAATTCCCCATTGTATATTTAATGGTGTAAATGTTTTTGTGCTATTTCTAGGCCTATCGCTTTTAAGACATGTCTTTAGGAATTTAAAATTGTAAAAAGACCCCAGGAAGACTAGCCGGCCCTCGGGGTACAGCTAATGGGGATCTTAATAAACAGATAAACAGAAACACCCAGTGTTGAAGAAATGTCTATTCTGGATCCAGGCAAACAATGTGGAGTGTAATGCATCATACCAAAACTTTACTGAATCTTGGCAAAAAGAAAATAAAATGATTAACACATGCATCCTACAAACTAGCAGGCAAATGATCTTATAAGTCAAATGTGAAGAGTTGTGATTAAAAGGGTAACGCTAACGCGTTAGCCCATGTAGGCTAGTACCTCGAATGAAGCCTCCAGTTCGTCGACCAAAGTGTTGCTCCCAGAGGCCCTCGGACCTGGAACTCCGGGACCAGGAAAGCCCGGCTGGCTCGGTCCACCCGGACCACCAACGGGAATCTGACCTGGAGCCTGCTGCCCAGGAAACATCCCTCCCATGGAAGACGCCATGTTGGTGTAAAACTATTTTCCTTTGTGCGTATGTCCTGCACATGCGCACTCGTGTTTAGCAGACCGTCTTAACCATAGACCGTGTATATGTCTATGCTTCTACTGTTATACTTCTTTTATAGTCTATGGGCCTAACCATAAACTGTATACATGTCTATAGTTATACAGTTATACTTCTTTATACTTCCTTTATACAGTCTATAACCCTAAACATAGACCGTATGCATGTGTATAGTTATACAGTTATACTTCTTTATACTTCTTTTATACAGTCTATGGACCTAACTCACACGCATGGGTATAAATCATGGATTTTATTATAGTTGTATGGTATACATGAACATTCATGATAAACAGTGGATTACCAAAATCTGACTTAAAATAACATAATGACATACAAACTGTACAGTTTAATGTGAAAGAAAAATCACTTTGCTAAGATGTGCAGAACACAAGGACAACGTAAATCATGTGGAAGGAAAGTTCATGCTGTGGAGCAAACTGGAGATGAAACCGAGATGTTCTTGGGGACACTCAAAGTGGAGCACGACAAAAATGTTTCTGAAATGGAGTCTACAGAGAAAACCAGACAAAAGACATGGACTGAAAGATTCAAGATAAAGAACAAAGTAGAGACATTTAAGTTAGCCACAGGTGCAGATTGCAACGCAATGTCAATTAAGACTCTGGATGCACTTGGAGCCAGTGACAAAAGACCAGCAAGACAAAACTCGTTCCCTTCTTTGGTCACAAGGTGGCAGCATTGGGCAAGAAAACACTAACGTGAGTATAAAGGTCAAAAGCACAAAATTGAGTTTGAAATAACACAAGAGGATGTTTCTACTATCCTAGGAGGAGCTACCTGCTTGAGGCTAGGCTTACTGAAAAGACTGTATGAAGTTACAAAAGACCACAACATTCTAAAAGAATATAAGGATTTGTTTGATGGACTGGGTTGTTTACCTGGTCTGCACCACATATAGTTAAGCTGCTAACGTCCAAAAAAAGTCTGAATTGTTTACTTTAGTGATAGAAGCATGAAAATTTGCAGAAATACTGTTTAGCAAGGTAGTAACAATATTTGATATGGATCCAGACACAAATCAATTCCAGGAGGGAGTTATGGGCACAGCCTTATTTGGTCAACATGGACACGAGGCTGATAAGAAAATGGTCTGTAAAGGGGTCTACAATTAGTCTTATCAACTATATATCACTATAGCAATGCTATATACACTACTCACTGTTAGTCGGCACTCACAAATCGAGGAGGAGGAGGGGAGAGGAGGAGAGGAGGAGAGGTGGAGGAGAGGAGGACGAGAGGAGGAGAGGAGGAGAGAGGAGGAGAGGAGGAGGAGGGGAGAGAGAAGAAGAGGAGGAGGAGGGGAAGAGGAGGGGAGAGAGGAGAAGAGGAGGGGAGGAGGAGGAGAGAAGAGAAGGAGAGAGGAGGAGGAGAGGAGAGAGGAGGAGGAGAGAGGAGGAGGAGAGAGAGGAGAGAGCAGAGAGGAGGAGGAGGAGGAGAGGAGGAGGAGGGGAGGAGGATGAGAGGAGGAGGAGAGGAGGAGAGAGCAGAGAGGAGGAGGAGGAGGAGAGGAGGAGGAGGGGAGGAGGATGAGAGGAGGAGGAGAGGAGAGAGGAGGAGAGAGGAGGAGGAGGAGAGAGGAGAGGAGAGAGCAGAGAGGAGAGGAGAGAGGAGAGGAGGAGGAGAGGAGGAGAGGAGGAGGGGAGAGGAGGAGAGGAGGAGGAGAAGAGGAGGAGAGGAGAGGTGGAGGAGAGGAGGAGGAGAGGAGGAGAGGAGAGGAGGAGGAGAGGAGGAGGAGAGGAGGAGGAGAGAAGAGGAGGAGGAGAGGAGGAGAGGAGGAGTTTAAAGTCTTTGTCTCTTTCAGTTCCTCTTCAAGATTCGTTCCTTCGGCAATTTTGGTTACGCCGAAATGGACTTACAAGGCAGGATCGGCGTAAGTAAACTCTTCTCTTCTCTCCTCTCCTCTCCCCTCTCCTCTCCTCTCCTCCTCCTCTCCCCTCCTCCTCCTCGATTTGTGAGTGCCGACTAACAGTGAGTAGTGTATATAGCATTGCTATAGTGATATATAGTTGATAAGACTAATTGTAGACCCCTTTACAGACCATTTTCTTATCAGCCTCGTTTCCATGTTGACCAAATAAGGCTGTGCCCATAACTCCCCCCTGGAATTGATTTGTGTCTGGATCCATATCAAATATTGTTACTACCTTGCTAAACAGTATTTCTGCAAATTTTCATGCTTCTATCACTAAACTGAACAATTCTAGACGTTAGCAGCCTCACTAATACAGATAGACCACACAGTCACACCTGTGGTGCACGGCCCCAGAAAAATACTTGTTGCGCTGAGAGACTCTCTCTCTCTCATCGCAACAGGTATTTTGCGCTGTACAAGAACTACAGCGCATGGAGAGGATGAGAGTGATAGCAAGGCAGACAGAGCCAAGTGAGTGGGTCAATAGCATTGTCACTGTGATCACACCAAAAAAGATATGTAAGGACCCCAAAGATTTGAATCAAGCTATCAAACATGAACGCTACCCACTAGTCACAGTTGAAGAAGTTGTCTCTCGCATGCCGAACACTAAATATTTCTTAGTGCTAGATGCAAATCAAGGATTTTGGCAGATCAAACTTGAGGAAGAGAGTTCCAGGTTCTGTACTTTCAATACCCCTATTGGCAGATATCGGTTCTTGCGTTTACCCTTTGGTATCTCATCAGTGCCAGAGGTGTTCCAAAGAGCCATAGCACAAATGATTGAAGATTTGGATGGTGTTGTCAACATCATTGATGATTTGCTGGTGTGGGTAGACTCTAAACAAGAGCATGATCATAGCCTGAAAAAACTGTTGGACAGAGCAAGAGAATATAATCTGAAACCCAAGAAAAACAAGTAGTTCATAAGAACAAATGAGATCAAGTACATTGGACATATACTCGCGGACAATGGCTTAAAACCAGATGAAGAAAAAGTGAGAGCAGTGACACAACTACCTACTCCACAGAACAAACAAGAACTGTTAAGATCCATGAGCATGATTCAGTATCTCGCCAAGTTCATACCAAATCTGTCGGATATCAATGCACCTCTGAGAAAACTGCTTGAAGGAAATGTAGAGTGGCACTGGGAAGAACAACAACAACAACATAGTTTTGAACGATTAAAACAGCTTGTCACCAATGCACCAACACTCAAATATTATGATGTTAATAAACCAGTCACTCTGTCAGTGGATGCGAGTTCAGAAGGAATAGGAGCAGTCCTGCTACAGGAGGGACAGCCTGTAGCCTATGGTTCAAGAGCACTCACAGACTGTCAGATCAGATTGAAAAAGAGCTCCTTGCCATTGTATACGGTTGTGAAAAGTTTCATCAGTATGTTTACGGAAAAGACATTCAAGTGGAAAGTGACCACAAGCCACTGGAGAGCATCTTCAAAAAGTCGCTGCACCAAGCTCCCATGAGGCTACAACGAATGCTTCTGAGGCTCCAGAGGTACAGCTTAAAGGTAAAGTACAAACCTGGTAAGGAACTGTACATTGCAGACACACTGAGCTGAGCTTTTCTCAAGGAACAAAAAGAAGAGCTACTGGGAAAAGAGCTAGATGTGAACATTATTACACAGCAACTGCCCATGTCTGAAGAAAAACTACACAGGTTTCAAAATGTTACTGAAGAAGACGCAGAAATGCAGTTACTCAAGGACATGACACTGAAAGGATGACCAAATGAAAGGCATGCAGTACCAAAAGACATTTTTCCATATTGGACATTTAGGGATGAGATCACATACACATCAGGGCTAATGTTCAAATCTGCAAAGACTATTGTTCCTTCTCAGCTCAGACAAGAAATGCTTGAGAAAATACATGAGTCACACCTAGGAGTAGTGAAGTGCAAAGAAAGAGCCAGAGGCATTCTGTATTGGCCAAACATGTCAAAGCACATTGAGCAAATGATATTAGCGTGTGCAGTGTGTAACCAACACAGAAATAGCAATCCAAGAGAGCCATTGCCCCTCCTTGAACCGCCACCTTATCGTGGTGGAGGGGTTTGAGTACCCGAATGATCCCAGGAGCTATGTTGTCGGGGGCTTTATGCCCCTGGTAGGGTCACCCAAGGCAAACAGGTCCGGGGGGACGGGTCAGACGAAGAGCGGTGCAGAAGACCCCAATGACGAAAAAATTCAAAGGCCAGTTACGTCGTCCGGAATGGCGACACTGGGGCCCCACCCTGGAGCCAGGCCTGGGGTGGGTGCATGCCGGCGAGTGCCTGGTGGCCGGGCCCTTCCCCACGGGGCCCGGCTCAGCCCGAAGGAGCGACGTGGGGCCGCCCTCTGGTGGGCCCACCATCCGCGAGAGGAGCCATAGAGGTCGGGTGCGGAGAGATCTGGGCGGCGGTCAAAGGCAGGGGCCTCGGCGACCGGATCTCCGGATATGGAGACTAGCTCTGAGGACATGGAATGTCACCTCGCTGGGGGGGAAGGAGCCTGAGCTTGTGCGGGAGGTCGAGCGTTACCGGCTAGATATAGTCAGCCTCACCTCCACGCACAGCTTGGGCTCTGGAACCCAACTCCTTGAGAGGGGTTGGACTCTCCATTTCTCTGGCGTTGGCTGCGGGGAGTGGCGGCGAGCTGGTGTGGGCCTGCTCATCGCCCCTCAGCTCAGCCACTGCGTGTTGGAACGAGAGGGCCCTGCGCCTTCGGGTCAGGGACAGGTCTCTCACTGTGGTGTCGGCCTATGGGCCGAACAGCAGTGCAGAGTACCCGGCCTTCTTGGAGTCTCTGGGAGGGGTACTGGACAGTGCACCAACCGGGGACTCCGTTGTTCTACTGGGGGACTTCAATGCCCACATGGGCAACGACAGTGACACTTGGAGAGGGGTGATTGGGAGGAACGGCCTCCCCGATCTGAACCCGAGCGGTGTTCTGTTATTGGACTTCTGTGCAAGTCACAGTTTGTCCATAACGAACACCATGTTCAAGCACAAGGGGGTCCATCGGTGCACGTGGCACCAGGACTCCCTAGGCCGGAGGTCGATGATCGACTTTGTTGACGTGTCATCTGACCTCCGGCCGTGTGTCTTGGACATTTGGGTGAAGAGAGGGGCAGAGCTGTCAACTGATCACCACCTGGTGGTGAGTTGGGTCCGCTGGCAGAGGAGGAAGCCGGAAAGACCTGGCAGGCCCAAGTGTATCGTGAGGGTCTGTTGGGAACGTCTGGCGGAACCTTCTGTCAGTGTGGCCTTCAACACACACCTCCGGGAGAGCTTCTCCCAGATCCCGGGGGAGGCTGGGGACATGGAGCCCGAGTGGGCTTCGATCTCGGCCTCTATTGTTGATGCGGCTGCTCGTAGCTGTGGCCGTAAAGTCTGTGGTGCCTGTCGCAGAGGCAATCCCCAAACTCGGTGGTGGACACTGGAAGTAAGGGATGCCATCAAGCTGAAGAAAGAGTCCTACCGGGCCTTGCTGACCCGGGGTACTCCTGAGGCAGCTGACGGGTACCAGCGGGCCAAGTGTGCTGCAGCCCGGGCGGTTGCAGAGGCAAAAACTCAGGTCTGGGAGGAGTTCCGGGAGGCCATGGAGGAGGACTATCGTATGGCCCCAAGGAAATTCTGGCAAACCGTCTGGCGCCTCAGGAGGGGGAAGCAGTTCTTCACCAACACTGTTTACAGTGCAGGGGGAGAGCTGCTGACCTCGACTGGGGATGTTGTCGGGCGGTGGAAGGAATACTTTGGGGATCTCCTCAATCCCACCATCACGTCCTCCGAAGAGGAGGCCGAGGCCCCAGAGGCGGACTCATCCATCACCCTGGCTGAAGTCACTGAGGTGGTCAGAAAGCTCCTCGGTGGCAAGCTCCGGGGGTGGATGAGATCCGTCCTGAGTTCCTTAAGTCTCTGGGTGTTGTGGGGCTGTCTTGGCTGACACGCCTCTGCAACATCGCGTGGCGGTCGGGAATAGTACCTTTGGACTGGCAGACCGGGGTGTGTTCCAACTATAGGGGAATCACACTCCTCAGCCTCCCTGGTAAAGTCTATGCCAGGGTACTGGAGAGGAGAGTTCGGCCGATAGTCGAACCTCGGATCCAAGAGGAGCAGTGTGGTTTTCGGCCTGGTCGTGGAACACTAGACCAGCTCTACACCCTCCATCGGGTGCTCGAGGGTTCATGGGAGTTTGCACAACCAGTCCACATGTGTTTTGTGGATCTGGAGAAGGCATTCGACCGTGTCCCTCGTGGTGCCCTGTGGGGGGTGCTCCAGGAGTATGGGGTCCGGGGCCCTTTGCTAAGGGCTGTCCGGTCCCTGTATGACCGGAGCAGGAGCTGTGTTCGCATTGCCGGCAGTAAGTCAGACCTGTTCCCGGTGCATGTTGGACTCTGCCAGGGCTGCCCTTTGTCACCGGTTCTGTTCATTGTATTTATGAATTATTATGAATTTCTAGGCGCAGCCAGGGGCCAGAGGGGGTCCAGTTTGGGGACCACAGGATTTCATCTCTGCTTTTTGCGGACGATGTTGTCCTGTTGGCTCCATCGAGCCAGGACCTGCAGCGGCCGGGATGAGAATCAGCTGTTCCAAATCCGAGGCCATGGTTCTCGACTGGAAAAAGGTGGATTGCCCTCTCCGGGTGGGTGGGGAGTCTCTGCCTCAAGTGGAGGAGTTCAAGTATCTCGGTGTCTTGTTCACGAGGATGGAGCGCAAGATTGACAGGCGGATCGGTGCGGCGTCGGCAGTGATGCAGTCGCTGTATCGGACTGTTGTGGTGAAGAGGGAGCTGAGCCGAAAGGCGAAGCTCTCGATTTACCGGTCAATTTACGTTCCTACCCTCACCTATGGTCATGAGCTCTGGGTAATGACCGAAAGAACGAGATCGCAGATACAAGGGGCCGAAATGAGCTCCCTTAGAGATAGGGTGAGGAGCTCGGTCACACGGGAGGAGCTCAGAGTAGAGTCGCTGCTCCTCCGCATCGAGAGGAGCCAGTTGAGGTGGCTCGGGCATCTGGTTCGGATGCCTCCTGGACGCCTCCCTCGGGAGGTGTTCTGGGCATGTCCCACCGGTAGGAGGCCCCGTGGAAGACCCAGGACACGCTGGAGGGACTATGTCTCTCGGCTGACCTGGGAACGCCTCGGAGTCCGTCCGGAGGAGCTGGAGGAAGTGGCTGGGGAGGAGGAAGCTTGGGAGCCCCTGCTTAGATTGCTGCCCCCGCGACCCGGCCCCGGATAAGTGGAAGAAGATGGATGGAGAGCCATTGCTTTCACATCCAATACCCAGCAGGCCATGGGCCAAAGTAGGCACTGATCTCTTCTATTACAGTGGGTCTGACTTTCTTTTGTGTGTGGACTACTATTCAAAGTTCCCAGAACTCATGAAGCTGAAGGACAGTACTATTTCCAGTGTTATAGTGGCCATGAAGTCAATGTTTGCCAGGTATGGTATACCTGATGTGCTAATATCAGATAATGGTCCTCAGTATGCCAGTGCTGAGTTTAAAGAGTTTGTGGAATACTGGGAGTTCAGACACATCACTTCCAATCCCACACACACTCAGTCCAATGGACCAGCTGAAAGGACAGTACAGTCTATAAAGAACCTGCTAAAGTAAGCAGAGCAATTCAATTTAATTTATTTTTGTAGCGCCCAAAATCAAAAAAGAGTTGTCTCTAAGGGCGTTCCAAGATTTTGATGAGTAAAACATACACACAGACATATCAAAACAGGAATAAACAACATTCATGTAAAGCAGCAAATGAAACATCATCCAGTCATCCCCTGTCCTTAGACCCTCCTTCTCAGCAAGGAAAAACTCCAAAAAACCCAGGGGAGAACTACAGTGAAGGAGAGATCCACTCCCATGGACGGACAGGCTATAGATTGTCCAGGCCCGTGGGCCAGTTCGGTATGGCCATATCCACCCAGGTGGGGAAGGAGCCGGGGAGGAGCCAGGCGAGGAGGAGGAAGCCGGGCGAGGAGGAGGAGGGCCAGGCAGGGAGGAGGAGGGCCAGGTGGGGAGGAAGGGGGCCAGGCGAGGAGGAGGAGAGTCAGGCGAAGAAGAGGAGAGGGGTCCAGCTGTCATCAGGCGTCTGAAAGTGTTACACTCCACAGGGGGAGTGGGACAGGGGACAACATGTGAATAGCAATGAACGAGCTACAGATGAGAACATAGTAAGTGATGCTGATGAGAAAATAGGAGGAAACAGGATAGTGCTCAGGTTGCCACACTTTCCCCAGCTTATCTCCTGCAGCAGCTTATCTTAACCTGGAATTTTAATGTCACTCCCAACCAACCTGCTGGTCATAGTTAGTTAGGAGTGACATCAAACTAAGTAACCTGGTCATAAGCTATTCCAAAGAGGAAGGTTTTAAGCCTGGTCTTAAATAAAGAGACTGGGTGCCTGTTTAACATCAACAGGGAGTTGATTCCATAACACAGGAGCATGGTAACTGAAGGCTCTCCTCCCCACTGTACTTTTAGACACTCTAGGAGCTACTAATAATCCTGCATTCTGAGAGCGAAGTGCTCTATTTGGCTGATACGGGACAATGGCATCCTGAAGATATGATGGGGCCATACTGTTTATATTTGTATAAACATTATGTCAGGAGGAAAACTTTGAATTTAATTCTAAACTCGACAGGAAGCCAGTGAAGTGATTTTAACAAAGGACTGATGTGATCACTTCTTTTAGTTCCTGTTAGGACTCTGGCCGCTGCATTTTGGACCAACTGGAAGCTTCTTAAAGTACCTTTAGCGCAGGCGGCGAGCAGAGAATTACAGTAATCTAGTCTGGATGTAACAAATGCATGGATAAGTTTTTCAGCATAATTTTTAGGCAAAATATTTCTGATTTTAGTTATGTTTTGCAGGTAAAAATATGCAGTTTTACAAGCTTGGTTTATATGAGCTGTGAATGAGAGATTTCGGTCAAATACGACTCCAAGATTTTTTACAGTAGAGCTAGAAGCTATATTCACATTGTCAGGTGAGATTATCTGGTCGGACAGAGAATCTCTCTGACCTTTAGGACCGACAACAATGACCTCTGTTTTTTCAGAATTTAACAGCAGGTAAATCAGGGTCATCCAGGTTTTGATGTCCTTCACACAGGCACTGAGCTTATCGATTTGATCAGTCTGATTTGGTTTCATTGATAAGTACAGCTGAGTGTCATCAGCATAGCAGTGGAAATTAATGCCATGTTTTCTGATAATGTTACCTAATGGCAACATATACAGAGTAAACAGGATTGGATCAAGCACAGATCCTTGTGGAACACCGCAAGCTACTTTAGAGCAGGGAGAGGTGCACTGGTTTACACTAACAAACTGGTACCTATCTGATAGATAGGATTTAAACCATTTGAGGGCAGTCCCTCTGACACCTATGTCACATTCTAACCTCTGCAGCAGAATGTTGTGATCAATGGTGTCAAACGCTGCAGTGAGGTCCAGTAGGACCAGGACTGAAGCCAGCCCGTTATCAGCAGCTAGTAGCAAATCATTTGTCACTTTAAGCAGAGCAGTTTCTGTGCTGTGGTGAGCTCTGAAACCAGACTGAAATTTTTCAAATAAATTATTGTCCTGCAGATGGTGACAAAGCTGTTTCACCAGAACTCGTTCCAGAATCTTTGAGAGAAATGGAAGATTCAAGATAGGTCTGTAGTTGGCTAGTTCATCAGGATTTACGATCGTTTTTTCAAAAGCGGTTTAATTACAGCATATTTAAAGGACTGAGGAACATAGCCATTTTCTAACGACATATTTATTATGTTATGGATGGAATCTATCTGCTGATAATCTATCAGCAGAGGCGATCCCTATATTTCACTTTTGGAGTACAGGAATACACCACTGGATCATGTAGGACTATCCCCAGCACAGTCGTTAATGGGACATAGGCTGAAAGGAAAACTGCCAACATCAACATTGCTGCTCACTCCAGATGGAGCTGACATGGTTCGTCAGCAGCTGAAAGAAAAGCAGGTAAAATAAAAACAGTATTTTGACAGACAAACAAGGATACTGCCTGACTTGCGAGATGGGGAAAATGTTTGCATGCAAAGAGGAGAGTCATGGCAGCCTGCAGTCATCCTGCACAAACACAAGCAGCCACGTTCATTTGTGGTTCATACACCGGATGGTAGACTGTACTGAAGAAACAGGAATCATCTACGTAAAACAGAGGAGAAGACATTCACAACAACCGGACAGGACACTAATCTGGAAATGGACTCTCAAAAGTAGACTTGCAGAGACTTTTCAGTCTGATTCACCTGATAAACCTGTTGATGCACATGATTCACAGATTCATGTTAACCCTGATGCAGTCTCATACATAACGAGATCTGGCAGAGCAATAAAACTACCTGCTAGATACAAAGAGTAATGTAAATGTATTATTGTGCTTAAAGATAAGTTTGAATTCAGATGGTTATTGCTAATGAAGTTCTGAGTTAAAGGCAATAGCTTCAACATTTTATTTGTTAAAATGAAAATAAAAGAGATTTGCACTGTTGGTTAAACTTTGAAAAAAAAGTGGTACTAAAATAATTATAGCTGAACATAAAACTTGTTAAAAAGGGGGATGTGATATATTAATGTTAAGGCACCGTAGTAACGACGTCACTACATATGTACGTAAAGTGAGCGGGAGTTGTTGTACCTTGTTCCTGCCATGTTACTGACGAACAAACGGACATTGAAAGCTTGTTATAAAATGATCAGTTGTCAAGCCTCCTGAATATAACACATGCAACCAGAGCAAGTCCTATGAAAATTCCAAAACACAAATGCGTTTAAGGGCCAGTTGATCATAGATTGGTGTGACCATGTGAAAGTAGTTGTGCTCAAACATAATTTTTTTTCTTGTGTAGACAGACCCAGTGTACTATACGGACTTTTCTTTTCCACCATGGACAAGAATTTTCCACCACGGACAGGACTTTTCTTCCTTGGACAGAGCTTTTCCATAGACCTATAATAAAATCCATGGACTTTTCTCACAGCATCTGGAAGAGCGTAGAAGGATTGGAAAGTCTCTAGAAAGAGCCAGAACCTGCAGCATGGACAGTATAAATAGAGAGAACAGCGGGAGAGAAACTGCAACTGACTCAGATCAAGAAACAAGATCGAAGAATGAGCTGCAGTCAAAGCAGAAGAAAACCAAACAACTTTTCAAGCTCTATCCGAGACACAATTGTAAGTAGCTTTTACTAACACACATAGACAAGAAAAGAGAAATAGAACAAAAATAAATATACACAAAATCCATGCTAAAAAAATTATGCCAAAATATTACATTGTTTCATTGTTACTTTGTGTGAATCTAATATATTTTGAGCACTGGCCCTTTAAGGTGGTGAGTGACGGAGGTAAACCCAAAATCAGAGTGGAGTACAAGGGAGAAGACAAGACCTTCAGCCCTGAGGAGATCTCCTCCATGGCTCTGGTGAAGATGAAGGAGGTGGCAGAGGTTTACCTGGGTCACAGGGTGTCGAACACAGTGATCACAGTCCCAGCCTACTTCAACAACTCACAGAGACAGGCCACTAAAGATGCAGGTGTGATTGCCAGACTCAACGTCCTGAGAATCATCAACGAGCCCACGGCCGCTGCTATCGCCTAAGGCCTGGACAAAAGCCACTCCGGAGAGTGCAATGTCCTCATCTTTGACCTGGGAGGGGGCACCTTCGACGTGTCCATCCTCACCATCGAAGACGGCGTCTTTGAAGTCAAGGCCACAGCTGGAGACACCCATCTGGGCGGAGAGGATTTTGACAACCGCATGGTCACCCACTTTGTGGAGGAGTTCAAGAGGAAACACAAGAAGGACATTAGCCAGAATAAGAGAGCCCTGAGGAGACTGCGCACAGCGTGTGAGAGGGCCAAGAGGACCCTGTCCTCCAGCTCCTAGGCCAGCATTGAGATCGACTCTCTGTTTGAGGGACAGGACTTCTACACCTCCATCACTAGAGCACGCTTTGAGGAGCTGTGCTCAGACCTGTTCAGAGGAACGCTGGAGCCCGTGGAGAAGGCCCTGAGAGACGCCAAGATGGACAAAGGACAGATCCATGACGTGGTCCTGGTCGGGGGCTCCACCAGGATCCCCAAAGTCCAGAAACTCCTACAGGATTTCTTCAACGGCCGTGATCTGAACAAGAGTATCAACCCAGATGAGGCGGTGGCCTACGGAGCTGCTGTCCAGGCTGCTATCCTCTCCGGGGACACCTCAGGGAAGGTCCAGGACCTGCTGCTGCTGGACGTAGCCCCTCTGTCCTTGGGCATCGAGACAGCCGGAGGGGTCATGACGGCTCTGATCAAACGCAACACCACCATCCCTACCAAGCAGACCCAGACCTTCAGCACCTACTCCGACAATCAGCCCGGGGTCCTGATCCAGGTGTACGAAGGGGAGCGGGCCATGACCAAAGACAACAACCTGCTGGGCCGCTTTGAGCTGACGGGGATCACCCCTGCCCCCGAGGGGTCCCTCAGATCGAGGTCACCTTCGACATCGATGCCAACGGCATCCTGAACGTGTCGGCGGCGGACAAGAGCACAGGCAAAGAAAACAAGATCACCATCACCAACGACAAAGGCCGACTGAGCAAAGAGGAGATCGAGAAGATGGTGCAGGATGCAGAGAAGTTCAAAACTGAAGATGAAGCCCAGAGGAACAGGGTCAGTGCCAAGAACGCTCTGGAGGCCTATGTGTTCACTGTGAAGAACAGTGTGCAGGACGAGGCTGTGAGTAGCAAACTGAGCCAGGACGACCGCAAGAAGCTGCTGGACAAGTGTGAGGAGACCATGAGCTGGCTGGACAACAACCAGCTGGCTGAGGTGGAGGAGTACCAGCACAAGCAGAAAGAGCTGGAGAAAGTGTGCAACCCCATCATAAGTAAGCTGTACCAGGGAGCGCCCCTACAGGCAGCTGCAGAGAGGACGCTCGGGGGAGCTCCCAGGGACCCACCATCGAGGAGGTGGACTAGAATGACTCTTCAAACACAGAGGACTGGTTAATACTGTATTTTTAAGGATATGTAATGGTAATTTCATCTGCCTTTTGAGGATCTTTTGAGATTCACACACACACATATGTGTGTGTGTATATATTTATATTTATATATTTATCTTAGTTATTGTATAATATGCAATATGTAAATATTTTTGTATTTTGTCTAAGTTAATGAAAATAAATCCATTCATTCCATCTATCAGATAAAATTTTCCTTAATTTGGTTAGGTCTATATTCACCAAAACCACACATCATAATAGTCTTTTATTATTTACATTACAAAAATGAATAATTGAAGTAGACATTGTAATAGCTTAAATAAAGCCTAGAATAGAATTTCAGTGTCATTGTGAAAGATAATAATGAAGAAAGGATAAAAGAAGACCACAAATATTCAGAATTAAAAGAACAGCCTAACAATTAGACGTGTCAGATCAATATTTATTGTGCGCAGTTTTTCATTGTAGTGGGGAACTAGTGGAGGAATAGGATTTGAGCTGTAAAACGCTGAATAAATATTTGGTAATACATAAAGATCATTTCACTCTGGAATTGCCCATGTTCACTGTACTAAAAGTAAAAGGAGCTGTTAACTCGAAAACTACAGCTTCATGACATCACAAGGTGGAACAGAGTATTTTGAACTTTGGAGAAGTAAACAGACTAATAATAATAAAGAGTTACTCAAACAACAGTGAAGTTGGTGTATCTGAAGGGAATCCATGGTGGCACTTGGATTACATCACAAGGTCCTGTCCACACAAGGAAAGAACGCCAAATCCTCTGCTACAGGTCATTTTCCTCTGTCTTGGAATAAAAAATGCACAATATATTAATAAATAGTATTGTAAATATAGGGGTGTGTACAGTAGAAAAAGTTCTAATATTGTTTCTTTGTTTGAGGTTGCACAAAAAAGTTGGATTTACAATGGAACAATTAAGGGACAGGAACCAACATGAACCTTGTTTGTGTTGGAGCAAATGCTTTCTTTGTCAGGAATGATTCTATTTTACAACATCTGATATCTCTCCTGGGTACATACATACAAGTAAACATATATGGTAGGTTACACAGGAATAATATTTTCATCTAGCTGTAGCTGCAATGTATAGTTTTTGTCGTGCTGCTGACTGTCCAATTCTGTCAAAGTCGAATAAACTCAGTTTTTACAGTTAGGACTATGTGTTTTGACAGAAAGTGGCCAGCAGATGTCACACTATGGCTGAGAATTACTGACAATTCCTTCAGCGTGTAGCCCACAAACAATAGTGAAGAGTGGCTTGTCTACTTATGAAAATAATACATGATACACTGAATAAATACAGTCTGCTGAAAATTGCCATTTAGCCTGACCGGGTGTGCCATTGGCCTGCACATCAGGTCTTTGTAATCTTACCTATTCTTTTATTTGCTCTAACCAAAACTAAATAACCTGGCCATTTAATCTATCAGCGGTGTCTCACATCATGATTGGGACATTTAAGCCTACTTTTTGTAAGCCTTTATGCCCAAAGCTGATCATACAGTCTTACTTTATACTCTTTAATGTATAACCCAATAGAATAGCCTACGATTTGAAGAGCATTTCACGCACAGTAATGTTTCTAAAATAATTTAATTTAAGAATTAAATAAATATTTAAGTAATAAATAAACGTGTTGCATCATCGATTAATTATAGAAACTTTGCGAATCTTCTCGCAGTTTCTGCTCTGGTTTCTTCTGACCCTGGAGCAAAGTAGAACGTTCAAGCGCAGACGCACCTAAAGCTCTGACGTCATCACGTTGTCCTCTCGCTCGGCGTTGTGATTGGACAAAAGCGCCGAAGAGGCGGGACTTTTCCAGAAACAGCCAGAACACAGAGGGGACAGTATAAAAGAGCTGCAAGGAGCAGAGGAGGCAGCAAATACTCATCAGAGCGGAGGTGCAAACTTCAGCGGAGCAAATAAGAAAGAAGAAGCCAACATCAAACTCTCTAAGACTCTATCCTCTTATAACTGTAAGTACTTCAAGGATAATAGTAGTAGGCTTTCTTTAGCAGTAGAGCTTATGATTTTGATAGAAATTTTAAAAACAGTTCATAGTGTTTTTATTTTTTATTTAGTTTCATCTATAATTCCATATTACATATATATCTAATGATTTATTTTGTCAATTTCCAGAGCACTAACAAATAATCATCAGCATGTCTGTAAACGGAGTAGCTGTGGGCATTGACCTGGGAACCACATACTCCTGTGTGGGGATCTTCCAACACGGAAAAGTGGAAATCATCGCCAATGACCAGGGCAACAGGACCACCCCTAGCTATGTGGCCTTTAACGACACTGAGCGCCTCATCGGAGATGCTGCCAAGAACCAGGTGGCTCTGAACCCCAACAACACAGTATTTGACGCCAAGAGGCTGATCGGCCGCAGGTTTGATGACACCACAGTGCAGGCCGACATGAAGCACTGGCCCTTTAAGGTGGTGAGTGATGAGGAAAACCCAAGATCAGAGTGGAGTACAAGGGAGAAGACAAGACCTTCAGCCCTGAGGAGATCTCCTCCATGGTTCTGGTAAAGATGAAGGAGGTGGCAGAGGCCTACCTGGGCCACAGGGTGTCCAACGCAGTGATCACAGTCCCTGCCTACTTCAACGACTCCCAGAGACAGGCCACTAAAGACGCAGGTGTGATTGCTGGACTCAATGTCCTGAGAATCATCAACGAGCCCACGGCCGCTGCTATCGCCTACGGCCTGGACAAAGGCCGCTCTGGAGAGCGCAACGTCCTCATCTTTGACCTGGGAGGGGGCACCTTCGACGTGTCCATCCTCACCATCGAAGACGGCGTCTTTGAAGTCAAGGCCACAGCTGGAGACACCCATCTGGGCGGAGAGGATTTTGACAACCGCATGGTCACCCACTTTGTGGAGGAGTTCAAGAGGAAACACAAGAAGGACATTAGCCAGAATAAGAGAGCCCTGAGGAGACTGCGCACAGCGTGTGAGAGGGCCAAGAGGACCCTGTCCTCCAGCTCCCAGGCCAGCATTGAGATCGACTCTCTGTTTGAGGGACAGGACTTCTACACCTCCATCACTAGAGCACGCTTTGAGGAGCTGTGCTCAGACCTGTTCAGAGGAACGCTGGAGCCCGTGGAGAAGGCCCTGAGAGACGCCAAGATGGACAAAGGACAGATCCATGACGTGGTCCTGGTCGGGGGCTCCACCAGGATCCCCAAAGTCCAGAAACTCCTACAGGATTTCTTCAACGGCCGTGATCTGAACAAGAGTATCAACCCAGATGAGGCGGTGGCCTACGGAGCTGCTGTCCAGGCTGCTATCCTCTCCGGGGACACCTCAGGGAAGGTCCAGGACCTGCTGCTGCTGGACGTAGCCCCTCTGTCCTTGGGCATCGAGACAGCCGGAGGGGTCATGACGGCTCTGATCAAACGCAACACCACCATCCCTACCAAGCAGACCCAGACCTTCAGCACCTACTCCGACAATCAGCCCGGGGTCCTGATCCAGGTGTACGAAGGGGAGCGGGCCATGACCAAAGACAACAACCTGCTGGGCCGCTTTGAGCTGACGGGGATCACCCCTGCCCCCCGAGGGGTCCCTCAGATCGAGGTCACCTTCGACATCGACGCCAACGGCATCCTGAACGTGTCGGCGGCGGACAAGAGCACAGGCAAAGAAAACAAGATCACCATCACCAACGACAAAGGCCGACTGAGCAAAGAGGAGATCGAGAAGATGGTGCAGGATGCAGAGAAGTTCAAAACTGAAGATGAAGCCCAGAGGAACAGGGTCAGTGCCAAGAACGCTCTGGAGGCCTATGTGTTCACTGTGAAGAACAGTGTGCAGGACGAGGCTGTGAGTAGCAAACTGAGCCAGGACGACCGCAAGAAGCTGCTGGACAAGTGTGAGGAGACCATGAGCTGGCTGGACAACAACCAGCTGGCTGAGGTGGAGGAGTACCAGCACAAGCAGAAAGAGCTGGAGAAAGTGTGCAACCCCATCATAAGTAAGCTGTACCAGGGAGCGCCCCTACAGGCAGCTGCAGAGAGGACGCTCGGGGAGCTCCCAGCGACCCACCATCGAGGAGGTGGACTAGAATGACTCTTCAAACACAGAGGACTGGTTAATACTGTATTTTTAAGGATATGTAATGGTAATTTCATCTGCCTTTTGAGGATCTTTTGAGATTCACACACACACATATGTGTGTGTGTATATATTTATATTTATATATTTATCTTAGTTATTGTATAATATGCAATATGTAAATATTTTTGTATTTTGTCTAAGTTAATGAAAATAAATCCATTCATTCCATCTATCAGATAAAATTTTCCTTAATTTGGTTAGGTCTATATTCACCAAAACCACACATCATAATAGTCTTTTATTATTTACATTACAAAAATGAATAATTGAAGTAGACATTGTAATAGCTTAAATAAAGCCTAGAATAGAATTTCAGTGTCATTGTGAAAGATAATAATGAAGAAAGGATAAAAGAAGACCACAAATATTCAGAATTAAAAGAACAGCCTAACAATTAGACGTGTCAGATCAATATTTATTGTGCGCAGTTTTTCATTGTAGTGGGGAACTAGTGGAGGAATAGGATTTGAGCTGTAAAACGCTGAATAAATATTTGGTAATACATAAAGATCATTTCACTCTGGAATTGCCCATGTTCACTGTACTAAAAGTAAAAGGAGCTGTTAACTCGAAAACTACAGCTTCATGACATCACAAGGTGGAACAGAGTATTTTGAACTTTGGAGAAGTAAACAGACTAATAATAATAAAGAGTTACTCAAACAACAGTGAAGTTGGTGTATCTGAAGGGAATCCATGGTGGCACTTGGATTACATCACAAGGTCCTGTCCACACAAGGAAAGAACGCCAAATCCTCTGCTACAGGTCATTTTCCTCTGTCTTGGAATAAAAAATGCACAATATATTAATAAATAGTATTGTAAATATAGGGGTGTGTACAGTAGAAAAAGTTCTAATATTGTTTCTTTGTTTGAGGTTGCACAAAAAAGTTGGATTTACAATGGAACAATTAAGGGACAGGAACCAACATGAACCTTGTTTGTGTTGGAGCAAATGCTTTCTTTGTCAGGAATGATTCTATTTTACAACATCTGATATCTCTCCTGGGTACATACATACAAGTAAACATATATGGTAGGTTACACAGGAATAATATTTTCATCTAGCTGTAGCTGCAATGTATAGTTTTTGTCGTGCTGCTGACTGTCCAATTCTGTCAAAGTCGAATAAACTCAGTTTTTACAGTTAGGACTATGTGTTTTGACAGAAAGTGGCCAGCAGATGTCACACTATGGCTGAGAATTACTGACAATTCCTTCAGCGTGTAGCCCACAAACAATAGTGAAGAGTGGCTTGTCTACTTATGAAAATAATACATGATACACTAAATAAATACAGTCTGCTGAAAATTGCCATTTAGCCTGACCGGGTGTGCCATTGGCCTGCACATCAGGTCTTTGTAATCTTGATTCTTTTATTTGCTCTAACCAAAACTAAATAACCTGGCCATTTAATCTATCAGCGGTGTCTCACATCATGATTGGGACATTTAAGCCTACTTTTTGTAAGCCTTTATGCCCAAAGCTGATCATACAGTCTTACTTTATACTCTTTAATGTATAACCCAATAGAATAGCCTACGATTTGAAGAGCATTTCACGCACAGTAATGTTTCTAAAATAATTTAATTTAAGAATTAAATAAACATTTAAGTAATAAATAAACGTGTTGCATCATCGATTAATTATAGAAACTTTGCGAATCTTCTCGCAGTTTCTGCTCTGGTTTCTTCTGACCCTGGAGCAAAGTAGAACGTTCAAGCGCAGACGCACCTAAAGCTCGGACGTCATCACGTTGTCCTCTCGCTCGGCGTTGTGATTGGACAAAAGCGCCGAAGAGGCGGGACTTTTCCAGAAACAGCCAGAACACAGAGGGGACAGTATAAAAGAGCTGCAAGGAGCAGAGGAGGCAGCAAATACTCATCAGAGCGGAGGAGCAAACTTCAGCGGAGCAAATAAGAAAGAAGAAGCCAACATCAAACTCTCTAAGACTCTATCCTCTTATAACTGTAAGTACTTCAAGGATAATAGTAGTAGGCTTTCTTTAGCAGTAGAGCTTATAATTTTGATAGAAATTTTAAAAACAGTTCATAGTGTTTTTATTTTTTATTTAGTTTCATCTATAATTCCATATTACATATATATCTAATGATTTATTTTGTCAATTTCCAGAGCACTAACAAATAATCATCAGCATGTCTGTAAACGGAGTAGCTGTGGGCATTGACCTGGGAACCACATACTCCTGTGTGGGGATCTTCCAACACGGAAAAGTGGAAATCATCGCCAATGACCAGGGCAACAGGACCACCCCTAGCTATGTGGCCTTTAACGACACTGAGCGCCTCATCGGAGATGCTGCCAAGAACCAGGTGGCTCTGAACCCCAACAACACAGTGTTTGACGCCAAGAGGCTGATCGGCCGCAGGTTTGATGACACCACAGTGCAGGCCGACATGAAGCACTGGCCCTTTAAGGTGGTGAGTGATGAGGAAAACCCAAGATCAGAGTGGAGTACAAGGGAGAAGACAAGACCTTCAGCCCTGAGGAGATCTCCTCCATGGTTCTGGTAAAGATGAAGGAGGTGGCAGAGGCCTACCTGGGCCACAGGGTGTCCAACGCAGTGATCACAGTCCCTGCCTACTTCAACGACTCCCAGAGACAGGCCACTAAAGACGCAGGTGTGATTGCTGGACTCAATGTCCTGAGAATCATCAACGAGCCCACGGCCGCTGCTATCGCCTACGGCCTGGACAAAGGCCGCTCTGGAGAGCGCAACGTCCTCATCTTTGACCTGGGAGGGGGCACCTTCGACGTGTCCATCCTCACCATCGAAGACGGCGTCTTTGAAGTCAAGGCCACAGCTGGAGACACCCATCTGGGCGGAGAGGATTTTGACAACCGCATGGTCACCCACTTTGTGGAGGAGTTCAAGAGGAAACACAAGAAGGACATTAGCCAGAATAAGAGAGCCCTGAGGAGACTGCGCACAGCGTGTGAGAGGGCCAAGAGGACCCTGTCCTCCAGCTCCCAGGCCAGCATTGAGATCGACTCTCTGTTTGAGGGACAGGACTTCTACACCTCCATCACTAGAGCACGCTTTGAGGAGCTGTGCTCAGACCTGTTCAGAGGAACGCTGGAGCCCGTGGAGAAGGCCCTGAGAGACGCCAAGATGGACAAAGGACAGATCCATGACGTGGTCCTGGTCGGGGCTCCACCAGGATCCCCAAAGTCCAGAAACTCCTACAGGATTTCTTCAACGGCCGTGATCTGAACAAGAGTATCAACCCAGATGAGGCGGTGGCCTACGGAGCTGCTGTCCAGGCTGCTATCCTCTCCGGGGACACCTCAGGGAAGGTCCAGGACCTGCTGCTGCTGGACGTAGCCCCTCTGTCCTTGGGCATCGAGACAGCCGGAGGGGTCATGACGGCTCTGATCAAACGCAACACCACCATCCCTACCAAGCAGACCCAGACCTTCAGCACCTACTCCGACAATCAGCCCGGGGTCCTGATCCAGGTGTACGAAGGGGAGCGGGCCATGACCAAAGACAACAACCTGCTGGGCCGCTTTGAGCTGACGGGGATCACCCCTGCC
This sequence comes from Odontamblyopus rebecca, assembly GCA_030686955.1. NCBI lineage: Eukaryota > Metazoa > Chordata > Actinopteri > Gobiiformes > Gobiidae > Odontamblyopus > Odontamblyopus rebecca. Next base: position 32,271,450 of record CM060658.1, read on the forward strand.
CCCGAGGGGTCCCTCAGATCGAGGTCACCTTCGACATCGACGCCAACGGCATCCTGAACGTGTCGGCGGCGGACAAGAGCACAGGCAAAGAAAACAAGATCACCATCACCAACGACAAAGGCCGACTGAGCAAAGAGGAGATCGAGAAGATGGTGCAGGATGCAGAGAAGTTCAAAACTGAAGATGAAGCCCAGAGGAACAGGGTCAGTGCCAAGAACGCTCTGGAGGCCTATGTGTTCACTGTGAAGAACAGTGTGCAGGACGAGGCTGTGAGTAGCAAACTGAGCCAGGACGACCGCAAGAAGCTGCTGGACAAGTGTGAGGAGACCATGAGCTGGCTGGACAACAACCAGCTGGCTGAGGTGGAGGAGTACCAGCACAAGCAGAAAGAGCTGGAGAAAGTGTGCAACCCCATCATAAGTAAGCTGTACCAGGGAGCGCCCCCTACAGGCAGCTGCAGAGAGGACGCTCGGGGGAGCTCCCAGGGACCCACCATCGAGGAGGTGGACTAGAATGACTCTTCAAACACAGAGGACTGGTTAATACTGTATTTTTAAGGATATGTAATGGTAATTTCATCTGCCTTTTGAGGATCTTTTGAGATTCACACACACACATATGTGTGTGTGTATATATTTATATTTATATATTTATCTTAGTTATTGTATAATATGCAATATGTAAATATTTTTGTATTTTGTCTAAGTTAATGAAAATAAATCCATTCATTCCATCTATCAGATAAAATTTTCCTTAATTTGGTTAGGTCTATATTCACCAAAACCACACATCATAATAGTCTTTTATTATTTACATTACAAAAATGAATAATTGAAGTAGACATTGTAATAGCTTAAATAAAGCCTAGAATAGAATTTCAGTGTCATTGTGAAAGATAATAATGAAGAAAGGATAAAAGAAGACCACAAATATTCAGAATTAAAAGAACAGCCTAACAATTAGACGTGTCAGATCAATATTTATTGTGCGCAGTTTTTCATTGTAGTGGGGAACTAGTGGAGGAATAGGATTTGAGCTGTAAAACGCTGAATAAATATTTGGTAATACATAAAGATCATTTCACTCTGGAATTGCCCATGTTCACTGTACTAAAAGTAAAAGGAGCTGTTAACTCGAAAACTACAGCTTCATGACATCACAAGGTGGAACAGAGTATTTTGAACTTTGGAGAAGTAAACAGACTAATAATAATAAAGAGTTACTCAAACAACAGTGAAGTTGGTGTATCTGAAGGGAATCCATGGTGGCACTTGGATTACATCACAAGGTCCTGTCCACACAAGGAAAGAACGCCAAATCCTCTGCTACAGGTCATTTTCCTCTGTCTTGGAATAAAAAATGCACAATATATTAATAAATAGTATTGTAAATATAGGGGTGTGTCCAGTAGAAAAAGTTCTAATATTGTTTCTTTGTTTGAGGTTGCACAAAAAAGTTGGATTTACAATGGAACAATTAAGGGACAGGAACCAACATGAACCTTGTTTGTGTTGGAGCAAATGCTTTCTTTGTCAGGAATGATTCTATTTTACAATATCTGATATCTCTCCTGGGCACATACATACAAGTAAACATATATGGTAGGTTACACAGGAATAATATTTTCATCTAGCTGTAGCTGCAATGTATAGTTTTTGTCGTGCTGCTGACTGTCCAATTCTGTCAAAGTCGAATAAACTCAGTTTTTACAGTTAGGACTATGTGTTTTGACAGAAAGTGGCCAGCAGATGTCACACTATGGCTGAGAATTACTGACAATTCCTTCAGCGTGTAGCCCACAAACAATAGTGAAGAGTAGCTTGTCTACTTATGAAAATAATACATGATACACTAAATGAATACAGTTTGCTGAAAATTGCCATTTAGCCTGACCGGGTGTGCCATTGGCCTGCACATCAGGTCTTTGTAATCTTACCTATTCTTTTATTTGCTCTAACCAAAACTAAATAACCTGGCCATTTAATCTATCAGCGGTGTCTCACATCATGATTGGGACATTTAAGCCTACTTTTTGTAAGCCTTTATGCCCAAAGCTGATCATACAGTCTTACTTTATACTCTTTAATGTATAACCCAATAGAATAGCCTACGATTTGAAGAGCATTTCACGCACAGTAATGTTTCTAAAATAATTTAATTTAAGAATTAAATAAATATTTAAGTAATAAATAAACGTGTTGCATCATCGATTAATTATAGAAACTTTGCGAATCTTCTCGCAGTTTCTGCTCTGGTTTCTTCTGACCCTGGAGCAAAGTAGAACGTTCAAGCGCAGACGCACCTAAAGCTCGGACGTCATCACGTTGTCCTCTCGCTCGGCGTTGTGATTGGACAAAAGCGCCGAAGAGGCGGGACTTTTCCAGAAACAGCCAGAACACAGAGGGGACAGTATAAAAGAGCTGCAAGGAGCAGAGGAGGCAGCAAATACTCATCAGAGCGGAGGAGCAAACTTCAGCGGAGCAAATAAGAAAGAAGAAGCCAACATCAAACTCTCTAAGACTCTATCCTCTTATAACTGTAAGTACTTCAAGGATAATAGTAGTAGGCTTTCTTTAGCAGTAGAGCTTATAATTTTGATAGAAATTTTAAAAACAGTTCATAGTGTTTTTATTTTTTATTTAGTTTCATCTATAATTCCATATTACATATATATCTAATGATTTATTTTGTCAATTTCCAGAGCACTAACAAATAATCAGCATGTCTGTAAACGGAGTAGCTGTGGGCATTGACCTGGGAACCACATACTCCTGTGTGGGGATCTTCCAACACGGAAAAGTGGAAATCATCGCCAATGACCAGGGCAACAGGACCACCCCTAGCTATGTGGCCTTTAACGACACTGAGCGCCTCATCGGAGATGCTGCCAAGAACCAGGTGGCTCTGAACCCCAACAACACAGTGTTTGACGCCAAGAGGCTGATCGGCCGCAGGTTTGATGACACCACAGTGCAGGCCGACATGAAGCACTGGCCCTTTAAGGTGGTGAGTGACGGAGGAAAACCCAAGATCAGAGTGGAGTACAAGGGAGAAGACAAGACCTTCAGCCCTGAGGAGATCTCCTCCATGGTTCTGGTAAAGATGAAGGAGGTGGCAGAGGCCTACCTGGGCCACAGGGTGTCCAACGCAGTGATCACAGTCCCTGCCTACTTCAACGACTCCCAGAGACAGGCCACTAAAGACGCAGGTGTGATTGCTGGACTCAATGTCCTGAGAATCATCAACGAGCCCACGGCCGCTGCTATCGCCTACGGCCTGGACAAAGGCCGCTCTGGAGAGCGCAACGTCCTCATCTTTGACCTGGGAGGGGGCACCTTCGACGTGTCCATCCTCACCATCGAAGACGGCGTCTTTGAAGTCAAGGCCACAGCTGGAGACACCCATCTGGGCGGAGAGGATTTTGACAACCGCATGGTCACCCACTTTGTGGAGGAGTTCAAGAGGAAACACAAGAAGGACATTAGCCAGAATAAGAGAGCCCTGAGGAGACTGCGCACAGCGTGTGAGAGGGCCAAGAGGACCCTGTCCTCCAGCTCCCAGGCCAGCATTGAGATCGACTCTCTGTTTGAGGGACAGGACTTCTACACCTCCATCACTAGAGCACGCTTTGAGGAGCTGTGCTCAGACCTGTTCAGAGGAACGCTGGAGCCCGTGGAGAAGGCCCTGAGAGACGCCAAGATGGACAAAGGACAGATCCATGACGTGGTCCTGGTCGGGGCTCCACCAGGATCCCCAAAGTCCAGAAACTCCTACAGGATTTCTTCAACGGCCGTGATCTGAACAAGAGTATCAACCCAGATGAGGCGGTGGCCTACGGAGCTGCTGTCCAGGCTGCTATCCTCTCCGGGGACACCTCAGGGAAGGTCCAGGACCTGCTGCTGCTGGACGTAGCCCCTCTGTCCTTGGGCATCGAGACAGCCGGAGGGGTCATGACGGCTCTGATCAAACGCAACACCACCATCCCTACCAAGCAGACCCAGACCTTCAGCACCTACTCCGACAATCAGCCCGGGGTCCTGATCCAGGTGTACGAAGGGGAGCGGGCCATGACCAAAGACAACAACCTGCTGGGCCGCTTTGAGCTGACGGGGATCACCCCTGCCCCCCGAGGGGTCCCTCAGATCGAGGTCACCTTCGACATCGACGCCAACGGCATCCTGAACGTGTCGGCGGCGGACAAGAGCACAGGCAAAGAAAACAAGATCACCATCACCAACGACAAAGGCCGACTGAGCAAAGAGGAGATCGAGAAGATGGTGCAGGATGCAGAGAAGTTCAAAACTGAAGATGAAGCCCAGAGGAACAGGGTCAGTGCCAAGAACGCTCTGGAGGCCTATGTGTTCACTGTGAAGAACAGTGTGCAGGACGAGGCTGTGAGTAGCAAACTGAGCCAGGACGACCGCAAGAAGCTGCTGGACAAGTGTGAGGAGACCATGAGCTGGCTGGACAACAACCAGCTGGCTGAGGTGGAGGAGTACCAGCACAAGCAGAAAGAGCTGGAGAAAGTGTGCAACCCCATCATAAGTAAGCTGTACCAGGGAGCGCCCCCTACAGGCAGCTGCAGAGAGGACGCTCGGGGGAGCTCCCAGGGACCCACCATCGAGGAGGTGGCCTAAAGTGACTCAGCTTTAAACTGGATTTAGATCTTTCATTGGACCTTAGCAGACATTTGTTGTACATTGTGCAGTTTGACACGCAGCATTATTTGTTTTATAAGAAACTGTAAAAATGTAAATAATAAAATCCTATTTTGGAATTGTACAAATTAATTTATTATAGTATTGATATTTTAAATAAATGGAAATTATTTGTGTTGCATTTTTGTATGAAAAATGCTCTATAAAATTTGATTGATTATATACTTTTTTAGTAGTAGTCTTTATTATAACAAATCAAAGCAAGAATCAGGTTTTAAAAAATCTCAGATTTGCCTATTTATTAAGACTTCCAACAACTAAATTCGTTTTTTTTATGTAGTTGACTGTGTTAAAATGTCATGTCAAGCCTTCACCAAGCCATATATGCCAAACTGGTACTTGAAGGAGCAATGGATGTATAAGTCATTCAGCTGGATCAAGTACTCTGTTCCTTAGCACTGAATTTCTCCGTTGACTGAATATTGTCCATTCTACTGGGTAAAAGACAACTTAATGTGAATCCTGACTATCTTTAGTTCTGATCAGATATTTGGGCCAGTATTTCTATTAATTATAATAATAATATGTTGGATTTATATACTGTAGTGCTTTTTTTGCTCCTTATTCATTCACTCCACATATGGTGGTAAGCTCCCTGCCCCAGGGGAGACTGACGGAAGCAAGCCTGCCAATCTGCGCCATCAGCCCCTCCAATCACCACCAACACTCGCGCCCACACCATTTTAATACTGGGCAATGTAGGTAAAATGCCTTGCCTAAGGACAGAACTTTTTTTTGCTCCCCACTGTGGCATCTGATATTCCTACACTCAACAAAAATATAAACGCAACACTTTTGTTTTCGCTCCCATTTGTCATGAGATGGACTCAAAGATCTAAAATTCATTCCAGATACACAATATTACCATTTCTCTCAAACATTGTTCACAAATCTGTCTAAATGTGTGATAGTGAGCACTTTTGCTTTGCTGAGATAATCTATCCCACCTCACAGGTGTGCCACATCAAGATGCTCATCAGACACCATGATTAGGGCACAGGTGTACCTTAGACTGCCCACAATAAAAGGCCACTCTGAAATGGGCAGTTTTGTCTCACAGCAAAATTCCACAGATGGCGCAAGCATTGAGGGAGCGTGCAATTGGCATGCTGACAGCAGGAATGTCAACCAGATCTGTTGCTCGGGCATTGAATGTTCATTTCTCCACCATAAGCCATCTCCAAAGGCGTTTCAGAGAATATGGCAGTACATCCAACAGGCCTCACAACCGCAGACCACGTGTAACCACACCAGCCCAGGACCTCCACATCCAGCAGGTTCACCTCCAAGATCGTCTGAGACCAGCTACTCAGACAGCTGCTAAAACAATTGGTTTGCATATGTGGTATCTGGTATAGTGCTGATTATACTTTATTTTCCTTTCTTTTGATGGTTGTTATCTCATCTGTGGGACTACTAGTTTAGAGCATTAAGGTGTCAGAGGTTAGGAGGGTGTGCCACCTAAGGACAAATGGTGGGACAAATGGTTGGGTTGTAAATGTATTATTGGTCTGCGTAAAACAGCTTGAGGTCTCCTAAGAGGGTAAAAATACAGGGGACACCTGGTGACAACTAAGTATGTTAGATTTTCTATGGTTGGGGGTTGTGTTTAAGCCTTTGTTTGAGAAGTTCCAGATGTAAAAGTGGGATGTCCTAAGGAACTATAAATGTAACTTTCACCCTTCATTCTGGGTCTTCCTGCATTGGGCTTTAAGGGGATCCAGACTCAAATTGTCTGTTAAATTGGCTGACTCTATTATCTGTTATCTGAGTTGTTGTTGAATCATTTCTGAGCATCTCCCTCCTGTGAAGCATCTGGGGAAACACGGCTACTTTAGGGTAAGTTTTTGATTTGAGGATCTTAAACTACACATAACCAAAGAATTTCTGCACAAACTGTCAGAAACCGTCTCAGGGAAGCTCAACTGCATGCTCGTCGTCCTCATCGGGGTCTTAACCTGACTCCAGATCGTCGCCGTAACAGACTTGAGTGGGCAAATGCCCACATTCGATGGCGTCTGGCACGTTGGAGAGGTGTTCTCTTCACGGATGAATCTCGGTTTACATTGTTCAGGGCAGATGGCAGACAGTGTGTGTGGCGTCGTGTGGGTGAGCGCTTTGCTGATGTCAATGTTGTGGATCGAGTGGCCCATGGTGGTGGTGGGGTTATGGTATGGGCGTGGGGTTATCTGTTATGGACGAAGAACACAGGTGCATTTTATTGATGGCATTTTGAATGCACAGAGATACCGTGATGAGATCCTGAGGCCCATTGTTGTGCCATACATCCATGAACATCACCTCAAGGTTGTGTGCTTTCACCTCTCCTTTTTATTTTGTACACAGACAGCTGCAGATCCTCAGAGGAAAACAGATTCCTCATCAAATTTTCGGATGACACGGTCCTGGTGTCACTACTTTCAGGATCTAAGGAGAATCATGGCCCTGCGCTGGGGCAGTTTGTCAAATGGTGTGAGGACAACTATCTGGATTTAAATGTTGCTAAAACCAAGGAGATGGTGATTGATTTTAGACGTACACCTTCTCACAGTGTTAGTGTCATCCACAGTGATGTTGTTGAAATTGTCGACAGTTACAAATATCTGGGCACTGTGATGGACAATAAACTGAAATTTGACCTAAACGCTGAAACCATTGTTAAACGAGGGCAGCAGAGAATGTACCTGTTGAGAAAACTGAACTGTTTTAATGTAAACAAAACTATTCTCAACAACATTTATTGTTCTTTTATTGAAAGTCTGCTCACTTTCTCCTTCATTTGCTGGTTCCAGTCCCTGTCCTTGAAGGATAAAAACAAACTGCAGAACATTGTTAAAACTTGCTCAAAAATCAAGGGGGTCAAACTGAGGGAGCTGCATTCTCTGTGGGAGGAGCGAGTGCTGAGCAAAGCCAAGTGTCTCCTGGCTCAGCCCCTCCACCCTCTGACTCCTGACTTTATCCTGATGCCTTCAGGATGTCGTTTTTATGCTCCGGTACGGAAGACTAACCTCTTCTCCAATTCTTTTGTGCCTTCAGCTATTAAACTGCTAAATTCTGAGGGTTGTGTTTTTTGAGGTTTTTGCACTGCAATATGTATATTGTTCTTATATTGTTCTTTGAATTCCACTTGTGTCTGTAATGGTCTGACACACTGTGTGTTTGTGCATGTGAGAACTGCTCTGTGAAAGCTGCAAACAAATTGCCCTCAGCTATTAAACTGCTAAATTCTGAGGGTTGTGTTTTTTGAGGTTTTTGCACTGTAATATGTATATTGTTCTTATATTGTTCTTTGAATTCCACTTGTGTCTGTAATGGTCTGACACACTGTGTGTTTGTGCATGTGAGAACTGCTCTGTGAAAGCTGCAAACGAATTGCCCTTTGGGATCAATAAAGTTTTCTGATTCTGATTCATGTTTCAGCAAGATAATGCACGGCCCCATGTTGCAAGGATCTGTACACAATTCTTGGAAGCTGAAAATGTCCCAGTTCTTGCATGGCCAGCATACTCACCGGACATGTCACCCATTGAGCATGTTTGGGATGTGCTTGACCGGCGTATACGACAGCGCGTACCAGTTCCCACTAATATCCAGCAACTTTGCACAGCCATTGAAGAGGAGTGGACCAACATTCCACAGGCCACAATTGACAATCTGATAAACTCTATGCGAAGAAGATGTGTTGCACTGCATGAGGCAAATGGTGGTCACACCAGATACTGACTGGTTCTGAGTCCCCAGACCCCCAATAAAGCAACAACTGCACATTTCAGAGTGGCCTTTTATTATGGGCAGTCTAAGGTACACCTATGCACTAATCATGGTGTCTGATGATGTGAGGAGCCATGATTGTGAAGTGTCCCAGGCTCCGTTTATCAGTCACAGCTTGGTATGTATGCAATTATCCAGATTGTTTTGAAATGTTGAATTCACAGGGGTAGAAACCAGAAAACAGCCTTCCTCCTGTTTTGAAAACATTTTCAAAACCAGGACAAGGCTGTGAGCCACCTCTAGGTGGGGAGACTGGCCCTCTCCTCTTCTATGGGAACGGCTGTATGTATTTAAGGCGGAGAAGCCGGGCCTTCGGTAGAGTCTGCCGTGGGTCTAACGCGTGGACGCCCGGCTCGGTTGAAGCGCTTTCTCTACCGAGGGTTGCCGGCTCTCCAGCCCTGTGTCAGCGGTAAGAGCTTGATTTTATGTTTATATACATATGTCGCTTTAACCTGTGTGAATTGTGATTGTGAACATCTGAGCGGGGAATAAAAAGACACATTTATTCTAGCTCTTTTGTTGTCTGAATCTTTCGGACATCTGAGCGGGGAATAAACAGGCACAGTTATTCTAGCTCCTTTGTTTTAACCTGTGAATTGTGATTGTGCATATCTGAGCGGGGAATAAAAAGGTACATTTATTCTAGCTCCTTTGTTGTCTGAATCTTTATTGTTGGTGATTACCTCCACGGACCTGATTTGTGTCACACAACAGATGAGCATCTTGATGTGGCACACCTGTGAGGTGGGATGGATTATCTCAGCAAAGCAAAAGTGCTCACTATCACACATTTAGACAGATTTGTGAACAATGTTTGAGAGAAATGGTAATATTGTGTATCTGGAATGAATTTTAGATCTTTGAGTCCATCTCATGACAAATGGGAGCAAAAACAAAAGTGTTGCGTTTATATTTTTGTTGAGTGTAGCTTTCTCTCATTCATTATGATGGTAACTTTGATTGTTTAGTATGGTCCAATAAAATGAGTCCTGCTTTTACATATATGTAATTATGAAAGTGAAAGTTATAAAAGTTTGTAAAAGTTTATTACCTCCAAAAACAAATCAATTTACACAATTAAACACTCTTAGCCAAACCAGCTGCAAACTCAACTAAAGTGCGTGTTGGTCTTCCAGACATTCCTTTTCTTAAATATGGAATCTCATCTTTGTTGCTCATCACACCAGCAATATCCAGATGAGCCCAATGTGGGAGAGTGACAAACTCTCTCAGAAAGGCAGCAGCTGTGCATGCTCCTCCAGACCTGGAGCAAAGTGATATTAGAGCTACCAGACACTAACATCTCTCTATAGTTGGCAGTCACTGAGCATGTGGTACGTACCGACTGTACTTGCCGATGTTGTTGAGGTCGGCCAGCTGACTGTCAGTCACTTGTTTGGTGTAGTGCTGGAACAGAGGCATCCTCCACACTCTGTCACCGGTCACAACACTGGCCTACATACACACAGCAGCGTTCAGAGCAGGACACTGGGGCTGACACATGCACAGTGAGATATTAAAACTGTACAGTACCTTATGTAGCTGCTCCCACAGCCAGTCAGAATTTGTGAAGACCCCTGTGGCTGCTGAGCCAAGAGCTACATCCATAGCACCTGTAAATCGGAACAATATTAGACGTGAAACCAGAATTATTCATATTTTAGCTTGCTTATATAAACACATCACCAGTAAGCGTTGCAACATTGACAATAGCTCTGGGATTGAATGTGTGTCCATAACACAGGGCATCAGCAAGAATGAGTCTGCCTTCTGCATCAGTGTTGTCAACCTGGAACAATACCACTTAAATATTGTATATTTCAATCAGCATGTTAAGCTGCAAAGTCTAACTACAACCCTGAAATATTTATGCCTTCACCTGAATAGTCTTTCCATTCTTGGCTTTGACTACATCCCCAGGTTTGGTAGCTTTTCCACTGGGCATATTCTCGCACAAGGGAGCTAGGCCTAGAGGAAATGAAAGAATCAACTGTGTCTATCACTGTTTTAGTTAGTCCACTTCTGTGTGCACCAAGCCTATAAACTAAGTTTACCAATCAAGTTTACTGGCAGTTTAAGAGCTGCTGCTGTAACCACAGAGGCACACACAGTGGCTGCTCCTCCCATATCTGCTCTCATGGCATCCATAGACTGTGAGGGCTTCAGAGAAATACCACCACTGCCACACAAAAAACAGTCACTTAAACTTAGTTAAATACAATGTGATACACACATTTAGAATTTTAAAATAACTAAGTACCAGTCAGCTATGCTTTTAAAGACTTTTAAAAGAAATTGCCACATGGAAGGCATAAATTTAATTGGTAAATAAAGTTTTATGTATTGTCAGATCAGATTTTCAAGTGGAAAAGAATCTATTGTGTTTTACCTGTCAAAAGTGATGCCTTTGCCAACTAACAACAGTGGAGGCTGTGTGCTGTCAGGTGACCCATTGTAGTGGAGCTCCAAGAAAAGAGGTGGCTCCTCTGAACCTCTTGCCACACTCAGAAAAGCGCCCATCTGCTGCTCCTCTATCCACTCTTTGAACCTGTCAAACCAACTTTTATTAAAACTTCTATTAAAGATGAATTCATTGATGGAAAAAGATTGCCTCAAACCTCTTATGAATGGTGACTTGTTGTGTATTGGATGATATTTTCTCTTCAATTATATTTGCAAAAGCTGTGGGAGTTATGTGATTGGCAGGAGCTTCCATAAGGAGCCGTGCCAGGTTTTGGCCCTCTGCGTACACAACTCCTTTTGCCCATCCAGTAGCGTCAGTGCTAAAAAACAAACAAAGCAAAAAATACCATAAATTTGTACATGTTTATCATTTGATAGTGGTGATGTTTCCATGCACACTAAAATTCTGATCATTATCTGATGTCTCAAGTATTGACAGATTATTGAACTGTCATGTAAACAGTTATATCTGAGTAATCATTGCAGGTTCTGACAGAGAAATCTACAGAAAATAAATAAATAAATAAATCTGATGTAAATACATAATAAGTTGCTGTAAAAGTCATACACATGGCCAGTGTTTTTGATGATGAGATTTTCTCTTGTGCATGTAAACACACACCAAAAGTTAGATCTGATGGGAAATGGTCATGTTTATGAAGCGCTTTATATTAAGCAAACACTCACCCGTTCACACACGCATTCATATACCAGTGTACACAGACACACAAACAACACCACAACAGCAGCACTGATCTGTGGGAGCTGGAAACACACTGTTAAACTGTGGATCTGACCACTCTACCAATGTTTATGTAAAGAGCAGGATTTGAAAAACTAACCTTTCAGAGGATGAAAGGATTGAGCTACTCCATCATAATAGGGTTATTAGCTGCGGATGTAAATACCCACAAACTCTGGAGATGAGCACTGAGATGTACCCAATAACTTTTGGGGCTATAAGATTAATCATAATCAAAATCCCAATTTGAACAGACACAATTATCAAATTGCAAGGTGCAACTGCAAGTACCATAATTTCCTCCATAAACAACACAATATATTGTTTTATTCTGCATATAAACGGCTAAACCGGTAGAGAGAGAGAGGTAGAAAAAGAGAGGTAGAGAGAGAGAGAGAGAGAGAGAGACTTTATTAATCTCCCCTAGGAGAAATTCGGGTGTCCAGCAGCACACACAATCATTCAAAAAATCACATACATAATTAGATAATGCTAAAAAATAGATAAAAAGTTAAATCAGCAAATAGATAAAAGTTACTAGCAATAGTAATAATAAAGTGCACAGATTTATTTCATTTCATTGATCCATTGAACAGCCTAATTGCTGAGGGAACAAACAACCTCTTAAACCGTTCAGTTCTGCAGCGCAGTGAGAGGAGCCTGTCGCTACAATTACTCTTCTGAGCTGCCACTGTGTCATGGAGAGGATGTTTGGAGTTACTCAGGATGCCCTGTATTAGGGCCTTCATCCTCCTCTCCAATATAGCACCCACAGAGTCCACCTTCCTTCCCAGCACAGACACACATTTCTTAATCAGCTTGTCCAGCCAGTTCCTGTCCCTTGTGGTCATACTGCCACCCCAACAGACAACCGCAAAGAAAACAGCACTTGCTACAACAGACTGATAAAAGATGTACAGCATTTCACTGCACACATTAAAAACTCTGAGCTTTCTCAGGAAGAACAGCCTGCTCTGACCTTTCTTATACAGAGCCTGTGTCTGCACTGACCAGTTCAGTTTATGATCGAGGTGCACACCCAGGTACTTGTATGTGTGTACCTCCTCTATAATCTCCCCATTCATATTGACAGGTTGATGAGCGGGCTTCCTGCCAAAGTCAATGATCATCGCCTTGGTCTTTGATGTATTCAGAATAAGACCATTATCCTTGCTCCAGGTGGTGAATCTGGCAATCAGCTCCCTGTACTCGCCCTCATCCACTCCCTTCACACATGCCACGACAGCGGTGTCCTCCGAATACTTCTGGACATGGCATGTTTCAGATCTATACGCAAAGTCCGCAATGTATAGAGTGAAGAGAAAAGGCGAAAGCACAGTCCCCTGTGGTGCCCCAGTGTTCCTCTCCAAAGTCTCTGAGACACACTTTCCCAGGCGAATGTACTGTGACCTCTGAGTCAGGTAGTTATGGATCCAGGTGACAAAAGGAGGGTCCACCCCCATCTTCTCCAGCTTCCCCCTCAGTAACTGAAGCTGGATGGTGTTAAAGGCACTTGTAAAATCAAAGAACATCAGCCTCACATAACCACCTGTTCCATCCAGGAAGGACTGAGACCGGTGGAGCATATACAGGACAGCATCATCTACCATGCTTTCCCTATATGCAAACTGCAAGGGGTCCAATGCCTGCTCCACTTGAGGTTTGAGTAGTCGGAGGAGTAGCCTCTCAAAAGTCTTCATTATAACAGATGTGAGGGCCACTGGTCTGTAGTCCTTTATCCATACAGGCCTTGCCACCTTGGGCACCGGAACAAGGCACGCGATTTTCCACCGGGTAGGGACACATCCAGTTTGAAGACTTCGGTTGAAGATGGTGTGTAAGGGCACAGCCAACTCCAATGCACATTCCATGGCGAAATTCCATCAGGGCCAGCCGATTTCTGACCACAAAGCCTCCTCAGCTCCAGGCGCACTTCCTCAATCGTTGATCGTGACTCGATCAACCGCGAGACTGGCTGGAGCAGAGCAGGTCACAGCAGCAGGGGTGGGGCAGCCGCTGGGTGGAGCAGGGCTGGTCATAGCAGCAGAGGTGGTGGAGCAGCCGCTGGGTGGAGCAGAGTAGATCCAACCAGCACAGGTGGAGCAGCCGCTGGGTGGAGCAGAGCAGTGGGAGGTCACAGCAGCAGAGGTGGACAAGCCACTGGGTGGAGCAGAGCAGTGGGAGGTCACAGCAGCAGAGGTGGAGCAGCCGCTGGGTGGAGAAGAGCAGTGGGAGGTCACAGCAGCAGAGGTGGACCAGCGGCTGGGTGGAGCAGAGCAGTGGGAGGTCACAGCAGCAGAGGTGGAGCAGCCGCTGGGTGGAGCAGAGCAGTGGGAGGTCACAGCAGCAGAGGTGGAGCAGCCACTGGGTGGAGCAGAGCAGGTCACAGCAGCAGAGGTGGAGCAGCCGCTGGGTGGAGCAGAGCAGGTCACAGCAGCAGAGGTGGTGGAGGGTAGCAGCCGCTGGGTGGAGCAGAGTAGGTCCCACCAGCAGAGGTGGAGCAGCTGCTGGGTGGAGCAGAGCCAGATACAGCAGCAGAGGTGGAGCAGCCGCTAGGTGGAGCAGAGCCAGATACAGCAGCAGAGGTGGAGCAGCCACTGGGTGGAGCAGAGCAGGTCACAGCGGCAGAGGTGGAGCAGCCGCTGGGTGGAGCAGTGCCGGATACAGCAGCAGAGGTGGAGCAGCCGCTGGGTGGAACAGAGCCGGATACAGCAGCAGAGGTGGAGCAGCCGCTGGGTGGAGCAGAGCAGGTCACAGCAGCAGAGGTGTAGCAGCCGCTGGGTGGAGCAGAGCAGGTCGCAGCAGCAGAGGTGGAGCAGCTGCTGGGTGGAGCAGAGCAGTGGGAGGTCACAGCAGCAGAGGTGGAGCAGCCGCTGGGTGGAGCAGCACAGGTCACAGCAGCAGAGGTGGAGCAGCTGCTGGGTGGACATGTATGGGCAGGTTGAACCTGTTTTAGAAGCGGTTGAACTCATTTGCCTTATCCACATCACCAGGTGCTACAGATCCCTTCTCTTTATAGGTAATGTCACCTCATAGTTCCTGGGTGTTATTGCTCTGCAATTTCCTCTCCAGGCCTAGTCTATAATCCCTCCTAGCCTGCCTCATAGTTCTCTTCAGGTCATGCTGTACAATCCTTGCCCCGTCTCGAATACCGGTGCGAAAAGCCTGTTTTTTCCGATTCAAAAGATGTTTCATATTGCTTTTGATCCACGACTTATTTGGAAAACAGCGCACAGTTCTCAGGGGCACCACCAAATCTGTGCAGAAGTTAATATAATCCGTGACACAGTCCATCATCTCATCAATGTTACTGTCACTGCTTCCTCCTCCTGGTCCCACGAATACATCCCAGTCAGTAGATTCAAAACAGTCCCTCAGCATGTCACTCATCTCCGGGGTCCACTGCCTGAATGATCTCCTGATTGCAGGCAGTCTCATCACACAGGGCTTGTATGATGGCCTGAGTTGGATCAGATTGTGATCAGACTTGCCAAGGGGAGGCAAAGGCACCAGACTGTAGGCACCCTTTAACTTTACATATCAGAGGTCCAAAGTATTGCTTTGTCTTGTAGGACAGTTCACATATTGTGTGAAACCTCCTAGATGAGAGAACACATCAACATGGTTAAAGTCCCCTGATATTACAGTCAATGCCTCTGGGTGTAGTGACTGAATATTGGTGACAGACTCCTGGATGACGTCACCAGGTCCGCCCGTGGTGGGACGTAAACAACAATGGTGACGACATGGGAGAACTCCTGCGGAAGATAGTACGGCCTAAGACCGGCCACTAACAGTTCTACGTCGCGACAACAGCTCTTATTTTTAACCGTGATGTGACCGGGGGCCTGTTCCAGAAAGCGGGTTCAAACATACTCTGAGTTTATCCATGAGCTCTGGGTTGACTTACCCTGAGACGGGAAACCCCGAGTTTTCGGTTCCAGAACAGGTGATATGAATGAGGTTAATCAACCCAGAGCAAGTTCACCCTGAGCTACGCGCGTGCACGACTACTAGAAAAAGGCATAGTCAATGGATCCCCGAAACCATGAGCATCACCATGACAACGACAAAAAAGAGATCCACTTACTTCAGCCCGCTTGAGCTCGAGGTCCTCATGGAGGCATACGCGGAGATAGAAACTATTTTCTGTCGTAAATCAAACACCGCTGCAGGGCAAAGAAGGGAGAGGCAGCGTGGGAGGAAATTGCGGCCCGAGTCAATGCGTAAGTTTGAATTGTTTAATTAAGTTAACATTCAACTAAGATCATCACTTATTTGCCGAGTTAAATAGGAATAAAATCTGATTTTCGTTTAGGTGCAATCCAACAGGGGAGAAAAGGACGTGGAAGCAGCTAAAAATGAAATATAAAAATATCGTACAAAGCGGTAAGGCATGTTTTTTTTAATGCCTTAGATCACACGTGTCAAACATGCGGCCCGGGGGCCAGATTCGGCCCTCCAAGACCTTTAATCTGGCCCTCGGCTGATTTTTCTATTAAAATACTTAAAATTTTCAGATTTTTCTGTTAATTTTCTGCACCGTTTAGCATAGCAGCGTCTCCGGCGTTTCTGTACGTTGCGACTCCCACCAGAGCAGCACAAATGAAGACTTTCCTCTTTCCAAACGCTTTTAAAGGACGATCGTTTTGACTGTCGACTGTGACCCTCATCAGCAAAATGTCAAAAAATGAGAAAAGCAGATGCTGAGTTCAGGATTTCCCAAGAAAAATAGTCTAATTCTTATTTGTTGACAGAGGTGAATGAGAAATCTGTGCTCAGTGTGTTTGGAACAAGTGGCGTTGCTCGAGGAATATAATCTTAAACACCACTACGAGACACGGAGAAAAATACGATAACTTGAAGAGAGAACTGAGTTTTCTGATCCGGCCCTTTTGGGATCAAAGTAGGTTGCATACGGCCCCCGGACCAAAATGAGTTTGACACCCCTGCCTTAGATTGTTAAAGTAAACGTTAATTCAGTGGCTACTTCAAATAGTAATGCTATTTATTAACAAAATGCTGTTTAAACATGCCCTCCCACTTAAAGTAAATGAAAACTTTATTTGTTTAGCCTATACATTTATAGTTTAATAGGCTGCATTTGAAATGTGACTGTACACATGACAAAAAAAATCATTTAAGTTCTGCTCAGTCAACAGAAAGGCAGAGGCCAAAAAAACGGGTAGAGGGCCACCTCCATCCACTTTGACCGAGGCTGAGGTGATGGCCCTCAGCCAAAACGCTACCCGGCCAGTGGCTGAGGGCATCCCTGGGGGAAGCTCCTCTGAGCCCAGCACCCCCATGGACACAAGTGCCTACATCAGATGCAAGTATACACTTCTGTCTGCATTTAATCAAATAAAATAAGACAAATAGATATATCCTATTTTATTCACCCAGCAGTTGAGAATGGTGTCCTCTGCCTGGTTCAGCCTTCCCACCCAATACAACACCCTGTAACTATTCCATACTCAGATCTTGCCTCAGGTGGTAGTTGAAAGTATTCTGAAACAGTATCTCTATCACAGGAGGAGGAGGAGTAGGCTGATGATGATGAGGAGGAGGAGACGCTGACTGCTGCCACAGGGAGAGATCCAGAGGGGCCAACTGAAGTATGTCTTAATATCATGTGAAGTTACTGGCAGAGCCATGCCCATTCACATTTCTTTACACTATTGAGTGAAATATAGTTTCATGTACACTGAAGTAATGAGTGGACAAACAACTAAGTACATTTTTATGTTTCAACAGGACATGGCTGGGCATCATGAGCAGGCTCCATCAAGTTCAGCCGCACAGCTTCATACAGTGAGATTTTCCTGCTAAATCTGTATGTAGAACTGCAGCACTTAAATGTTGTGCATATGTTTCAGAGTTACCAGCAAAGGAGTTGTACAGACTGCACCTCATAAAGCAGATCCACAAGACAGACAGGGAAATGGTGTATCTAGATCGCCAGATAAGGAAGGCAGATCTAGAGATTAAATTACTGGAACGCCAGTTGAGGTGGGTGTATTGGGGAAATGGATGAATATGTTAATGATTGGAACTATTATAAATCCTAACTGTTGCTTTTGTATTGTAGGGAATAAAGCTATATGTATGGTGCCTTTATCTCATGCTTCTGTTCATTTTATGCTTCAGTTTTATTGATACTTCTGTTTTATTCGATCAAATTTCGTTATGCTTGCATGATGGCAATAGTTCTTGAATCTGGAAAGATGAACTAAATCACATTTGAAGTATGAGTGTTTTATTATCCAAAGGCGTTCCTAGAAATGAGGTCCCTGACAGCTCTTCCATCCTGGACATCTACAGCGTGGATGGGGTGGTCATCCTCAGGGTCATTGATTTGTACGGCAGGGTGTTGCTCTCCCCTAATAATTGCAATATTATGGAGTACAACACAGGCCACAATTATGCCACATGCCCTCTCTGGAGTGACCCTGAGCTTGTGCAGCCACTGGAACCGGGATTTGAGGATGCCAATGGTCATCTCAACCCGGGCTCTAGTCCTGCAATGGGCCACATTGAAGCACTGTTGGGGCCCCGGCTCAGGGTCAGGGTAAGGGGTCAAGAGAGTAGGCTGGTAAACTCTTGCTGGCAGCAAGCGTTTTAGTGCGA
Source organism: Odontamblyopus rebecca (assembly GCA_030686955.1). Classification (NCBI taxonomy): domain Eukaryota; kingdom Metazoa; phylum Chordata; class Actinopteri; order Gobiiformes; family Gobiidae; genus Odontamblyopus; species Odontamblyopus rebecca. The sequence continues at coordinate 32,289,771 of CM060658.1, forward strand.
GGGTGACCTTCCTCACCGCCCTACGCACTGTCGCCTTGGCATAGTGCGCCGCATCGCCGATGTTATAAAGGAAGCTTCCATTTGCATAAAAACGGAGCGCTATGCACAATGTCTGCAGAGGAGTGAGCGCACGTCCGCGGTGTGTCAGATTTGTGATGTACGGCCAGAGGACGCTCTCAATATAAATGATGCCGTTCCAGAGGAATATATTTTTGAGCGGTAGGGCTCAAAAATATATTCCTCTGGAAATGAAAGAATATCCAGCCTGGGGCGGAAGAATCGCTCGTTGCGCAATGCGTTTCTGATCATTTGTGTTTCGATATCAATTGGATTTGGGAGGAATGGGCAAGCCATGTAGTCTCAAAGCGATTTTCATGCAGAAGGAGTGGAAAAACTCAGGGTTATTTCAAGTAAACCTGCCCCCGAGCAGGTTATGCTCACAGAGTCTGTTACCATGGTGAGTGACTCTGTGTTTCAGTTACCTCGCTTTCTGGAACGGAAAACCCAGACTTTCCCTCAACTCAGGGTTAAACTTAAGAGTTTTCACATAACTCGCTTTCTGGAACAGGCCCCGGAATGACACCACTTGTTGTTTGCCAGCATGGCAAGACGTTTTCCGCCGTTCTGTCCGTTCTGACGAGAGTGTAGCGGGATGTGCTAACAGCTGAGTCTGTGATGCTGTCTGTTAGCCAGGTCTCCGTTAGGAGATACAAGCAACAATCCCGGTTAGCTCCCTCACACTTTACTAAAGCTCTTCGCACTTGTGCGGTAAAGAATTGACATTTCATTACTGATGGTACGAAAGGCTTCCGCCACCTTCTAGCCTTAAGCTTGGCTCCAGCCCGGCATCCGCAGAAGGGCTTCTCGATTACAGATGGGATCGGATGTTTAATCCCACTCAATTTGCATCGTAAACTCAGGAGGTCATCCCTCGAGTATTTATAAAAGCACATTTTCACAAGACATGTGAAAAAAAGACTCATTCTCTACAAACACACAGAGCTACCCCGACTTGCTACCACCGTGGTTGGCGCATGCGTACACGTTTGTGCAATGTGTTCTGAAATGTGATTCTTGCAGTTTGTCAGTTCATATGTTTTTGTTCATTCTTCTTGACATGTTTAAAATGTGAACTTTGAACATACCTATTATTAAAGGATAAATTATAAATCTAACCACATTTGCAATGCTTGTCGAAAAAAATGCAATTAGATATTTCCCCCTAATCCTAAGAACTACATTTTACCTTCCATGAAGCTGTGCTGTTACTTTTGTCTTCTTCTTTGTTTTTAGTTGGTCGTAGTTAAACAAACCCAGAACAGCACCTTCAGCTGCAGACTGGGCGTCACCGCAGCCGTCCACCTCCACGTGTTTCATCTCCAGGTCCTGTAGTAACCTACAACCACCTGAACACTCCACAAAGTTAAACTAGTTATTCTGCAACAGCAAACTGACACAAACAGGCATCTTTTGTTTTGTGTCAAGTACTGGGAAATAACAGCGTGAGAATGAAACTTACCAGATACAGCTGCTCGGATGTTTTCTTTGCTGGTGTCCCAGTTCTCAGCTCCACACACACCAGAGTCGGCCTTGCCCAGACCAACTACAGCAACGCACGGAAAGTCCTGGAGCACAAATAAAGAAATATTACAAAAATGCTTAATAGTAGGTTAAAGATCAGTGTAAATGAATTACCTCATGGAGTCCATAAAACAATCTGCTTTTGTCTTTCTTGAGCGAAGGACCCGATCTAAACAATTGTGTAAAATTGTGTAAAACAGAGATTATTTGAGGCTATTTCAGTGTGGATGAAGGGGGTTATGTGGACTTTTCTTATTCTTAATAAAATGCTTCAAAAAGGTTATTATCCTGATAGAATGCTCTTCAAGAATATTGTTTATTGCAATATTTTCAGTAGCAATATATATTATCAACCCCATTATAACTTACATTTCAAGGAGCTCTGAAAGTTTTCCAGATATACTTTTGTCAAATCCTGCTGCAGCCTCTGTTAGGTGATGGCCCTTTCCTTCCTTCTCAAACACACCAAGCACCAGACCCTAAAAGTCGAAATTCATACAAATGTAAATAACAAAAAAAAACAGCTCAAAATACAGACCACCACATTTGCTCAACACTTACCTTTCTATCATTGAAATGAGTCTGTGAGGTGGAAAATCTCCTGCAATGGTTCCTCCCCGAAAGAATTCGCCTCAATAAAAGCATTGTCATTTGATTTCGGTGAATAAAATGAGAAAATGTGCTAAAATAAAGGCTTAAGGTCGCACATATGCAGCCAGTCGCCTCTTTATTGCGTCACTAATAGCAAAGTTCAAAAGAGTTTGTCTCCATCTAGTGGTAAAACCTGCACATGACCACACACCATTGAGTTACAAGCAAATGGTTACCATAGTAGACCGTATATCTTTATACGGTCTATGTTTACAAGGGCAAAGGAAAGAGTTCAGTTAGTCAACTAGACAAGATTTTATTTGGTTGAATATGTTTCGCAGCTCATCCAAGCTTAGGGTGACAAGATGTCCCTATTTACCCGGGACAGTCCCAGGTTTGAGCCCTGTGTCCCCTGTCCCAGCATATTTATTCAAAACCATTGATTTGTCCCAGTTTTATTCAAGAAATGTACCAAATGTCCCTATTTTTGACCGGTCTGATCCCTGCTAACAGTAAAGAGAGGCATAAATTGTCATTTGTTTAGATAAAATACAGAAAAAACGCTTAAAAATGACCAAAATACAAATAAAATGTGACTATACTGACTCACATTAGTGCTGAGTGCATAAAAGTTTTCTTTAATTATGCACTCATTTCACAATTTTATTATTACCAACCACCATAAACCAGGGATGTAGTGGACCCTGTAGTGATGAAGACAAAATGATGCTTTATTCTGGCCCCTACAACAAATTGATTTCAGTTTGCAACCACTGTCCTACAGTGTGTTTCAAAAATAATCAATTTTTCCCTCGATTTTAACCTTCATAATGCACAGGTTAAAATAAAAACAAATAGTCTCTTTTTTGTTTTGTTTTTTATATTTACATCAATTCTTATTTATTCATTTAAAGATTAAAATACATTTATATAAACTATAATTATTGCTGTACATGGAAATGAATATTATAGAGGTTAGAATTTCATTCAGTCAGTGCAAGGCAAGCTCACTATATCTCTAGCATGCATGCAGACAACCAAGTCATGAAAAATAGTAACAGAATGTAATTAGAAAGGCATTCAATAACATTTAGTATACTGCAGCGATTCTCAGACTGTGGTACATATGCCATAGGTGGTAAGCAAGCTCCTTCCTCTGCAGTTTCTTTACTGGTTTAAACAAATTTTTTAACTAATAAAACTAAAACTCGTTTAGGTAAATTACTGTTTAAAACCAGTAAAGTTAGAGAGTAATTCCATTTTAGGTTTTAGCCTTGGTGTAGACGTATAATAGTCCTGTTTTAGGTTTGGATTAGAGCTGGTGGTACTCAGAAGATCAAATTTAGATTTTTATATTGTTCGTTTGAGAGCCACTGGTGTAGTGCATATGTAAATGATGTTTGTTTGGCAAGTACAAGAATAAGCAATTCTTTTGTTTAGTTTCTTCATTGTGAAATACAACACACCTTCTGGGATGACACATAATAGATGTGTCAGGTGTCTATTTTAAAAAGTGAACAGTATAGTCTAAAACATCTAAAGTACAAACTATCAAGGATAAAATATGATTAAAATCACATTCTTAAAAAAAAAAAATGGTTCTGAAAGCCATTATAAAAGAACTGAACTTTGTGTCAGTTTTTTTTTTCTCCTGAGGATAGACCCCATAATTGCAGAGATATTAACCACAAATCAGGTCAACAAATGTGCAGTCTTACATTTAAACAGCAAATTTCACTATGGAAACCAGTAGAAACTAAGAGCAGAGAGTTTGTGTAAGGCGGCACGGTGGCTGTGGCTAGCACCCATAAGGTTCAAGGTTCGATCTCCAGGTCACCCAGGCCTTTCTGTGTGGAGTTTGCATGTTCTCCCTGTGTCTGGATGGGTTTCCTCTGGGCACTCCGGTTTACCCCATCGACCCATAACATGCTAGCACCCTTATGAATTGTATGAAATCAAGGACCGTGATGTCACCCGGTGCCCAGCCAGACGTCTCTTGTGGGCTCACCACCCGCAGAGGGGTTCATGGGGGGGACTGGGCAGCGAACTGCTGCCCCCGTGACCCAGCCGGATAAAGCAGAAGAAGATGGATGGATGTGTGTAACACTGTGTTCCCTCTAAAAATGCTGTAAGACTCTGCTGTGGTTTAATAGAGAAGATCCAATGCTGTAATGGTGGGCTCCTCGGGTTTCTTCACCTCAGGTTTGGGCAGCTTGATACGGCTCATGGCAACTACTCCACAGGCAGCAATGTGAGTCACTATACTGCTCACCACCAGGAAAAAGGAATAGTCCAGTTTATCAGAGATCACCACCAAGACGAAGAGCTTTTCCTCATAGTTGGCTACTCGCTCTGTCAGACTGTGGTGTCTCATCGCAGCAATGAAACAAAGCACTCCCAATGACCCAAGTAAACCTGAAAAGAAAGAGTGGGAAATTAGTGTTGTATGGAATAACAAAAAAATATATGTCTTACACCTATTTCACTATACCTGCAATGACATTCCACAGGTAGAGTCCTTTGTGGCCCCTGATGCTCTGATAGGGAACCTTGCGTGCGTTGTAAATACTGAAGGACAAACTGACCACAGCAAAGCCCATAGCTGCCAGCAGAAAGAGGATGACCATGACATGCAGTCCACCATTGAGCGTCCGCACAAGTTTGGGGAAAACTGAAACAAAATGACACTTGTTAAACATGGGTAGGCTACAGGATAGACATGCATCTTAGAAGCCATAGCCTATATTGTCTTGCATGTATCTTAGATGACTCTTACTTGGATTAACAAAATACTAGTTACTGTATGTGTCTTTAGGAATCTCTTACAATCCCTGTTGGAGTGGTTAAAAATAAAAATCTTAAGAAAAATCACACACAGCCTAAATCTTAGTAGAATTAGATAACCTGTGGAACTTGAACATGTAACACAATCACGCAAACGTCACATGTCTGTGGTCTGGAGGGGAAATAACAAATGTGTTTAGTGTAATTTAAAAAAAAATAAAAATTTAGATAAGCCTTCTTCAACAAATGTTTATGTAACAAATGTCATTCTTCAATGTCATTTTACAAATTCAAGTCCAGTGCAGATAAGTCTATGAATTTTGGGATTATGACTTCATCTGGCAGTACTGATTGGGTAATGGTCCTATATAGTAGCCTAAATGTGAGATCTTACCCTACACAGACTCATTTTCATAGCCAATTTATAATAATGATAACTATTATTTATATTGGCTAAATAGGCTACTGTTTGGTTATATGTTTATGTAGCCTATAGATAAAACTCCAACATATATTTTGCAGTTTAACAAAGTAGAGTGCGCTCGTCGGAACACTAAATTAATTCATAGGGATTGGCCAATGGCTTACTGTAGATTTTGGAGCGTCTATCCCCAAGCCCACAGTTCTTAGTCTTTCCTCCTTGGAATAATCCGAAGTAAATGTGTCCCATGAACTGCTCCATCTCGGGGTTTGAAGCATTGACTATCTCTGCGCCGGTTTTACACAGAATCCGGCCAGTGATCCAGCGCTCTGTAGACAAGGCCACGACCAAAAGGACCACCGACCCCACACCGAGCACCGAGGCCGCGAAGAATGTGATCTGTTTCCATAGAGAAGGCATCTTACGGGCCCATGGTGCCCTGAGGAAAGAGACACGACGCCGGGCAGCGACCGCGGAGTGCGCTCCACCACCACCATGAGTTTACCGTGGAGTTTAGTCCCAAAAATACAGCATGGTTTGGAAAAAACCGTGGTCTCTGTGGATGAGATGGTGCGTGTGGTGAGATGTGGCAGAGAAGAAACCGAATCCACGGTGGTCAGAGATCTCTTACGGGGAAACTCTATCCCTTCTCTGTGCGCCAGCTCTCCACTGGCTGCCTTCTGTTGGCAATTGGCATTTGAACTGGACATTCATTATAAAAAAAATCAACCGTGTTCTAATTAATTATATCAAGAGATAGACCACTTCCTCCTAAAAGGTCACGGTGCTTAACAATAAGCCTGTAAACTAGTGCTAGGCCTTAGACTCATTTTAATAGTAGGCTTTAATAGGCTTTTGATGCCTTAAATTTAAATAGTGAAACTCAGTGTCAATGAAGTGAGCACATTTTGGGAACATTGTACAATAGATGTCTAGAGTTTATTTCTAATTATATACCCACTTTGGTGAGTGTAGCGCCGTCTGCTGTCCGATAATAGAGCACACCTGGTTACGTGATGACGTGATTACGCAGAGTCTGGGACGCAGAGGCAGAGCTGATTGAAGATGGCCGACTCTCTGTCGTCCAGTCTGGGCGAGGAAAAAGAAAAGGATAAAGATGACCGAGAGAGGAGCCGAAGGAATGCCAGAAGAGACGCGACCAAAGCCGATGGTGGAAACATGGAAACTTTGGGCTTTAAGACCAAAATTGGCGACAGTAAAGCCAAGAAACGCAACCTCTCAGGTAAATACGAGCCACCCTGCCCTACGCTGTTTATTGCCGCTAATTTGATTGTCCGTACCAGTGATAGTTGAAGAGCTTCTTTTGATACAGACAAATATTCAAACAGACCATGTATTTTATAATTTGTCACCTTAAACCACTGCGGAAGTGCATATCTATCCATTCAGTACACCGTGCAGCCTTGGGCTCCTGTCCAAGTATTGCACACGGGGCGTTCAGCTGACATGCCATTTTACTGTGTTTTTAACACATTTGACAAAATGACAAATGGCTGTGGCAGTCTTCTCTGTGCACTGTTCATGGAGCTATTAAATAATGTAGTTACATAACATCCACATGAATTACTACTTGCTTACTACCACCACTCCTCCTTTTTGGGGAGCATGCTGTTAAAACGACATGGGGTCGACCTGTTTTTCCACGTAGTTAAAATTACTTAAATAAATGCATGTTTGCATAGCAGATTTTTGAATGGTCAACTTCAGGATTTTTACTTTGGTTGTTCAGAATGACCACTGAAACATTTGGCCTGGGTTACCCAAAGCGTATTTGCTTTTGATAAATAAATAAACAGATAAACAAAAGAAAACAAATATTACATGATCTGTTCTATTGTAGTATAGATTTCACTTGACTAAATTAGTTCCTAACCAAGCCCATGCTCTAGTATGTAATCTCCAGTATTTCAGATGCCTGTGGAGAAACAAGATATACCAGATTATTTGCGTAACATTTGCAAGGTCACTTGCTAAAATATAAATGTGTGGTTTTGGTAGAGTCTGTTTGATTGCATGTAGCTGCGATGTGTTAAATGTAACCTGCATAAGTTATGTGTACAATTTAGGAACAAATTAACCGCTATACATTTTTAAAAATATATGTAGTTAGTTATAACGTGTTAAGACAAAACAGAAAAACTTGCTATGAAATTAAACAATGACACTATGTACACAGTAGTCCTCACATTGACCAAGTGTTTGTTCAGTCTGTTCAGTATAAATTATACATATATTTCCATTTTAGACCTTTCTCTGTTGAGGTTTATTACCACTGAGCTGACCAGAGGCTACTTCCTGGAACACAATGAGGCCAAATACACTGAACGACGAGAGAAGGTCTACACCTGCCTTCGTATCCCCAAGGAGTTGGAGAAGGTAATTGACTTGTTCATTTAATCATTTTTTTAATGTTCATTTGATCTTTCTTTTTCAAATAAGTATTGTTTTTGATGACTCTTTTTCAGCTGATGACATTTGGCTTCTTCCTATGCCTGGATGCTTTTCTCTATGTGTTCACCTTGTTGCCCCTCAGAGTGATCCTGGCACTTTTAAGACTCGTCACAGTGCCATGTTGTGGTCTCAGGTAGGTTGTACTGTAACAGACAAAGTAGTGGTTGGGTAGAATCTCTCGGAAGCAGGGATTCGCATCACATCACGTCTACAAAATGTTTTTTGTTTCTACTGACCTTGCAGTTTGTTATCTGAAAGTATTTTATATGTAAAGATGGTTTAAAGGTGCACTATGTAACTCTGAATGAGGTTTTGCCACCTAACTTGGCTACACATCTCAGTCTGATAATTCAGCTTTAGTGCTTTAAACATCTCCATGAAGACAGTGGTGACCCCCCTTCCAGAAAAGTTATATAAAGCATCTTGTATGTACAATATAATATTTCTGGAACTTTTCTGAGATAATCAGAAGATATTTTGTCAGTCCAAAAAAATTTGCAAAGATTCAGACTTAGAAGATTAGTCACAAATGTGTAGAAATATCAACTTGTTGCCTAAGTACTAGGTTTGCTCCATTTTAAAGGGACAGTTCGGGATTTTGCAATTAGGGTTGTATTTCCTAGTGAGCCAGAGTAAAAAATTACATCCAGTCCTTGTGTTTCAAGAGGTTGCTAGTGCTAGGCTAGCGCATGTTAATGAGCATAGTTGTCCTGCCACTAAAAACAGTCTTACCCACTCCACAGTGCACCCAAGGAAAAACAGTTATAACTCCAGACTGTCAATGTGAATCATAGGTACACCAGTTAACCAGTTCAAACAGGTGACATTAATACAGGACAGAGGAGCCTCTTAGAAAAGAAGTTCCAGGTCTGTGAGAGCCACAAATCTTGCTTGTTCATAGGTGACCAAATACTTATTTTACAGAGGAATTTACCAGTTAATTCATTAAAAAGCTAACAATGTGATTTCCCGGATTCTTTCCCCTCCATTATGTTTCTCAACGTTGCTGTGTACCTATGATGAAAATGACAGGTCTCTGTCATCTTTTTCAGTGAGAAAACTTGCACAGTTGGTGGCTAAATACTGCTAAATACTACTTTGCCCCACTGTACATTGATAGTGTGGCGCAATAATTTATTTGCTTCAGGTGCTTTGTGGATTGGGTAAGACTAGTTTATTGGCAGGCCTGGATGGAATATTTTAAAAAGTGTCTCCACATGTCTCTAACACTCTGGCTCACTAGGAAATGAGGCCCTACCTCCAAATTTCCAAACTGTACCTTTAACTTATCCATTTGCAGCATTTGGACTTTTTATTTTAACCCCATATCTTCAAAACAACCTTAACAATGATATTACTGATAATTATTTATAAGGCCCATCTCTTTACCATACATTATTTTAGTTTTGACTGTAACCTAACCACCATAGTCTTAGTTTTAATGTGCATTTTCTGTGTCTCTTCTGCTTTTCTCAGTGGTTCCCGTCTGCTGCAGCCGGCCCAGGTGTGCGATGTGCTCAAAGGCTTCATCATGGTTCTGTGTTACTCCATGATGAGTTACGTGGACTATGCCATGATGTACCACCTCATACGGGGCCAGTCCGTCATCAAGCTCTACATCATCTACAACATGTTAGAGGTAAGGAAACAAGTTAATCAATAGTACTTGAACCTAGGACTATAAATGATTTTGTAGTGTGATCAGGTTCAGGTTTCTTTATTCTTACCCGTAGGTAAATTAGGTTTGCAGTACAGATGAAAGAGGCATCCTCATACCATACATCCATGCCCACAATACAGTACAATATAAATAAATAGACAACAGTAAAAGACAACCACAATTTAAAGTGCATTAGAATGAATTGTTCTTAGTGGCGCTTATCCAACATGGATAATGCTGCAGGAACAAAACTGTTTTTAAATCTCTTTGTTCTACATTTTAGAACGGAAAACCTCTGACCAGATGGCATGAGCTGAAACAGATAGTTCAGAGGGTGGGACTGGTCCCGGCTGATACTAGAGCCTAGCCGCTGTAACTGTCTTGTATACAGTGAGTCTAGGCTCAGCTGTGACTGTCCAATCAGCTTACCTGCCCATTTAACATCTGATTTAGGGAGTTTTTGTTCTTGATCGTCACTGACCCAAACCAAGACACCAAAGAAAAAGATAAAATGGACTCAATAAAAGCACGATAAAACAAAGACATAAGAGTGCGATCAACATTAAAAACAGCGAGTTTCCTCAGACAGTACAGGCGCTGGTGCCCCTTCTTACAGACTGCCTCACAATTAGCTTCAAAGGTCAAACCCGAGTCAATGACAGTTCCAAGATATTTATATGTGGTGACCTGCTCCACAGTCTCACCTTTGATTGAGGTCATGCTTTGACTGTGACTGTTCTTTCTGAAGTCAGTGATCATGTCTTTGGAAACATTTGATTTGAGGTGAGAGGCCTTACACCATTCAACAAAATCATTAACAATGGGCCCATGGCTACTTTCTCCATCCTGGAGCAGGCTGACAATAACAGAGTCATCTGCATATTTTAAAATGAATGTGTTCTCATGATGGCTTTGACACATGTTTGTATACAAAATATACAACAGAGGCGAAAGGACACACCCTTGTGGTTAACCAGTGTAAGTGCAGACAGGGTCAGATAACACACCATTGACTCTCACTCTTTGTGTCCTATCAGTTAAAAAGTTAAGAATCCACCCTAGTAGATTCTTACTCAGGTTAAAATGATCTAAAAGCTGGTTTATTAAAATACAAGGCTGAATGGTGTTAAATGCTGAGGTAAAATCCACAAATAAAAGCCTGGCATGGGCTCTGTGCCCATCCAGGTGATTAAGAACAAAATTCAGCAAAGTGACTGTGGCATCCTCAACTCCCCTGTGCGGCCTGTAAGCAAACTGTAGAGGGTCAAGGGCCCCCTCAACTGACCTTAAAATTTCAGCCCTTACAAATTTTTCAAAGATTTTCATTACAATTGACGTAAGAGCAACAGGACGATATTCATTTACCGTCTTAGGGCAGCTAGATTTGGGAACAGGGACTATGTCAGCCTCCTTCCATATTTTTGGTATAGTTTGTTTCCTTAAAGAAGCATTAAAAATGAAATGAAACACAGGGCTGAGCTCTGCTGCACATGTCTTTAGCAAACGGCCACACACTCTATCAGAACCCAGACTTTTGTTGACTTTAATTTTGTAGAAAGCCTTTTCAACTTCTTTAAGCTCAATGTTAAAGTGCTGAGTGTCCACAAGTTGATCCTTCAGTTCCTGGATATCAGAAGTAAAATCCACAGAGTTGGACTGGTTATAAAAACTGTTAAAAGCACTGGCTAGCTCAGTGTCAGAGCTAAAATCTTCCAACCAAACATGGCTGTTGCTTTTGGTATCCTGAAGGCCTACAATAGTTTTCATGCTAGACCATGCAGAGCCCATCCTATTGGCAGCCACATCCTCCTCTAATTTGGCTGTATGGGTCCTTCTTGCCTTTGCAATTTCAGCTCTAAGCTCACTAGTGGCTTCTTTTTGAACTTCCCTGTTTAAAAGCCAAATCCCTTTTGTCCAAGGCACTTTTAACTGCCCCAGTGACCCAGGGTTTGTTGTTGGGATACATCTGTATTGTTTTTGCAGGTATAATCATATCCCTGCAAAATGCTGCATATGAACAACAGATGTTAGTAGCTCATCAAGATTTTCACATCATGTATTGCTTCATAAAAATATCACAATAAATGATGCCCTTAAACTCAAAACAGCAAAAGCAGGATAACAGTATTTCATTCATAACACTTCAATTAGTCAAAGAAGTCATTTATTTGACTCTAGTGCTCAAATCTTACAAAAATATAAAAAAAAACTCACTAATCCAAAGAAAATTTACACAAGCTAAATACTGAGCACTAAAAATATGATTCCAACTTTCATATATTAAGCGATAAATCAAATAAGTCAATTAAGCAATGGTTTTGTGACAGACCTAGAACTGTAGTGTTTTTCACTCATGCTATTTGTCATGGTCAGGTGGCAGATCGCCTATTCTCCTCCTTCGGCCAGGACATATTGGACGCTCTGTACTGGACCGCGACTGAGCCAAAGGAAAAGAAGAGGGCGCACATAGGAGTGATTCCACACTTCTTCATGGCTGTGCTCTATGTCTGTATCCTTCACTAATCTGATGCTGTACACAGATGGTATTAGGGCAGGTGGAGGCATGGACAGATTCACATGTATATATGTGTGTGTGTGTGTGTATATATATATATATGTGTGTGTGTATATATATGTATATATATGTATATATATATATATATATATATACACACATATACACACACATACACATACACATACACATACACATACACACACACACACACACACCCCCCGTATTTTCTATAAATCAGGGGTCACCAAACTTTTTTCTCTGGAGGCCACATTATCGCCCCTGTCTGTGATGGGGGGGCCAGGGTCAGTAAATGACAAGACATGCTGCTGTTTTTCCCTGCAATGTAATTTTACAAATATGTAACAAATTAAAAGAGCATTCATATTTATAGCATTTAAAATCAGTATATTTACCGCATCAGTGTGAACTGTGGGCTTGCTTCTGGCTGGTGAGAAGTTCGATGTCTGGTTGCAGTCTAGTGGTAGCTAGATGCAAGTGTTCTTCTGTGAGTCTGTTCCTTGTTGGATTCTTGGTTTGCTTCATGTGGGAAAAGGTTTGCTCACAGATGTAGGTGCTGCCAAAAACTGTGGACATCTTCATGGCATGCTGTTTGATATTTGGGTAGGTTCCCTCGGGAAGCACGGCATAGAACTCAATGAGACTATCAGGATTGAACGCGTCTTTAAGGACCACAATTCTGCAACTCTGCTAGTTCAAACTGAAGAGAGGGCAGGGCATCATTTATGTCAGCAGCAAAGGGGTTCTGGAACAAGTGTATTTCTTTGCCGCTGGCATGAAGCTCGTGGAACCGCGCATTGAACTCTCTCTGCAGCATTTCCAGCGCATCCTTGCACTTTTCGACAGGGAACGGGACAGCTGGTTTCTCAGCGCAGTAGCTTTGGGTCGCAGGGAGATGAGTGAAGTCCAGCTTTTGGACCTGTCGCACAAGCAGCACTAGTTTGACTTCGAATGCTTTGATGTGGGAATACAGGTCACTGATAAGCTTCCCTTTGCCTTGGAGCTGCACGTTAAGGTGGTTCAACATTTCATTCACATCAGTTAAAAATGCAAGGTCCCATTTCCATTCTGGCTCGATCAGCTCACGTATCGTTTCACCTTTAGACTGGAGGAATGTGTTTATTTCAGGCACCAGGTCGTAGAAACGGCGCAACACTTTGCCTCGACTTAACCATCGGATTTCTGTGTAGTACAACACATTCTCGTAAGCAGACTCAAGCTCGGAGAGAAAAGCCTGGAACTGCCTGTGTTTCAGCGTATTTTTACAGATATAGTTGACACAGTGCACAACCACCTTCATGACAGACGCCCACTTCAAAACTTTGCAGCATAGTGCTGGTGAATCAGACAGTGGGCTTGAAGGGAGGGTTGAGACCTCGTTCCTCAAATTCGCTGTTCAAGCGCCCTACTAGCCCTCTTGTCATGCCAACCATACTAGGCGCGCCATCGGTAGTGATACTGGCCAATTTAGACCAGTGTAGACCCAACTCTTCCATCGTTTTGCACACTTGGACAAAAATGTCCTCTCCTGTTGTAGTACCTTTGAGAGTTTTTAGTGCTGCCAGCTCCTCAAACACTTCAAAGCGTGCGCTAACTCCAGGAATAAAAAATTAGCAGTTGCGTGGTGTCCTGCACATCATTGCTCTCATCCATGTCCAAAGCAAAAAAACTCAAATTCTGAGGCTTTCTTTTTCAGCTGGTCATACACGTTGTCCCCCATTTCTTCGATTCGCCTGGTCATAGTAGATGCAGAGAGACTCACCGTGTTGAGGGCATCCTTCTTGTCGGGACACACCTCCTCAGCCACAACAAGCATCACATCTTTAACAAATTCCCCATCAGTAAACTGCTTTCCATGGGTAGCTAGCAGGTGAGCTACCTTATAGCTAGCTCGGACAGCTGCCTGGTTGATCTGGGTTTGACGATGGAATAGATGCCGTTGAGCTGCCAGTTTACCTTTCATCCTCCGAATCCTGTCTTCTCTCATTTGCCCTCGCAAACTAGCATACTCTTTGTGGCGGGTTTCGTAGTGGTGATGCAGATTATATTCTTTGAAGACCGCCACACTTTCTTTACATATCAGACAAATTCCACAGTCCTTACTCTGAATAAAAAAATAATCGGTTGTCCACTGTTTTTTAAAATTCGGCACTCTCTGTCAACTTTTCGTACTTTGCTAGCCATTTTGTTGTCCTTAACTGCACTACACTGCACTGACGAACATTTGGTGGCAAATTCGGCGGCAAACGTAAATACATCATATAATTAATTAAATATAGATACTTCATATAAATATACCGGCAATTTAAAGAAAATCAACAAAATACATCATGCAGATGTGTTATGTTCCAAAAAGTAATTAAAAAAAATATGCTATGACAATTTTTGAATATTGCCTCATGGGGCTGGTTCAAGTGGTGGGGAGCAGAGGGGCTGGGGGGCCGGTCAAAGGGGCCGTAGATTGATGACCCCTGCTATAAATATAAGCTGCTACTTTTTTCCCAGGCTTTGAACCATGCGGCTTTTAGTACGGAGCAGCTAATGGACTTTTTCCCACCGCTAGGGGCGCTATAATGGGAATTTCAAAAACAAGACAGACGGAAAATGAGTGCTAAGAAGAATATGCTACTTTTTATTTAGCAGATATAACACGCACGGCAAATTACTAACTGGTAATTATTTTCAAATCCTCGCCCCTTCATGAAAAGCACACGAAGGAGTTTGTATGATGCAAGTTTTAAGTTGAAGGCATTGATCTTGCTCCAGGAAGGAAACTGCTGTAGAGTCCTGCACCCGTGGGACCCAACACAAAACAGCGCGGCGCGGGACCATGGATGTAATAAGAGCATTCTGAAAGCTGATTGCGGGCAGGAGCGCAACCGCACAACGCGAGCGCGGGCGGTAGTGGGACTGAAGACTGCGGCAGCGGGACTGAAAATTGTGTCCCGCAGACGTCTACCGTGCTGCTGCACGTAAGCTCTGCGTCAATTTCAGCGGAGATGATTAAAGTGACTTGTGGTTTCACTGCACAGGAGAAATGAAGGTAATCATTTACCGGTTCTTTTATGTTTTGACCTCGTTTTAATCAGCACAGTTACTGCCGTGTTAAAAGGCACTGTTGGGAAAGAATCTGTTCAGGTACATAAATGTACATTTACAGTACAAAATCATTCTGTATATGCAGTAAATATCTAATTTTTCAACATAGATATCAGCGGCTTATAGCCCGGTTGCGGCTTGTATGACCCATCCATCCTTCTTCTTCCGCTTATCCGGGGCCGGGTCGCGGGGGCAGCAGTCTAAGCAGGAGCTCCCAAGCTTTCTTCTCCCCAGCCACTTCCTCCAGCTCCTTCGGACGGACCCCGAGGCGTTCCCAGGAGACAGAGTCCCTCCAGCATGTCCTGGTTCTTCCCCAGGGCCTCCTACCAGTGGGACATGCCTGGAACACCTCCCAAGGGAGGCGGCCAGGAGGCATCCAGACCAGATGCCTGAGCCACCTCAACTGGCTCCTCTCGACATGGAGGAGCAGCGACTCTTCTCCGAGCTCCTCCCGTGTGACCGAGCTCCTCACCCTATCTCTAAGGGAGCGCCCGGCCACTATGCGAAGGAAACTCATTTCGGCCGCTTGTGTCCACGATCTCGTTCTTTAGGTCATTACCCAGAGCTTCACCATAGGTGAGGGTAGGAACGTAAATTGACCGGTAAATCGAGAACTTCACCTTTCGGCTCAGCTCCCTCTTCACCACAACAGTCCGATGCAGCGACCGCATCACTGTCGACGCCACACCGATCTGCCTGTCAATCTCACGCTCCATCCTTCCCTCACTCGTGACCCCGAGATACTTGAACTCC
This sequence comes from Odontamblyopus rebecca, assembly GCA_030686955.1. NCBI lineage: Eukaryota > Metazoa > Chordata > Actinopteri > Gobiiformes > Gobiidae > Odontamblyopus > Odontamblyopus rebecca. The sequence continues at coordinate 32,305,668 of CM060658.1, forward strand.
TCCACTTGAGGCAGAGACTCCCCACCCACCCTGAGAAGGCAATGCACCTTTTTCCGGTTGAGAACCATGGCCTCGGATTTGGAACAGCTGATTCTCAACCCAGCCACTTCACACTCGGCTGCAAACCATCCCAGTGCACGCTGCAGGTCCTGGTTCAATGGAGCCAACAGGACAACATCGTCCGCAAAAAGCAGAGATGAGATCCTGTGGTCCCCGAACTGGACCCCCGCCGGCCCCTGACTGCGCCTAGAAATTCTGTCCATAAATACAATGAACAGAACCGGTGACAAAGGGCAGCCCTGGCGGAGTCCAACATGCACCGGGAACAAGTCTGACTTACTGCTGGCAATGAGAACACAGCTCCTGCTCCGGTCATACAGGGACCGGACCCCATACTCCTGGAGCACCCCCCACAGGGCACCACGAGGGACACGGTCGAATGCCTTCTCCAGGTCCACAAAGCACATGTGGACTGGTTGGGCAAACTCCCATGAACCCTCAAGCATCTGATGGAGGGTGTAGAACTGGTCCAGTGTTCTACGACCAGGCCGAAAACCCACACTGCTCCTCTTGAATCCGAGGTTCGACTATCGGTCGGACTCTCCTCTCCAGTACCCTGGCATAGACTTTACCGGGGAGGCGGAGGAGTGTGATTCCCCTGTAGTTGGAACACACTCTCTAGTCCCCCTTCTTATACAGAGGGACCACCACCCTGGTCTGCCAGTCCAAAGGTACTGTTCCCTACCGCCACGCTATGTTGCAGATGCGTGTCAGCCAAGACAACCCCACAACATCCAGAGACTTAAGGTACTCAGGACGGATCTCATCCACCCCCGGAGCCTTGCCACCGAGGAGCTTTCCAACCACCTCAGTGACTTCAGCCAGGGTAATGGATGAGTCCGCCTCTGGGTCCCCAGCCTCAGCCTCCTCTCCGGAGGACGTGACGGAGGACGTCCGATAGTCCTCTTCCATGGCCTCCACGAACTCCTCCCAGACCCAAGTTTTTGCCTCTGCAACCGCCCAGGCTGCAGCATGCTTGGCCCACCGATACCTGTCAGCTGCCTCAGGAGTCCCCCGAGCCAGCAAGGCCCGGTAGGACTCTTTCTTCAGCTTGACGGCATCCCTTACTTCCAGTGTCCACCACCGGGTTCGGGGATTGCCGCCACGACAGGCACCACAGACCTTACGGCCACAGCTACAAGCGGCCGCATCGACAATAGAGGCCGAGAACGAAGCCCACTCGGACTCCATGTCTCCAGCCTCCCCCGGGATCCAGGAGAATCTCTCCCGGAGGTGTGAGTTAAAGGCCGCACCGACAGAAGGTTCTGCCAGACGTTCCCAACAGACCCTCATGATATGCTTGGGCCTGCCAGGTCTTTCTGGCTTCCTCCTCCGCCACCGGACCCAACTCACCACCAGGTGATGATCAGTTGACAGCTCTGCCAAGACACATGGCCGGAGGTCAAATGACATGACGATAAAGTCGATCATCGACCTCCGGCCTCGGGAGTCCTGGTACCACATGCACCGATGCACCTTGTGCTCGAACATGGTGTTCGTTATGGACAAACTGTGACTAGCACAGAAGTCCAATAACAGAACACCGCTCGGGTTCAGATTGGGGAGGCCGTTCCTCCCAATCACCCCTCTCCAAGTGTCACTGTCGTTGCCCACGTGGGCGTTGAAATCCCCCAGTAGAACAGCGGAGTCCCTGGTTGGTGCACTGTCCAGTACCCCTCCCAGAGGCTCCAAGAAGTCCGGGTACTCTGCACTGCTGTTCAGTCCGTAGGCCGACACCACAGTGAGAGACCTGTCCCCAACCCTCTTGTTCACCGGGGTGAACTCCAACACGCAGCAGCTGAGCTGAGGGGCGATGAGCAGGCCCACACCAGCTCACCGCCGCTCCCCGCGGCCAACGCCAGAGAAATGGAGCCCCTCTCAAGGAGTTGGGTTCCAGAGCCCAAACTGTGCATGGAGGTGAGGCCGACTATATCTAGCCGGTAAAGCTCGACCTCCCGCACAAGCTCAGGCTCCTTCCCCCCCAGCGAGGTGACATTCCCTGTCCCCAGAGCTAGTCTCCATGTCCGGAGAGCTGGTCGCCGAGGCCCCCGCCTTCGACCGCTGCCCAGGTCTCTCCGCACCCGACCCCTATGGCTCCTCTCGCGGGTGGTGGGTCTACCAGAGGGCGGCCCCATGACGCTCCTTCGGGCTGGGCCCGGCCAGGCCCCGTGGGGAAAGGCCCGGCCGCCAGGCGCTCCCCGGCGTGCACCCACCCCAGGCCTGGCTCCAGGGTGGGGCCCCGGTATTGCCATTCCCGGCAACGCCTCTGAATTTTAATCGTCATAAGGGTCTTCTGCTTGTATGACTATTTTCTTTTTAAAAAAAAAATTTAATCATGGGATGCGGAGAGTTCTGCGCAGTATCTTTGCTGTTCCCAGTACTGCGCTTTTCTGGACTGAGATGTCTGTTGTCCTTCCTGGGATCTGCTGCAACCACTCCTGTAGTTTGGGGGTCACGGCCCCGAGTGCTCCGATCACCACAGGCACCACCGATGCTTTCACCTTCCAGGCTCTCTCCAGCTCTTCTTTGAGCCCCTGGTATTTCTCTAGTTTCTCATGTTCCTTTTTGCTGACATTGCCATCACTCGGTATTGCAATGTCCACCACCACGGCTTGGTTCTCCCGCTTATCCAGAACCACGATGTCTGGTTGGTTCGCCATCACCATTCTGTCAGTCTGTATTTGGAAGTCCCACAGGATCTTGGCCCGCTCATTCTCCACAACCTTTGGAGGCGTTTCCCACCTTGATCCTGGGGTTTCCAGCCCGTACTCTGCACAGATGTTTCTGTACACTATGCCCGCTACTTGGTTATGTTGCTCCATGTACGCTTTCCCTGCCAGCATCTTACACCCTGCAGTTATGTGCTGGACTGTCTCAGGCACTTCTTTGCACAACCTACACCTTGGGTCTTGTCTGGTGTGGTAGATCTGGGCCTCTATTGCTCGGGTGCTCAAGGCCTGCTCCTGTGCAGCCAGGATGAGTGCCTCTGTGCTGTCCTTCATACCAGCCCTCTCCAGCCATTGGTAGGATTTCTTGATATCAGCCACTTCAGTTATGTTCCGGTGGTACGCCCCATGTAGGGGTTTGTCCTGCCATGATGGTCCCTCCAGCACCTCTTCCTCTGCGCCCCACTGTCTGAGACATTCTCTGAGCACATCATCAGTCTGGGCCTTGTCACTGATGTACTTGTGGAGCTTGGATGTTTCATCCTGGATAGTGGTTCCCACACTCACTAGTCCCCGGCCTCCTTCCTTCCGGCTCATGTACAGTCTCAGGGTGCTGGACTTGGGATGGAACCCTCCATGCATGGTCAGGAGCTTTCGTGTCTTAACATCTGTGGTCTGTATCTCCTCCTTTGGCCAACATATGATTCCTGCTGGGTATCTGATCACTGGCAGGGTGTAGCTGTTTATTGCCTGCGCCTTGTTCTTGCCATTGAGCTGGCTTCTTAGGACCTGCCGTACTCTTTGCAGGTATTTGGCTGTCGCCGCTTTCATTGTTGCCTCGTCAAGGTTGCCATTTGCCTGTGGGATACCAAGGTACTTGTAGCTGTCCTCAATGTCTGTTATTATATATCATATATATATACATATATATATATGTGTGTATATATGTATATATATGTATATGTCTATATGTATATGTGTATATATATGTGTATATGTATATATGTATATGTGTATATATATATGTATATATATATGTGTGTGTGTGTGTGTATATATATATATATATATATATATATATGTATATATATATGTGTGTATATATGTATATATATGTATATGTCTATATGTATATGTGTATATATATGTGTATATGTATATATGTATATGTGTATATATATATGTATGTGTATGTGTCAAGGGAAGTGTGAAAACAGAGTTAAAATAATTCTCGGTTTCCTAGAAAACATGCAAAAATGGCCCCTCTGAACATGGCTCTAAAACACATACGGACCACGATTTCGAGTAAAGTTGCAGTTGCAATAGATGAGACTCCAAACTTATTCCATTCGAGATACTTATACTGTGAGATGGTTCAAATAAGCAATTGAGCATTAATTATATTCTCTCTATACTCAGCAATATGAATATTTGAAAAAAACATTGACAAAATAGTTTTGGTAAATACAATTTGTAAAAATGCACGGTGTTTTCAGCATGCTGGAACTGTTTCCAGTAAACAAAGAGTTTATTTGTGTTTCATAAACATGGATGTCAGTGGAAAGATCTTTTTTCTGTATTTGTCACGGGCTTCTCCTTATGTGATTTAGCTCAGGAGTGACTCATATCTGGTCTGTATTATGTAATTCAGACATTGTAGATTAAGAAAAAGGTTTCCTCAACATGTGCCAAGTTCTCCATGCCATCCTTATTATGGTCCAGGCCACCACTCTCAATGTAGCGTTCAACTCCCACAACAAGTCCCTACTGACCATTATGATGTCCAACAACGTAAGTAGAATTAGCAGATATAAGATAAATATGCACAAAGTACAGACCATAATGTGCTAATTTCACAGTTTGTGGAAATCAAAGGAAGTGTGTTTAAGAAGTTTGAAAAGAACAATCTTTTCCAAATGTCAAATAGTGGTAAGTACAATGTGAATTATTATGTAATTGGTGTTAAAATGGTTATTGACGTGTGAAAAGTGGGTTAAGGATTGATTTGTTTTTACAGACATAAAAGAAAGGTTCACCAATTACATCCTCCTGCTCATTGTTTGTCTGAGGAACATGGAGCAGTTTTCATGGAACCCTGGTAAATGCTGCACAAAATGACCACAGCCATTACTGCTATTTTTGTGCGTCAGAGATTTACTATACCTTCAAATCAATATCTACACTCCATAATATATTGCTACAGATATGTCAAAATCAGTCTAAAACACATGTACTAATGGAGCATTGACATTATGTTTGTGTTCAGACCACTTGTGGGTGCTGTTTCCTGATGTGGTCATGGTTATAGCCTCCGAAGTTGCTGTGGATGTGGTCAAACACGCCTTCATCACCAAATTCAATGATATTAGTGCAGATGTAAGTCACATTTAAAAATCAAAGACTTTATTTCAGGACACAGCATTTTTTGTTGTGTTTTTGTAAGAAGCAGATTCAGCAGAAAAAGTATCATGACTGTGCTTGTCTATTTTAGCCCTATTTAACTGTATAAATGGTTATTGATTAATTATATAATTATATAATTATTTAAATATTTTACTCTACTTGCTAAGGCAGATTTGGATAGTTCTTTTAACCTGCTCTCATACTCTTATTATTCTTACACATTACATTAACATTTGTAGAGATAAGTCCATCTCAGATCTTTCAAGTCTTCATGGTTATGCAAGGGAGACCAGGTGAACAGGAAGGGATTAACCCCTTTATCTCCAGCTTGTCAAACCTAATCACACAACCCTTGCTTACATATAGCTTTATGTCACTTGCTGGCTACTTTTAATCCACAAAGGCCAATGTTAAACTTTGTTTTGAATCTGTTTTGAAACTCACTCCCATAACGAGCTTGACAATATTTTCCAATCCTCAGGTCTATGGTGAATATCGGGCAAGCCTTGCTTTTGATCTTGTAAGCAGTCGCCAGAAAAATGTGAGCTATATAAACTTACAAACCACTTTATTCATACACAAACATCAAGTCTTCTGTGTGTCGCTCTGGAGGTAAAAGATAATCTTGTTACAAAATGGTATTTGAATGTGTCTGCAGGCTTATACTGACTACAGCGACTCTGTGTCCAGAAGAATGGGCTTCATTCCTCTTCCATTAGCTTTATTGGTCAGTAATAATTACACGCTTCGAATAATTACACTCAGTATAACACAATGTGGTTCTTATATTAATATTAATTATAAATGTTGTGTTTGTTCTTTCAGCTGATTAGGGTGGTAAACAGTTCAGTGAAGATCCAGGGTTCACTCTCCTTTATGTGTGTTCTTCTCTTCTATTTGGGGTAATTAAACACAAATATTTCAGATATAAATCCTGAAAAGCCTTACTGATATAGAATGGTTAAGAAATGTACAACATAATGTCACGAGACTCACGGCTTCATAAATTATTGGAGAACTGTGTATTTTAGATCCTAGGTTGATGGATACATTTATGACAATGTTTGAGATAAAGGATTATCATTTTACTGTGTTCCCCTGATCAATTTGTAAAACAGCAAGTCCTTTATGCTCTACATTATCATTTAACAGTAATGCTTAAACCTAACACTTATTGTGACTATTTCGAAACCTTTTTTGTGACTGTCTGTATGTAAATATGCAGGATGATCACTCTGAAGGTGCTGAACAGCATCGTGCTGCTGGGGACTTCCTGTGTGTTTGTCAAAGAAGCCAACATGGAAGAAAAACTGTCTGACCCCCCACCGTCCGCCGCCTCAAGCAGAGCCAACTCCAGAGCCCACCGAATCAAACTCATTCACACTTTACCACAACAAGGTATCTTTCATTTTCTTATCAAAATGAGTGGGCCTGGCATGATATTTTCTGACCTGTACCTGTCTGATCTCAGAAGCTACAGTGGACCGAGGAGGGATCACACTATCGTCCATCAATCCGCCTCTGTCCAACATGGCCAACAGCTCTACTCCCACCATTCCCAAAAGTGACTCTGACACGTTCCTCACTACACCCGACGAAGACGACGAGAACAAAATCATCAACACGGACACAGGCCTAGAAGGAGACATGAGACCCAAAACGCCAAAGAAAGACTTACTGGAGATCGACCGCTTCACCATATGTGGCAACCGGATAGATTGAACACTGTGAGTCAGGGATCACAGTTTGGGTCACGCAGTCAGGCTGGACTTGTACTTTTGCACCTGACCCTCGAATATTTATTTATTTATTTCTGACAAAACCAGCCAAGGAATAAAGCTGTCACTGCAAGCCCATATGCCAGATGTGTCCTACACATGGTCGTGGCTTCTGTGCGCTGTGTCCTGCAGTGTCGCAGCAGTGTGGAGGGGACAATGGACACAAGAATGTGTGTGCAAGAATGTGTTTGAAAGCACAATCAGCCACAATCACAAGTGTTGTATGAAGGGCAGACCCGTCAGTTTTGAATTTTTATAAAAACCTCTATTTGAAATTATTTTTAGAATAAATTTCTGATATTTTTTCAAGAATCTTGTCTGAACAGCCCATTGAGGTCATTACAGAGCGCAGTTGTAGTTACTGATGTTAAATTCTTTACATGGCAGCTGTAAATGCATGTTTCATTGGTTTAACACATGTTGCCATGCCTTTTATTTCTATTGCCAAGTAAACTCAGAATTCATCACAGATCTACAAATACTGCCTGACTGGTGCATTTCATAATGTCAAATCAGTGAATGAATATAAGCTTATCTCATCGCAGTAACACTATCAGAATGTTCTGAAACAAAATGTGATGTGAATCTTGCAGGGGTTCCACTTACAGACCTGTTTCCATAGACCCATGACTATATTAATGTCTTCTACACTAAAAATAACAAGCAATGAATTCTTTATTTTCGTGGCCTCCCAAAACGGCCCAGGGAAGCCCCAGAGAATGGGCAGACATCATGTGTTTGTTATGAGGCTAAAGAGAAAATCAAACCACTTGTTTTTGCCACGACATGTTCATATTCAAGATGATAATTATGCAATATTTTGTGAATTTGTTTTCCTTTTTCAATTAACCCCATAACATCCAACTTTTGAACAGAGTGTAGTGTTTTACATTTAATGATTCAGTAATTTAGTGACAGTGACCAAAACTTGTTTGACCATTTTAGTTTTTTAATTGAAAAAACATTGATTTTAGTTGCTGTTCTTTAAGAGACTTGCAAACGCATATTACCGGTGTTCTTTTATGAGATAGGAGGCGACTGGTCTATAAGCATCTCTGCATTTGCTTTTCCAAAATTAGTTTTATTTTTTTTTTTTTATTGACACAAGCTTGTAGCAATTATTTCGAAGGGTATTAATTAATTATTTTTTGCCACACTGAACTGCCTCATTTGTTTACATGCAGTCCCAAACTATTTCATTTATTCTTATCCAGGACACTTTTTTTGTTCCAGCCTGTTGTGATTGCAGCTTATGTTTGGTTGGATTTTATTGACTTGAAGAATGTCCTTGGCAGTGTGTTTGAGCGTGAGACTGATCATTTGAAGTGATTGAATGGAATGAACTTAAACATCACAACATCTGTATCAAAAATTGACAGTTGTTTACCTTTTATGAGTGCAAATGCATCTCCTTCACAGCAGCAGGAGAATAAAGACTTTGCTTTGTAAGTGTTTCGGGATTTTTATTTCAGATACACTAGAGTTGTGCTTAGTGCGAGAGCCACCACAAGAACAGAGCCAGTGTTTCATTGAAAGAGTCACTGCCCTCTCTGTTCACAGGACAGACAGCAGGCCACTGTGCAACCTGAATAGCTATTCAGTGGGATGTCTGCCATCACATACTTAGAAATAATGACAAAGTTCTGTAAGAAATACTTTTGGAAATTACTAACTATGCACACAAAATACATGATGAAGCACTGTGGAAAATGTTGGGCTAAATTCCTCCAGAGTATTGCTATACTCTGGAGGAATTTGTCCCAACTTATTTAGCTTTTACATTTAAGTTTATATATACTGTCTAGGTTTATACAGAAGTAATTTAATCAAAACACTGATTAAGACAATGATACAGTATGTCTATTATGATTTACATGCAACCAAATAAGTTGCCAGAACTCAAAAAAAATGTAGGCAATTGATTACCTCAGTTATTTTAAGTCAGGGATGTCCAAACTTTTTTCATCAAGGGCCAAATATTAAAACACAGACCAGTGTGAGGGACAATTGAGGGTCATAAACTGGCGGTCAAAACAGTGAGTACTGGTAATTCAAATATGTTCATTTATAACAGGTTTGAATGACCCTCCAGACCTTTGTTCAGGCTTAGGCCCTGAAAAGGACACACTAAGTTTGTTCCATCAAGGTAGATTTCAAAAACATGCAGTAAAAAGTACTATTTGCGGTAATATGGGCCAATTCATCTGTAAGCCTGAGGGCCAAAACGAATGTTTGGACATGCCTGTTTTAAGTTGATGAACTTAAATAATGTAATAATAATAATAACACAATCTTCCAGAACTTAAAAGGTTGGACTTGCTACTTGTACCTTTTGAAAACAGCTGAATGAAAAGTGCTCATTTACCTCAACTCAAATATTTGCAGTAAATGCGACTCAGTTTTCTGTTAAGGCAACTCAGTCATTTTGAAATTGTTTGGTATTTTAGGATTTTCTATATAAATTAAGTTTATTTTTAAAACCAATAAACAATTAAAAAACTATATAAATAACAGGACTTGTAATTACTAAATTCTACTAAGTTGTACCTCATCTATGTTCTTAAATTATGCTCAATTATACCCACAATAGTTCACTTTAATATTAGTTAAAATTACTCAAAAAGAAGAACATGTTGCAGCAACTTGACATAATTAAGTTAGCAGGACTATTTCTAAAACTCTGAGTGTACTTAACGTAATTTATTTAATTACGTTGAACGTTTGGGTTTACAGTGTATTTATTGTAGGCAGAAACAGTTGAATTATGCTTCGCCCATTCACTCAATGTTGACAAAAGTAGCGCAAAGCGCTCCTGTCCCCCAAACACACTCCTGCCATGAAGCTGTATCCAACCCCCATGCCAAAGGCATGGCCCATATTTACAGCTGCTGAAATGAATGGAAATCAATGGGAGTCAATGGCCGATCCCAACGAGATGCTGAATGACCCCACGGGGACTAAAAAATTGAGATAATATGCCACCTCGAATATTAGGCTCCGCCCACTCCTAAGGGAGCCGACCCAGCTCAACTTTGTCATAGAGCCGCGAAATTCGGTACACACATTCATCACATGAAGACAAACAAAAAATATTATTATGGCCACACCCCCTGACAAAGCAGAAGGCGGCCATCTTGGATTGAAATCTTCAAAATGCAGAGTTTGCATTTTCACTCATGTTGCGTTTGAACGAACTCCTCTGAAGACGCTTCACCCACAGGGCTGAAAATCACCGTACATCATCTAGAGAAATGCGGCTTCAAAAGTTTGCTCCATTTTTTTGAAAACTGTCACGGTTTACGTGCGGCAAAGCCACAAATTTCAATCAAAATTTAGACAATATTCAATGTCAAGATTTGCTCCCATTGGCACAGGCTTAGTCCGATCCTGCTGAAATCACTGATCACTGATGCTGATCTCGGCCTGAATATAATACACTATAAAGCATATGAAAAATTACACTATAGCGCCCCCTAGTATAATGAAACGCCAACATTATCGGATTTGTACCAAATTTGGGAATTAAATTCTATGTATGACTACGAGCAAAAAAAAATACATTACGGACATGGTGAATTTTTCACTGTTGGCCACCAGGGGCACAAAGACTCCTCAAAATTCATTTAAAGGTGCACTATGTAATTTTTCTGAAGGAGGATGTGTTGGCCTAGGAAATTTGAAATACTAATACATGATCTCAGTCTGAATATAATACACTGTAAAGCATGTGAAAAGTGTGGTTGGGGTTTACGGTTATTAGGGTTAGTGTGGGGCATGTTGTTTGCAGGGCACGCTGTTTGCAGGGCACGGAGTTTGCAGGGTACGGCGTACGCGCACGCGAGGGCCAATCATCGCCGCTTGCTGCTATATTTTTGTTTATTGTTATAGTTAAGAAGCATTATGTCTATCGGGTTTGGGAGGAATGGACAAGCCATGTTGTCTCAAAGCGATTTTCATGGGAGAGGAGCAAAAAAAAACTGAGTTATTTCAAGAAAACCTGCCCCGAGCAGGTTAAGTTCTCAGAGTCTGTTACCATGGTGACTGACTCAGTGTTTCAGTTACCTTGCTTTCTGGAACAGAAAACCCAGTCTTTCCCTCATCTCAGGGTTAACTTACTCAGAGTTTTCACATAACCCCCTTTCTGGAACAGCCCCCAGGTCTAAACCAGGACTATATCAGGTCTAAACCAGGTCTAAACTAGGACTAAACCAGGACTATATCAGGCATATTTCAGGTCTAAACCAAGTCTAAACTAGTTTTGCACTCTTCAAATGATGACAATAGCAAATTCCTTTTCACCATTTATTTTAGTGCAGTTTTGAATACAAGTAGACGAATGAAGAATGAATGACGAAGGGTGAAGAAGAGCCCTGGTGAAAACATAAAAACACCAGGACTGCAATTGAGGAGCTATCTTGAATGTAAAGGTGACCTCACCCTCCCCACTCTGCGAAGGATCTTGAGGTCTCACTATCAGGAGAGAGGGGCCACTGAACTGTACAAGCAGCTCTTCTCTGAAGTGCAAAGCAATAAGGAGACACCACAGAACTTCCTTTTGAGAGCCATGGACCTTAGGCAGAAGATTCTCTTTGCGTCTCAGGAAGCAGAGTCGGGTCTGAAATATGATCCAGCCTTGGTTCAAAGTTTATTCATGCACACAATCCTGACTGGTTTGCAGAGTGACAATATCAAGAGTGACATGCAGCCCTACCTCCTCCAGGCAACCACATCTGATGAAGTGTTGTTGGAAAAAGTGAATACAGCATGCGCAAATGAAAAGGAACGACAAGACAAGAAGAAACATGGTGTTTCCCTGCGAGCAACTACAGTTAATACAATTCAGTCCAGTGACACACCAGCCCCTGCCAAGAAGAAGGTAGTCCAAAAACAAAGCACTGCCGTCATGCCACCAGAGCTCCTGTCTGAGATTAAGGAGATGCGTTCTGAGATGGTGCTTTTGAAGGACTTGAAAGCTGAGGTGTCCCAGATCATAGAGAACATGCAGAGATCTACAGCACCTGTCAGAGAAGGACTTGGGGACCATTGCCCAGCGCTGAACTTCATGCCGTGTCCACTGTACCAGGAGCAGCACCCACCATACCAACTGGAGCCATCTGCCAGAACCTTCTACCCTCAGTGCTCCCAAGCAGCTCGTCGGCCATATTACCCTTCACCAGGCCTGGGACCAACAAGAGACTGCCCAGTTCCAGCAGCACTTCGCCCCTCAGCGGTACCATATGCCCCATCCGCCACCCAGGTGTTACTCTTGCATTCAGATAGGAGAAGAGTTCTGTCAGCACTGTTTTAGATGTGGAAGTGGTGAGCATTTTAGGTCAGGCTGTAAAGCACAGAGGCCAGCAAGACAAGCCAGGGGTAGTACTTTAAACTAGGAGGGGTCGCTCTAATGGGACGTGGTGTGACCATAGAGACAGACAGGTCCCAGTGTTATGGTTGTACAACTAGAAGTGACACTCAGACTTTAAAATGCTGCTCAGTGTGTAAAAGTGCCTGTTACTGTTCCAAACAGTGTCAAGGGGAACACTGGCCTATGCACAATTTCAGATGTAAGCCTTACTGTGGTAATGTTCGAAAGGGGGATGGGTCAACCATTGAAGGACCATACAACAAAAAACATTACAAAAAAGATAAAATACCTTCTGTCAGAGAGTTAGTGGGGAGAAAATGTCTCATTAGGTGCTTTTTAGGAAACAAAAAGGTTGAAGCACTTTGGGACTCTGGCTCACAGGTTTGTACTGTAGATGAGGTTTGGAAAGACACTAACTTACCTGAGGTACCACTGAAAAATGTGAATGAGATTATAGATCCAAATGTGCCCCTACATCTTGAGGCAGCCAATGGCACAGATATGCCATATGTGGCATGGCTCGAGGTTTCATTTAAACTGCCAATGACCCTGAGTTACTCATACCAGTTTTAGTCCTTAAAAGTAACCAGCAGCGATGTCCAGTTATTGGATTTAATGTTATCGAGCACTTGGTCTTAGATAGTCTGAAGGGTGGGACTGGCTCAGGGGAAAAAGACAAACTTCTGAGGGCCGTTAAACTAGCTTTTCCACACCTGAGGGAAAACAAGGCTTCCACTTTTATTAAAGCAGTGAGTGTGGGACAAACACATGAGTATAATGTAAAATCTACAAATGAGAGAGTGACTGTACCCAGTCATAGTTCAGTTTTTATTGAGCGCAGGGTGCAGGCTAAGACATTCAGGGAAGACGTCACACTGATATTTGAACCCTCTGAAAACCCACAGTGGCCTGATGGAGTAGAGTTTTGTGACACTTTAGTTTCAGTAAAATAATGCATCAGTTTTATATAGCGCTTTTCTGGACACTCAAAGACGCTTTACAGAGCATTATTCATTCACTCCAGACCCGGTGGTGGTAAACTACTATTGTAGCCACAGCTGCCCTGGGGCAGACTGACGGAAGCGAGGCTGCCAATCTGCGCTATCGGTCCCTTCGACAACCACCATCACTCACGCACACACCTCTTTCATACTTTAAAAGCAGGGTCTGTCCCTAAGATTGTTGTGACTGTGCAAAACCCAACCAATCACGACATTACTCTATCAGGCCGGACCACTGTTGGTACTGTGCAGTTAGTGGGATCTGTCTATCCTGCCAATATCTTCAAGAAAGACCTCCCACCATCAATGAGATCCGCACCCATGATGCCACCAGATGCACCCCTTCCAGCGAGCAATGGGACCCTCCTGTTGACCTGTCTCATCTAGATGAAGGTAAAAGAAAGACTGTTGAGGAAATGTTAAGAGAAGAGTCAGCTTCTCTTAACATTTAGCACCCTATGCTATCATGTGCTAACAGATGATAGCATAGGGTGTGTGACAAACCTGCAAATGGACATTTTGTTAAAAGACACAGAACCGGTTTCTAGATCATACCTTTCTGTACCAAAGCCACTGTACAGGGAGATGAAGGACTACTTACAGGACTTGATAGCGCAGGGTTGGGTGGAAAAGTCCACTTCCTCTTACTCATCTCCTGTAGTCTGTGTAAGAAAGAAAGACGGCACACTGCGCTTATGTATCGATTATAGAGAACTGAACCGTAACACACACCCAGACCGACACCCCATTCCCCGGGTACAGGACGTAATGGACAGCCTGGGGGGTAACACCATCTTCTCATTGCTGGACCAGGGTAAGGCATATTACCAGGGGTTCATGTCAAAAGAGAGTAGATACCTGACCACCTTTGTGACCCCCTGGGGCCTTTACGAATGGATTAGGATTCCATTTGGCCTCATGAATGCACCAGCTGCGTTTCAGCGGTGTATGGAGCAATGTCTAGAAGGACTGCGGGATGAAATATGTGTGCCCTCTCGATGACATTCTTGTTTTCAGCAGGACCTTTAATGACCACGTTGAGGATGTCAGGAGAGTATGGCGGCGCCTCGGAGACAATGGAATTAAACTCAAACCCTGAAAATGTGACCTCTTCAAGCCAGAGGTGAGGTACCTTGGCAGGATTGTTTCTGCTGAGGGAAGCAAAATGGACCCAGCAGATACAGCTGCTGTGAGAGCTTTGAAAAACAAGCAGCCATGTAATATAGATGAGCTTAGAGCAATACTAGGACTGTTAAGCTACTATAGACAATACATCAAAGAGTTCTCTTGTATTGCTAGTCCTTTGTATGATCTGCTTAAAGCCCTTGTAAGCGCAAAAACTCAGAACACAAGAAAAAAATCGACAGTGAAAAAATCGAACAGTGTCCCCTCCAGTACACCTATTCAGTGGAGTGATGTACATCAGTCAGTGTGAGAGCAGCTGATTGAATTTTTAGTTCAGCCTCCTGTTTTAGGTTTTCCTGACTTCTCACAACCATTTATATTGCATACAGATGCCTCTAGCCGGGGATTAGGTGCTGTCTTGTATCAAAGGCAACATGGCAAACTCAGTGTAATAGCTTATGGGTCAAGAACGCTAACCACAGTCGAGAAAAACTATAACTTACACTCAGGCAAGCTAGAATTCTTAGCTTTTAAATGGGCAATCACGGACAAGTTTCATGATTACTTGCACTATGCACCCTTCTTTACACCCTTCTTTCTTTTCTTTATGTATAGTGACAATAACCCACTTACTTATATACTGTCAACCGCCAAGTTGAATGCAACAGGGTGCAGATGGGTTGCAGAACTTGCCGATTTCCATTTTACTGTAAAGTACCGCCCGGGTAAAGAGAACATAGATGCGGACAGTTTATCTAGGATGCCCTTAGACATGGAGACTTATATGGAGGAATGCTCAAAAGAGATGTCATATGATGCTGTAAGTGCAGCCACACAGGCAGTGGACCATCAGAGTGAATCTAGTGCAGCCTGGTCTATGGGTATCTCAGCCAAGTGTGCCACTGTGTCAATAAGCACACCCATAGCTCCACTCACTGTTGGACAGATCAAGCGAGACCAAGAGGCTGATCCTTTTATTGGACAGATTGTTAGATACAAACTGACAGAGACAAAACCTTCAGGTTCAGATTTCAAACAGCTTAGACCCCAGGTTGTGTGTCTCTTGAGAGAGTGGGACAAGTTACAGTTTAATGACAGAGGGGTTTTGTACAGAAAAACTACAAACAGAACACAACTGGTACTCCTTGAAAAGCACAGGCCAATGGTGTTTAAAGAACTGCATGATGAGATGGGTCACCATGGTATAGAAAGGACTGTTTCTTTGATACAGGACCATTTTTACTGGCCCTTCATGCAAAACGAAATAGAGGACTATGTCATGAGAAAATGTGTGTGCCTTAAAACCAAAAGACCGAGCTGTGAGACAAGAGGCCCGCTCACTAACATAGTTACGACTCAGCCTTTTGAACTGGTCTTGGTTGACTTCTTACACCTAGACAAATGTAAAGGGGGTTACGAATACATTTTTGTTATTGTTGACCATTTTACACGCTTCGCCCAGGCATATGCCCTCACGTCCAAGTCTGGTAAAACCGCTGCGGACAAAATCTTTAATGACTATGCATTAAAGTTTGGGTTCCTCCTGAGGTTGCACCATGATCAAGGTGGTGAATTTGAGAATCAGCTCTTTGCCCAACTGAAGGAGTATTGTGGGGTTGCTGGTTCGAGGACAATGCCATATCACCCCCAGGGGAATGGACAGGTCGAGCGATTTAATCTGACTTTGATCCAAATGTTAAAAATACATACTGAGAAACAAAAGAGTGACTGGAAGAACTCGCTAAACAAACTGATTTATGTCTACAACTGTACTAAAAGTGAGGTGACAGGGTTTTCTCCTTTTTACTTATGTTCACCACGGTTACCAGTAGACATGCTATTCAGTTTAACCCCAGTCCAAGACCAAGGTGACAGTAACCACCAGAGCTACGTGCAGAGGTGGAAACAGGGTATGAGAGATGCTTATGAGGTCACACGAGAGAATGCTAACAAAGCTGCTGTTAAGAGCAAGAGACTGTATGACAGTAAACTGAGGTATTCTACTCTGTTACCTGGGAGGATGTTGTGCACACAGTGGTTCGTCAAGTGAGCAAGGACAGTCCTGTCTATGAATTGAAACCTGAGAGAGGCAAAGGCAGATCCAGAACATTACACCGTAATGTCCTACTGCCATGCGACCACATGCCTCTACTGTAGAGACTTCATTACAGCCAAAGAAAAAGACGACTACCAGACAATCAGAGACAACACCTCAGATGATCCAGTCAGAAGAGGATGATGATGAGGATGAATATTATCCAGTGCCATGTCTCCCTGATATAAACACTGCTCTTCATGACAACCACCAGCCTGCAGATGTGCTGCCTGAGATGGAGCCAAGAGCTGCAGAGGACTACCCACAAGAGGGTGACAATGGCCAGGTAGAAGACCCACCTGAAGAGGAACCTCACCCGCCACCTTCTCCTGCCCACAGTAACACTGTTGATGAAGAGAATTGGCGACCGAGACAAAACCATAGGAGACCAAAGGTATTAACCTATGACAGACTTGGTACTCCAACCTGCCACAACATTATGACCTTTCCCTATTATGCAGAGCAAAATATGCCTTGGCTGTATGGTGTGCATCCTTATTATACAAACTGCTGGAGTGAATGGACCAAGGAAACAAAGCCATTTGCGAGGCAATTCAAAACTTCACCACTCAGCTGTCCAGCATGCACCAGCATCCCAGACAACAACAGCCACCACCACCCCAAGCAAGGGAACAAACCAGACGAAATTCCAACAAACCACAACCAAGCGCACGCACCTACAGACAGTGTCAACAGTGTCAGCAGACCGACCCAGGAGGAAGATGTGACTACTGTTATAAATGTGGTAGTTTAGAACACTGGGCCATTGGCTGTCGCAGAGCTCCAAGAAATGCCTCTATCAACAAAGTTGAAAGTTCGGTATATCTTGGTAAGATCCAACAGGGCCTGTTCTGCACCACAGCACCCCTCACTGGCAAACAACACCAAACAGCCAAGCTAGTGGGGAGGAGGTGCCTTGTTCGAGCCACACTGAACAATGTCGACACCAAAGTGCTGTGGGGCACCGGCTCACAGGTTTCCATCATTGGAGCTGAGTGGATGCAGAGACATTTACCGGACGTTGCAGTGAGGCCTGTGGAGGAGTTACTGGATGAAGGAGGACTTGACTTGTCTGCAGCTAATGGTACACAAATTCATTACAGAGGCTGGATTGAAGTGGAGTTTACACTGTCTCGAAATGCTGTTGCTGGAATGAGTGAAAAACCTGTTGTTCCAATTCTAGTGACCACTACTGAACTCAAATGTCCCATCATTGGATTTAATGTAATTGAAGAGCTGGCTTTAATGAGTGAATGTTCAGAGAGTTCAGAGAATCCCATTTGGACTCTCTAATGCCCCGGCTGCTTTTCAACGCCATATGGAGGGATGTCTGGGTGATCTCAGGGATGAAGTCTGTGTGCCCTACCTGGATGATGTTCTTATTTACAGCCGCAACTTTGATGAACATGTGCAGAATGTCCGACAAGTCCTGCAGAGACAGCGAGGGAGTGGCATAAAACTGAGAGCTGAAAAATGTGACTTTTTCAAACCACAAGTCACCTACGTGGAACATGTCATCTCCGCGGAGGGCTACCGGATGAACCCGAAGGAGGTGGAGGCGGTAAAAGCGCTCGTGCACCAGACTCCAACCACTGCCAGAGAGGTGAGAAAAGTTCTCGGTTTTCTAAGTTATTATAGAACCTATATCCAAGATTTTTCAAGAACTGCTAAACCTCTGTACAAGTTGCTAACTGTGCCCAATGGTCAGCCGAAGGTGATCCCGAAGAGGAAGGCAACTAAGAGCATCAGGGCCCAACTTCCACCCTCCTTTCCTGTTCAATGGATGGATAGACACACAGCCACACTGGAGACCATCGTGGATCAGCTGACAAATCCACCTGTCATGGCATATCTGGATTTTGAGCGGCCATTCATCCTGCACGTTGATGCCTCTGAAGATGGGCTGGGTGCAGTTCTGTATCGGCGTCAAGAGGGCGTCCTGCACATCATTGGATATGGCTCCAGAACACTATCCACTGCTGAAAAGAACTACAAGCTGCACTCGGGTAAACTGGAGTTCCTTGCATTAAAATGGGCCATCACTGAGCGTTCCCGTGACTACCAGTTCACGCACGCACTGCACTTCACAGTCTACAGCGACAACAACCCACTCACCTATGTGACCAAATCCACAAAACTCAACGCCACCGGACATCGCTGGGTTGCAGAGCTGGCCAACTACAGGTTCACATTGAAGTATAGACCCGGAACAGCCAACAGAGACACTGATTTTCTGTCCCGCAGACCACAGCCCATTGAAAACATGATTCAGGAATGCACTGAGGAATGTGAACCAGAGGTCATGGAGAGCATCGGCAAGGCCCTCAAAACCATCCAAAGAGGTGAAATAAACTGGATTTCTGCTGTCACCTGCAATACAGAGGTCCTACCACAAGATGGCTGTACTGTGCCACCTACTCACCCTCGCTCCATTAAAGACATCAAGGCCAAACAAGATGCAGATCCAGTCATCCAGAGAGTCTCAAATCTGAGAAGAAACCACTCATATCTGAAATACAAGGACAAAGCAGCAGAGAGTGAACATGTGAGGACATTGCTGAGAGAGTGGCCAAGACTAATGCTGGATGAAGTTGGACTGTTGTGGAGAAAAACCTGTGGCAAAACTCAACTGGTGGTGCCAGAGTCCATGAAGTCCCTGGTGTACAAGTACCTCCATGAGGAGATGGGACACTTGGGAGCTGATCGGATGGTTGCTCTGGCCCGAGAACGCTTCTTCTGGCCGAAGATGAGGCAGGAGATGGAGCACTATGTCACGCAAGTCTGCAGCTGCATCAAAAAGAAAAAGCCAAACAGAGTCACAAGAACACCACTGCAAAGCATTGAGACCTCTGCACCATTTGAAATGATCTCCATTGACTTTTTACATCTGGAGAAATGCAAGGGAGGTGAGGAGTACATCTTGGTTTTAGTGGACCATTTCACCAAATATGCCCAAGCATATGCCACCAAAGACCAGGCTGGGAAAACTGCTGCAAAGAAGCTGTCATCCCTTTGCTTTTCCATCTAAGATCCACCATGACCAAGGGCGAGAGTTTGAAAACCACTTGTTTGAGAAACTCCAAAAGTACAGTGGCATCCATCATTCTCGCACCTCACCATACCACCCCCAAGGTAATCCTGCAGAGCGTAATTAATAGGACTCTGCTGAGTATGTTGCGCACACTTGGAGAAACAGAGAAGACAAGATGGAAGGAGCACTTAAACAAAGTTGTTCATGCATACAATTCCACCATCCATGAGGCAACAGGTTATTCTCCTTTTTTCTTGGTCTTTGAACGTGAACCAACTCTCCCAGTCGACCTCCTGTTCCCAAACAAGCCTGGCGAGAACTCGGAGAAACAGATCCCTGCTGGCTATGCTGAGAAGTGGACGGAGGCGATGCAGGAAGCATACTCTATTGGCCGGAAGAACATGAGAAAATCGGCAAAAAGAGGGCAAGAGTACTACAACCAGCGTGCCTGGAGCTCCACTCTGAAGCCAGGTGACCATGTTTTGGTGAAGAATCTCACACCCCGCGATGGTCCAGGGAAGATCCGTAACCTCTGCGAGGACACTGTTCATGTGGTCATTGAGTTCCGGGGTCCGGAGAGCCCAGTTTATGTGGTGGAGCCTCTCAACGCTGCAGGGAGAAGACGTGTGCTGCACCGAAACCTGCTCTTACCCTGTCCTTACCTGGTTGAGCCTACTCCTGTTGTCGCCAGTCCTAAGAGGAGGAGCAGAAGAACCAGGGTGTCACCAGAGAGAGCAAGACAAAGAGCCAGGTACAATATTCAACCTGCAGACACCGAGAGCTCCAGTGATGAAAACTGTCACCTCTTCATCCCAACAAGACCTGCCGCCGTGCCACTGAACCCTACTGCCGGTGAATTTTAACCCAGAGCCCACACACCGAGACCACCCGAACCAAGAGCTGCACCTGGAGCTCAAGTCCCAGAGGCGGATCCTGAGAATCCAGTGCAGGAAGCAGCGATGCTAGAGTCTGAAGCATCCTCTGACTCTGACAACTCTGATGCTGAACAACTTTGTTCGAGACCCATCAGATTGAGACAGCCCAGGCGCATTTACACCTACGACCAGCTGGGTGAGCCTACGGTCCGAGAGCTGCAGAGTTGTCCAGTCGGGCAGACCAGTGAGGGTTCGAGGAGGCTTCTTCACTCCATTTGAAACTCTATATCCTTTTTATTACCAGTCATAATGCAGTAACTACTAGCACTTTACTAAGTAACAGATTAAGCACTTTATAACTTGCACCTTAAAGTAATCTTGTGCAATATGGTTAATGTGCAATAGTATTTCATGTGCTTTCATTATGCTTTTTAAGTAGTACATGATTTACAGATAGTATAGTTAGACGTGGTTATGATAATGCATAATTGGGTATTTAAGTTATTTTCCTTGAGTCAATCCTGAAGATTGGGAGGCCTACCAATGCTTCAATGGACCAACCTGCCCTGAAAACACAATGGACTCTTTCTAGTCTCGTGTTATTTCCATGTCAAGGACTATCAAGTAACAGACACTGACTCTTAATTTTTGCTAGTGTACTGTATAATGCTGTTAATTTGCCACTGTTGCCTAGTTAAAATCTTAAGTCTAGCCCTGCTCTGGTAATGTAAAGGATAAATGTTGGGTTTAACATTTTTTAGTGGGGGAGGGTGTTGCCTGCACATTATTTTAGCACTGTAGTTTTAATGTATACCACTTTTATTATCGGTATTGGTTCACTGTAAATAACAACATTTATTTATTTATTCAGTCAGTATTGTCTACTATTCACTGTTTTAAGGTAAATATTTATTAGCGCCCCATTGATCCGGAAATAGTTAATTACGTCACTACCGCTACAGCTACTTAAGATAAGATATCCGAGGTCAAAATATACACCTGTTGGGAGTGGTAGTAAGCGGACTCGAGTCCGTGCTTCACGGGGACGATTAGCGTTATTGCTGTAAGTGTTTATTTCAACTTAACTCCAAACAAAATAATAATATATTATTATGCACACTACAGTTGTTTTCACCCTTCATCATTCATTCTTCATTCGTCTACTTGTATTCAAAACTGCACTAAAATAAATGGTGAAAAGGAATTTGCTATTGCCATCATTTGAAGAGTGCAAAATAAACTAGGACTAAACCAGGACTATATCAGATCTATTCCAGGTCTAAACTAGGACTAAACCAGGATTATATCAGGTCTATGTCAGGTCTAAAGCAAGTCTAAACTAGGACTAAACCAGGACTATATCAGGTCTATTTCAGGTCTAAACCAGGTCTAAACTAAGAGTATATCAGGTCTATTTCAGGTCTGAACTAGGTATAAACTAGGACTAAACCAGGACTATATCAGGTCTAAACTAGGACTAAACCACGACTATATCAGGTCTAAACTAGGACTAAACCAGGACTATATCAGGACTATTTCAGGTCTAAACCAGGACTAAACTAGGGCTAAAACAGGATTATATCGGGTCTAAACCAGGACTAAACTAGGGTTAAATAGGACTATTTCAGTTCTAAACCTGACGAGCATAAATTGCATTTGTTTATCCAAGATACAGAAGACTGCGCTTCTGTTTTTTGTCTCAGACTATATACTGACCCACACGTGAGTCGAGAATGGACAATGCTACACGCTTTTTTTCACAATTTTATTTAGGCCTAGACCTACCTTTTGAAAGTCTGGTCACCCTACGTTAAGAGGTATCGCTCTCGCCGCTGATACTCCTGACGTGTGCACGAGCCTTCTTGAGCTGTCCGTGCGCGCGAGATTAGACTTCCGCGAGCGCCGCACAGACTCCTCCACGCGCCCGCACCAGCAGCGGATTAGAGTGACCCCCCGGAGCACAGCGCACATCCCCGCAGCGCACACGCTCCATACCGGGCAAGGAACCTGAGGGATGCGTCCGAACCGAAGGAAACCGAAGGAAACTGGATGAAAATTTCCAAACTTTCCCGTCGGACCGCGTTTGTAGCCTTGCGTAGGGAGGATAAGCCGCGGAAGGACAGGTGTCACCCCCTCTCCATCCCCCTCTAGCCTCTCGAGCAACCTCAGATTTAGTTTTTAGCTTTTTTGCGAGACTTTCGGAGCCATGTTTTGGACGACGTGGCTGGTCCTGTTGCTCTATTCGGGGGGCGCACATGGCGGGGACCAAGCGGACCAGGAGAGCACCACCCCGGGAGTTGTGCTGCTCGATTCCCGCAGGCAGCGCTCCTCTTCGCCGGTGCAGCCGCTGGACTTTGGGTTTGTACCGGCGGCTGTGTATGATACCCATGCATACTATGAACCCGGCGCCATTGGACTCCTCTTCCACACAGTCCATGCTTTTCTATACGCCATCCAACCTAACAACTTCCCCTCAGGTAAGCGCTCCCTCCCCTCCACCTACTTGGCCTAGATTTGTATATTGGGACACCTTTACTGCCTACCCACACTAAATTATGTTTATTTAGTTTTGTTACCTATATAACTAGGGTGACCAAACTCAGGACACAGGGCTCAAAACTGGGACTGTCCCAGGTAAATAGGGGTATTTACCCGGGACAGTCCCAGTTTTGAGCCCTGTGTCCCCTGTCCCAGCAGATTTATCCAAAATCATTGATATGTCCCAGTTGTATACAAGAAATGTCCCAGGTGTCCCTATTTTTGACCAATCTGATCCCTGCCAACAGTAAAGACAGGCATAAATTGTCAATTGTTTAGGTAAACTACAGAAAAGTTGCATAAAAATGACAAACACAAAGAAAATGTGACTATACGGACAAGTTTCACAGTTTTATTATTACCAACCAATCCAAACCAGGGATGTCCCAGTCTTTTTTTTGGAAATCTGGTCACCCTATATATAACTTAATACCACATAAGCATATTAATGTTTGTTGTACATTGACTTTCAAGGAATACCCTCTAAAATTCCTGAAAATAAGTTTAAACCCAAATAGTAGTGTCATAATGGGACATAATGACAGAAAAAAGTTCTCAAGGCAAAGTCCGGGGACATTACATGGAGAAAAATATTTGCTCAGCGGTGCCTTTGGCTGCACAGTACACCATGTCTAAAATGACTAAATATCTTCTCTTTATCTCATTCAATACTACATCAAAATGCCTGTACCATTTAAAAATGTACAGTACGAATTATCCGCATGGTGTGGCTCATAAACCAAAAGCATAATTAACCAGATTAATTGTGTAAATGTTGGATCAATAGCTGTTAAAGGTCAAAAGTGATCCTCTACAGATATGCATATTGCACATTTTTATTAACATCTTGTGTCCAGGTTCATATGATAATGTGGCCCAGTGGTGTAGTCCAGTAACCCAGTGATACATAAAAGGCCACATGGTTAAAAGGGTTTTGTTAGTCTTGCATGGGCCGCTGTGAGCGCTCACGTTGGAGGATGACAGGGTGCAATAGGATTGAAAGGCTTTAATTTGCTGCCATTTTGGTGTCCAGGCCCAGCGCGGTGGGCTTGGGTAATCAATTAGCAGATCAGCGATTAGAGGAGGCTTTCTCAGTCACCTGCATCACGGAGTAATACCTTAATCCAGTAGACCATATGGTTCTCCTGCCAGGAACATTCCAGTTTCAACCCCTGTCACACACGGGCAGACCACCTGGATGCCCCCTGCTTCAACCCTATGTGCTCCTCCATCATGTTTTTAGATCATATTCCCTGTGTTTGCAACTTTCATCACGACTGAGTGGAAGCTTATGTAGTAGTTTGATATAAGGAGCGCTTAACATTAATCTTTGGCACTGAGGCTCAGCGTTTGTCATGCTATACTCGTGCTTTACTGGAATAAGGTTAAGCTGCCAGTGACTCAAAGACAATGAGAGCTCTTGTTAACAGGTAATTGGTTAAGCTCCCTCACATTAACATTTGTCTTCATACAGGAAATGGATGAGGCAGAACAGTGTCCAAAAACTGCTATAAAAACATGTCAGTGTCATTTTTATAATAACCATTCTCTTTAATTAATATAATAATAGCTATTCAAAACTTTTGGGGGCAGGAGTGCTAATTGGATGTGTAGAGAGGTTGTGCTAAATTGTCCTTTTGATGCTCTTCAGTGTAGGGACCAGTCTCAGATACAACGTTGAAAAAACCAAGGCACTCAAAAAGTACGAAAAAGTTAAAAGCCTTTAATACTACATGGTAAATAAGGTTAAAATCACACCAACGTGTTTCGGCCATCCAGCCTTCATCAGGACAAAACAGTATGTAATAACTTTTATTTTAATAATGGCATTTGAATTGCACTATAAAACCTCGAAAAACCTTTGAAAGCACTGACCAGTCTGTGATCATTGGTCATTCACTCTAGGCTGAGTGAAGCTGCACCATATCTGCACTGACCACCACCAGTAGTAATAATACATTTTATTTATTAAGCACCTTTCTGAACACCCAAGGTCGCCTTACAACAACATAAACAAATTAAGTATGATTAAAACATACAGCCTACAGTTGTTGTATTTAGTGTTGCATTTTTTTAGTATTTAGTAATGTATTGGACAGTATTTGAATTGATTGATTGTACCAGTCACCCACATATGCACACGTACAGAGACAAGGGTGAAGTATACCAAAGTGGATATAAACACTGAGACACTACTTGTACCAATATTCGGTTTTTAAAGGAACTACTACTAATTAAGATTCTCCAAACAGTGGTTTTAATGTAAGCTTTAAGCTGTATTGTAAGCAAATTTGAGCATTTTGACTCAAAGGTTGGAAGTCTGAGCCTCCTCCGGCCAGTGCGTACTGCCATTGTTTCCTTGGGCATATGGTGACCAGATTTTCAAAATAAAAACTGGGACATCCCAGCTTTGTGTTTGGATCAAACTGGTCAAAAATAGGGACATTTCTTGTATAAAACTGGGACAAATTACTGGTTTTGGATAAATCTGATGGGACAGGGGACACAGGGCTCAAAACTGGGACTGTCCTGGGTAAATAGGGACATCTGGTCACCGTACTTGGGCAAGACTCTTTCACCAGTGTGAATGTGAATGTGGTGAGTGAGGGCTGTCAGAGGGGCTGATGGTGCAGGTCAGCACTTGGGAGCCTGTCTTCTGTTTGATATCTCTGTTAATGATAGCATATGGATTAATGCAATGAAATAGCAATATAGTATTTGTGTTAAACTACACCAAAATCACAGAACAGTTGTGCTATGATATTTGTGTGCATTTTTATATATTGTATATTTTGTTGTATGATGGGAGATGTGCCTCTGAGTGAGTAGGCTGTATTATCCCTGATATACACAGTGGGTAGATTAGAGGATTAGCCTACACAGAGCTAATGCTAATATTACACCGCTACCACAACTACAGATGGCATTGTCTCACACACACGCATATAAAAGTGGGTCATAGTCTGGGTGTTTGTCTGTTTGACCTTGTTTTTACTGTCATTTTTGTTCACTAGGAAGTGTGTTATTTAGTGCAAAACAGGGAAGCAAATGAACAATTCAGTGTCTCCTTTTTCAGAGTTACTTTTGATTTGCTTTGGTTTGTGTTGTGGAATGGTTTTGGTTGTCAAACAGAGCATATCTTGTCACATTTTGATCATTATGAACGAAAGGATGTCCTGGTAATCTGCTTAGTTCCCTTTCAGTATGTCACAGCGAGGAGTTGAACATCAGCTAATGCTTCCTCAAAATACAGTGTTTAGATTGTATTACTACACATCATTTTCTCTCTGATGTGAGTTACATTTGTCCTTTCAAAATGAACATGTGACAATGAAATACATGAATCACAGTTTGGGTTAGACTCGACTGTAGAACAGGGATATTTTGTGATCATTCGGACTCATTGTAGAGGAACCCTCTCCAGTAATTCAATTCAAGTCAATTTTATTTATATAGCCCAGAATCACAACAAGAGTTCCCCCAGGGGGCTTCACAGTGAAAAACATGGAAACATGATCTAACATAGACATCAGCAAACATATTGTCCCATCCTCAGTCTCGATAAATGCATAGGTGCCAGAGAGCAAAAAACCCACCGGCGGGTGCAGTATGGGAAAATTCTCTCCAGACACTGTTGCCAACCAGCTGTCGCCATGTGGCGCACCTTCAGACCTGAGAGCTTTGAGGAACCAGTCACTTTATAGAGAGCAGGGTCAGACGGACAGGCAAACGTGTGGGGGACTGGACATTGGTTTATTTGGGTTGAGGGCTTCAACCAGGCAGGTGGGGCTCAATCCAGGCAGGTGTGGGCTCCATCCAGGCAGGTGGGGGCTCCATCCAGGCAGGTGGGGGCTCCATCCAGCCGGGTGAGTGGAGAGGGGGAGCTAAGGTCTGGTCAGCGTCTGTTCACGGGAGGAACATCTGGAACCTCAGAACCATCTGAAACAGCTCCACTCACAGAGGGAGTGGAAGAGAAGGAGAGAGAGAGAGACACTGGTGAACAGCAGTGAACTGATTTGTCTATGTAAGACATGAGGTTATGGGACAGATATGAAGGAGAAGGAACAGTTTGAATAAGAGGACAGAGGCTCAGGGTACCATACTTCCCTCAGCATTTAACTTCTAGAGCAGCCTGACTTCAGCTGTGGAGTTAACCCTGCTCCTAGCTAACCTGGCCATAAGCTTTCTCATAGAAGAATGTTATAAGCCTAACCTTAAATGTGGAGACTGTGTCTGCCTCTCTGACATGAGGTGGAAGCTGATTCCATAAAACAGGAGATTGGTAACTAAAAGTTCTACCTACCATTGTAAGTTTCTTAAATCTGGGGACCACTAGTAGCCCTGCATTTTGTGAGCGCAGTGCTCTGTTTGGTTTGTAAGGTGCTATCAGGTCAGTAATATCAGAATCAGAATCGGAATGTTTTTTATTGCCATATGAGTGAACAGGTTCACAACATTAGGAAATTGCTGCGGTACTTGGAGCAGGATGTAGACAAACACTGACATGCAACAAATAATAGAATAAAATAAAGTAGAAAAAAAGCTATAATATAACAAAAATTTACAGGAGTATAATAATATAGAGTATAAGAGTATCAGTGATCAGTGCAAAACAGGCCGGTGTGAGAACACAGGGTCATGTGACAGAAGCAGAGTGGGGGGTGGGACCAGTCCTAGTGTTATTATTTATGGAATGGGGCCATCCCATTTACAGCTTTATAGGTGAGAAGAAGGATTTTAATTGTAATTATAAAGTCGACCAGGAGCCAGTGAAGTGAAGCTAACACTGGAGTAATGCGTTCTCTTCTATTTGTTCCTGTTAATCTTGCTGCTGCATTTTAAACAAGCTGAATGCTTTTTAGTGAGCTTTTAGGGCAGGATGCCAGCAGAGAGTTACAGTAGTCTAATCTTGATTAAATAAATGCATGGACAAGCTTTTCCGCATCATTTTTGGATAAGATATTTCTAACTTTGGTGATGTTGTGGAGGTGGCAGAATGCTGTTTTGCAGACTTGGTTTATGTGGGCTTTAAATGATAAGTCTTGGTCAAATATAACCCCCAGGTTCCTCACGGTGGAGCTCGAGGTTACACTGATGCCATCCAGGGATACTATCTGATCTGATAGAGCCTGTCTCAGGTTTTTGGGGCCAAGTATAATCACCTCTGTTTTTTCAGGGTTTAGAAGGAGATAATTAACTGTCATCCAAGTCTTTGTCTCTGACACAAGCATTGAGCTTTTCCACATGGTCACTGTGACCAGATTTTATTGATAAGTACAAGTGTGTGTCATCTGCATAACAGTGAAAATTCATGCTGTGCTTTCTGATTACATTTCCAAGGGGCAGCATGTAGAGCATAAACAGAATGGGTCCAAGTAAGGTAAGGTAAGGTTTATTTATATAGCGCTTTACACAGACACAAGTCCCCAAAGTGCTTTACACAGCATTTTACAGAGTATTTCTTTTCATTCACTCCATACCTGGTGGTGGTAAGTTACTGTTGTAGCCACAGTTGCCCTAGGGCAGACTGATGGAGGCGTGGCTGCCAAGCCAAGCGGCGCGAACGGTCCCTCCGACCACCACCAACACTCACTCACACAACTTTCACACCTACAGTGCATGTTTTGAGTTGATGGGGGAAACCGGAGCGCCCGGAGGAAACCCATCCAGACACGGGGAGAACATGCAAACTCCACACAGAAAGGCCCGGGTGACCCAGGGATCGAACCCGCAACCTTCTTGCTGTGAGGCATGAGTGCTAGCCACTCAGCCACTGTGCTGCCAAGCACTGAACTCTGCGGCACACCGTAGTTAACATTAGTGCATTCTGAAGATTGACCATTTACATTGACAAACTGGTACCTCTCAGATAGATAGATTTAAATCAGCACAAGGCCACTCCTCTAATCCCTACATCACATTCTAATCTTTGTAATAAGATGTTGTGGTCAATCGTGTCGAAGGCTGTACTGAGGTCTAACAAAACCAAGATTGAGAGCTGATAACAAATCATTTGTATGATGCAGTTTCTGTGCTGTGATGTAGAGGTAAGATCGGGCCTAAAAAATCCAGCCCGACCCGACCCGCGGGTATTAAAACCCGACCCGACCCGAGCCCGACCAATTAACTTGATTTGCAGGCCCGAGCCCGAAGCAAACCCGAAATTTCATGCAGACCTGCGAAGGGGAAGATTATTAAGAGGGCGTCGTTCACGTGCGCAGAGCATGCGCTGGCTCTGCGGCTCCCGTTACAGGAGCCGCTCTGGCTCTGGCTCATGCTCTGCGCACGAATTTAACTGTTTATTTATTTTAAAAAAGTCAGCGAGAGAGAAGCCTGGCCCGACCCGAAGCAATGATTGACATTTTAGGCCCGAATTTCGGGTCGGGTCGGGCTCGGGCTCGGGCTTAAGATCTTACCTCTACTGTGATGGGGTCTGAAACCTGACTGGAAAATCTCTAAAGGTTGTTGTCCTGTAGTTGGCAACAAAGCTGTTTAGTTACAACTCTTTTTAGAACTTTTGAAACAAAAGGAAGGTTTAATATTGGTCTGTAGTTGGCCAGAAGGCCTGGGTCTAAACTGTTTTTTTTTTCAGAAGAGATTTAATCACTGCATATTTAAAGGACTGTGGGACGTAGCCTGTCTCTAGCAAAGTATTTACTATATTCAGTATAATACCGTTAATTAGGGGGAAAGTTTCTTTAAAAAGCTTAGTGGGTATTGGGTCTAGAAGACCAGTTGAAGTTTTGGAGGACATTACAACTGATGTGATCTTTGCTTGGTCTACTGTGGAGAAGCAGTCCAAAATTTTAGCTTAGAGGCCTCTAATTCCAAAGCTTTAACTTGATCAAGGCTGATTGTGGGAGCAATTTTATTTAATTTCTCTCAGATAATTTCATAATTTTAGAAAGTCATCACAATTTAGAGTAGCCGGAATACACGGTTCTACTGAGCTGTGGCTGGTGGTCAGCCTGGCTACAGTGCTGAACAAAAACCTGGGATTGTTCTGGTTTTCTCTTAGAGTTGAGTAATACCTGGTCTTAGCCTTACGTAGGGTCCTTTTTATAAACTGTTCTGAGCTGGAGTGGCGCCATATCTTTTCTAATTTGCGGGCTGTTTGTTTAAGAAGACAAGTTTCAAAGTTAAACCATGGAGAAACTCGATTTGGTTTAGTAACTTTTTGTTTTAGTGGAGCTGCTTTGTCTAGAACTGTTTTTAATGAGTGCATTGCCCTGTCAACAAACTGATCGTAACTGTGGGACTGGAGCTGTGGAAGCTGCTTCCTTCACACTCACTCAGCATAGAGCAGAATATTGGCTGAATTTTGTCCTTAAATTCTCCTACAGATCGATCATTTAATTATCTTTTATTCTGAGTTTTATTTATTGGCGCGGCGAAGCCCTCAAGAATGAGCTGAAAGGTGATCAGAGAATGATCTGAAATTAAGGGATTGAGGGGGAGAACACTGAGCTGACCAATGTCTATACCATAGGTTAAAACAAGGTCCAGGGTGTGCTTGTGACTGTGTGTGAGTTCATTTACATTTTGAGTGAAACCAATGTTTCCTATTAAAGTTGTAAAGGCATGTGCTCGACTGTTAGTTCTATCATCAACGTGAATGTTAAAATCCCCAACTATTACAATTTTGTTTGAGTCTAATATTATACTGGATAGAAATTCAGAAAACTCAGTTAAAAAATCTGAGTATTGGCCGGGGGCGGTAAATAATCACAAACATGATTGGTTTATGTTTCTTCCAGTCTGGGTGCTTGAATAACAGTGTAATACTTTCAAATGAGTTATACACATGTTTAGGTTTAGGACTCAGACGGAAACTGGACTGTGATATGATTGCTACTCCTCCGCCTATACGCGAACTCCTTGCTGTATGAAAGTTTACATGAGTAGGGGGTGTGGCTTAATTTAGGCTCACATACTCTTGTGGTTGTAGCCAAGTTTCTGTTAGGGCAAGTAGTAGATTTTATTATCAATAATTAGGGCTGGGCGATATGGACCAAAAAATATCTCGATATATTTTGCTATATCTCGATATACGATATATATCTCGATATATTTACAGGAAAAATAACCCCCTCCCAAACTCCTGCAAAAACAACAAACACATTTTATCTGATTAATATTCATTTAGTACTGCACTTAAACACTCTGCACCCCTTTTTGGACCCTCACCCACAGTTTAAGAACCTCTTTAAGAGAACTTCCACTGGTACTTTACACAAAACTGCTTCAAAGTGAAAAAAGTGGCTGGGATTTTTAAACCTGTATTTTTAAATTCCAAACTGGAGTTACATTCTCTTGTTTTAAAGTGGTATTTAGTCTCTACACATTTACCAAATCAAACGCACATTGTGACAAATATGATCACACTCGGTATTCAGACCTTGAGTCCGTGACAAGACCAAGACAAAGCTCTCGCTTTGGCGGAGAGGGAAGTCCAGTGGCGTGGGGGTGTCTAATGAGTGGTGGGGCAGGTGTGGGTTCTGCTTTGAGGCGCTCCTCGTTTAATGTGGGCGTGGGTGTGTTTTGAAGCGGAGTTTGTTCGTATGAGTGATATCGGCCACACGCGGAGCTCGTACTCTGGAGTCGTGCGTGGTTGGAGGTGTCCTCTTTTTATAAGTGGGTGATTGCTTTTGATTGGGCGAGGAACAGATACAGTCTCTATTTGCTGCACAAAACCTGAACACTGGACTTGCACGTGATTGAGAGGAGGAAGCTCAGAGGAGTGTTCTGAACTACTGCTCTGTGCCCAGGTCCCACCTCTGGTTTGTCAAATGAAGCGAAGAATGCTATCGGTCATATTTCTAGATAAGACAGCAGAGCCCTCCCAAGTGGGATGGATGCCGTCTTTGGAAATGAGACCTGGTTTTCCCCAAAACGCACACCAATTATCAGCAAAGTGAAGGAGAAGGAGGGTCTAAGGACAGGGGATGACTGGACAATGTTTCATTTGCTGCTTTACATGAATGTTGTTTTTTCCTGTTTTGATATGTCTGTGTGTATGTTTTACTCATCCAAATCTTGGAACGCCCTTAGAGGCAACTGTTGTTGTGATTTTGGGTGCTACAAAATAAATTGAATTGAACTGAAAAAGTCTATGTTGTTTACGGGGCACCATCTAGATAACCAGCGGTTAAATGATGAAAAGCGGTTGTACATTTCATCATTGGTCAAATTCGGCAGGGGACCAGAGAATATTACGGCATCCGACATCAACTTCGGATGCCGTACACCGATCCTACGTTCAATTTGAGCAGCTCTGATTGTCTCCGCCGGGCGTCATTACCGCCAACGTGAATCACGATACGTTGGAACCTACACTCACTCTGGGCTAGCATCTTAGTATCCTTCGATGTCACCCACTCTGGCCCCTGGTAAACACCTAATGCTGGCCGCTGGTAGCCTCACATCCCTGATTATAGAACTGCCAATTACCAGAGTCGTTGGTACAGCCGGTGTGTTGCTGAGGGGAGCATACCTATTTTTGACGGGAAGCTTCGGGTGCTCTAAGTGTTTGCGTTTAGCACTATGCTTCCTCCTAACCTTGACAAATCTGTCCTCTTCTCCCGGCTGCTGGGGGAGGCTGGGGGCTAGTCTCACTAACATTGCTACTGCTGTTAGCGTGGTACAATGTACCTGTTCGTTTACACCATGAGCACAGACCATGAATTTTAACTCTCCATGAGGCTTGTACATCCACAGCCTCAGTGTCAGAGGTCTGGAGCAGAGTGCACTCTTTGAAGGAAGAATACTTTTTTTTACTAATACACTATTATTATACTATTTTTAGTGTTATAGCTTATGATTTAGGGATGGTATCAAGCAATCAATCAATCAAACTTTATAGAGCGCTTTTCATACAAAAAATGTAAAACAAAGTGCTTTACAGCAAAAAAAGAACAGCCCTGTGGTACCATAATATAATAATAACAATAATATTGTTTATCATGATAAAAAGGACAGACAATTATCATTTGTGGGACATTTTGTGTAATCGTGATAATCGCCAACAAAGATAACCACCATTATATCAGCAGAATTGTTTATTATTATTGTTTATTATTCATGTCTATAACACATTTAAACTGCCTGCAATATTAATAATTATCCCAACGTAATCACAGTTATTTTTGCTATGATAATCGTGACACCAAATTTAGGTATTTCCCCATTCCTATTTTGATTAGGAAACGAATATTGAAGTGCATTTCTTTTTGTTTTTTTAAACTGTGATCAATACGAGGGAAACAGGAGGAGATTGATTGTTTTTTGTCACATGGCCCAGCTCTAGCAGACACATACTGGGACATGTCCAGGCTTTTCAAAACAGAAGCAAGTGTAATAGGAAACTATTGTTCTGATCTTTTTGTTGCAGGATTTATTACAGTCAAATTCAAAAGCTGATCGGGTACAATTGGCAAACCACAAAGACTAAGAGCTAGTCCTGTCTTATTATGTGTAACATTTGTTAAACTTTTAATAGTTAGCTCTATACAGACATGTTCTGAAATTACTTACTTATTGTCTTCTCTCAAATGTTATTGCCCCTGGACCTGTTTACATTGTCAACTTTGAACAGTATTATTTAAAAAAAATTCCCCAAAAATGGCATACGGTATTTCAAAATCCCCCACCCAAAATAATGATGAATGGTCCAATGAGAAACTGCTGAAAAACAAATCCTGATGGACTTAAAATGAGAGAGGTTTAGCTGGGCAGACAATTCTAACCACTTCTAACAAATTCTATCTTGTTAATGAGTCGAGGAGTTGAAATTAAAAATTCCCCCTGAAGATTGTATTTACGGTAAAGTAGATTCATCTATTGTAAGTGTGTTGTTTTGGACCTGTCCTTTCATAAGTGGCTCGTGATATAATTCTGTGGTGCACTGGACCACTGCAGTCCAGTGCAGAGCTCTTCTTTTTCCTTTCCTTCTTGTCACATTGTACAGCGAAAGTGAAATATGAATATTATGTGAAATACTCCAACATAATATGAAAGTTCTCCTGTAGAAGATACTCAAGTCAATTTAGCTGCTGTTTAGTGCTGTATCCTTTACTTTATTTGATTGTAAATATACTATAGAACAGCACTGTGTTTAGTCTGTTTATTTAAATTGATTCTGAGAGTCTATTTTTAGGGGTGTAATGATATCCAAGTCTCACAATACAATATCTTCACAGTATGAACCTCACGGGATGAGATTTATTGCGATATCGTGGGAAATCACGATATGGTGGGGAGGCGCACAATATTACGATATTCTACATAATAACAAGACAGACATTATAAAATGCTTTGACTAGTCATTTGGCCCCTCCTCGAACCACCACCTTAACGTGGTGGAGGGGTTTGAGTCCCCGAATGATCCCAGGAGCTATGTTGTCGGGGGCTTTATGCCCCTGGTAGGGTCACCCAAGGCAAACAGGTTCGGGGGGATGGGTCAGACGAAGAGCAGTTCAAAAGCCCCTAATGACGAGACACATTCAGAGGCCAGTTACGTCGCCCGGGATGACGCCACTGGGGCCCACCCTGGAGCCAGGCCTGGGGTGGGCGCTCGATGGCGAGCTTTTCCCCACGGGGCCCGGCCGGGCACAGCCCGAAGAGACGACGTGGGACCGCCCTCCCCTGGACCCACCATCCGCGAGAGGACCCATAGGGGCTGGGTGCAAAGAGATCTGGGTGGCAGTCGAAGGCGGGGGCCTCAGCGACCAGATCTCCGGACATGGAGACTAGCTCTGGGGACATGGAATGTCACCTCGCTGGGGGGGAAGGAGCCTGAGCTTGTGCGGGAGGTTGAGCGTTACCGGCTAGATATAGTCGGCCTCACCTCCACGAACAGCTTGGGTTCCGGAACCCAACTCGTTGAGAGGGGCTGAACTCTCCATTTCTCTGGTGTTGGCCGCGGGGAGCGGCAGCGAGCTGGTGTGGGCCTGCTCATCGCCCCTCAGCTCAGCCGCTGCGTGTTGGAGTTCACCCTGGTGAACGAGAGGGTCACGCCCCTGCTCCTTCGGGTCGGGGACAGGTCTCTCACTGTGGTGTTGGCCTACGGGCCGAACAGCAGTGCAGAGTACCAGGCCTTCTTGGAGTCTCTGGGAGGGGTACTGAACAGTGCTCCGACCGGGGACTCCGTAGTTCTACTGGGGGACTTCAACGCCCACGTGGGCAACAACAGTGACACTTGGAGAGGGGTGACTGGGAGGAACGGCCTCCCAATCAACGCCCACGTGGGCAACAACAGTGACACTTGGAGAGGGGTGATTGGGAGGAACGGCCTCCCTGATCTGAACCTGAGCAGTGGTTCTGTTACTGGACTTCTGTGCTAGCCACGGTCTGTCCATAACGAACACCATGTTCGAACACAAGGGGGTCCATCGGTGCACATGGCACCAGGACTCCCTAGGCCGGAGGTCGATGATCGACTTTGTTGCCATGTCATCTGATCTCTGACTGTGTGTCTTGGACACTCGGGTGAAGAGAGGGGCAGAGCTGTCAACTGATCACCACCTGATGGTGAGTTGGGTCCGCTGGCAGAGGAGGAAGCCGGAAAGACCTGGCAGGCCCAAGCGTATTGTGAGGGTCTGTTGGGAACGTCTGGCGGAACCCTCTGTCGGTGCAGCCTTCAACTCACACCTCTGGGAGAGCTTCTCCTGGATCCCGGGAGAGGCTGGGGACATGGAGTCCGAGTGGGCTTCGTTCTCAGCCTCTATTGTTGATGCGGCCACTCGTAGCTGTGGCCGTAAGGTCTGTGGTGCCTGTCGCGGCGGCAATCCCCAAACCCAGTGGTGGACACCGTAAGTAAGGGATGCCGTCAAGCTGAAGGAGGAGTCCTACCAGGCCTTGCTGGTTCGGGGGACTCCTGAGGCAGCTGACGGGTACCGGCGGGCCAAGCGTGGGCAGCCCAGGTGGTTGCAGAGGCAAAAACTCAGGTCTGGGAGGAGTTCGGGGAGGCCATGGAGGAGGACTATAGGACGGCCCCAAGGAAATCTGGCAAACCGTTCGGCGCCTCAGGAGGGGGAAGCAGTGCTTCAACAACACTGGTTACGGTGCAGGGGGAGAGCTGCTGACCTCGACTGGGGATGTTGTCAGGCGGTGGAAGGAATACTTTGGGGATCTCCTCAATCCCACCGTCACGTCCTCCGAAAAGAAGGCCGAGACTGGGGACCCAGAGGCGGACTCGTCCATCACCCTGGCTGAAGTCACTGAGGTGGTTGGAAAACTCCTCGGTGGCAAGGCTCCGGGGGTGGATGAGATCCATCCTGAGTACCTTAAGTCTCTGGATGTTGTGGGGTTGTCTTGGCTGACACGCCTCTGCAACATCGCGTAGCGGTCGGGAACAGTACCTCTGGACTGACAGATCGGGGTGGTGGTCCCTCTGTATAAGGGAGGGGGACCACTACAGGGGAATCACACTCCTCAGCCTTTACCTCCTCAGGTAAAGTCTATGCCAGGGTACTAGAGAGGAGAGTCCGGCCGATAGTCAAACCTCGGATCCAAGAGGAGCAGTGTGGTTTTCGGCCTGGTCGTGGAACACTTGGACCAGCTCTACATCCTCCATAGGGTGCTCGAGGGTTCATGGGAGTTGCCCAACCAGTCCACATGTGCTTTGTGGACCTGGAGAAGGCATTCGACCGTGTCCCTTGTGGTGCCCTGTGGGGGGTGCTCCGGGAGTATGGGGTCCGGGGCCCTTTGCTAAGGGCTGTCCGGTCCCTGTATGACCGGAGCAGGAGCTGTGTTCGCATTGCCGGCAGTAAGTCAGACCTGTTCCCGGTGCATATTGGACTCCACCAGGGCTGCCCTTTGTCACCAGTTCTGTTCATTGTATTTATGAACAGAATTTCTAGGGGCCGGAGGGGGTCCAGTTCGGGGACCACAGGATCTCATCGCTGCTTTTTGCAGATGATGTTGTCCTGTTGGCTTCATCGAACCAGGATCTGCAGCGTGCACTGGGGCGGTTTGCAGCCGAGTGTGAAGCGGCTTGGATGAGAGTCAGCTGTTCCAAATCCGAGGCCATGGTTCTCGACTGGAAAAAGATGGATTGCCCTCTCCGGGTGGGTGGGGAGTCTCTGCTTCAAGTGGAGGAGTTCAAGTATCACAGGGTCTTGTTCATGAGTGAGGGGAGGATGGAGCGTGAGATTGACAGGCGGATCGGTGCAGCGTCGGCAGTGATGCAGTCGCTGTATTGGACCGTCTTCGTGAAGAGGGAGCTGAGCCGAAAGGCGAAGCTCTTGATTTACCGGTCAATCTACGTCCCTACCCTCACCTATGGTCATGAGGTCTGGGTAATGACCGAAAGAACGAGATCGTGGATACAAGCGGCTGAAATGAGTTTCCTCCGCAGAGTGGCCGGGCGCTCCCTTAGAGATAGGGTGAGGAGCTCGGTCACATGGAGCTCGGAGTAGAGTCGCTGCTCCTCCATGTCGAGAGGAGCCAGTTGAGGTGGCTCAGGCATCTGGTTCGGATGTCTCATGGACGCCTCCCTCGGGAGGTGTTCTGGGCATGTCCCACCGGGAGGATGCCCTGGGGAAGACCCAGGACACGCTGGAGGGACTATGTCTCTCGGCCGGCCTGGGAATGCCTCGGGGTTTGTCCGGAGGAGCTGGTGGAAGTGGCTGGGGAGAGGGAAGCTTGGGAGCCCCTGCTTAGACTGCTGCTCCCACGACCCGCCCCCGGATAAGCGGAAGAAGATGGATGGATAGATGGATGGATAGTCATTTGGTACAAGATTTATTTTCATTAGGGATGTAACGATATCCAAATATCTCTCTACGATATTTTCACCATGTACATATCACAACATGATATTTATTGCAATATTTTGTGGATGCTCACAAAACCGTGAATATGCTACTTTTTCCTCTAAAAATGCCTCCACAAGACTTAATCTTAATACTTTTCATACTATTAAAAGATTAGGATGATCCAGCCCAAAATAATAATCCCACAACAACTAGGGTAGGTTCAATATTTTTCAGGTAAAAGCACTTTTCAGTACCAATACCTGAATTTTACTTATTAGTACCTCTGATTTAAAAGGCTTTATAAAATGACAAAACAGAATCATATTCCCTTTTAACAGTACTCGGCTTTAAAAACAACACAGTTATAATAAACTGCGATCAGAATTAGGGCTGCAACTAACGATTATTTTCATAATCGATTAATCTGGCGATTATTTTTTCAACTAATCGATTATTAATCGGATACAAAGAAGGAAAGTGCTCCAAAACTGTGCTAAAAGTAAGTTAGCCGTGCGTCCTGGGTTCACGCACGGAAGCTGTGCTCGCTCTGCCAACCCCTCTCTCTATTACGCCGCGGTCAGATCAACAAAGCTTTGACCAATCACGGTGTTCGTGGGCTTGTACCGCACACTCTGTGATGGACAGGAGCACCAGCGAATCACAGCGCGGAGAAGCGAGGTCCCTACTTTTTACGCACGCGCACACTGACCAAACAAGTGCTAAACCAACCCGCGAGGGAGTCCTATCGAGCTAAATCGCATTCTTCCCTGATGGAGAGATTAGATTAGATTAGTTTATTTGTTAGGGGACAATGCAATTTAATAAAACACATGAACAAACATGAGTAAAATTGCCAGAATTAGCCAAAAGGCTACTTTTCATCCGTAGTCCCCTGGCCATGATGTCAAAAGGCAGATAAAACTGATACAAAGAAAAACATTGTTAAAACAGAATTAGACACTGACAATACAAAGATGAAACAGACAACAAATATTTACAAAAACATAACATAGACACAAAGTTCTAGTTTTTAATGCTGGCAGCTGTATGTATTTACCATCCATTCTCTTAAATGTTTTGTGAATGTCTTATATGAGGTTTGTTTTTTAATAACTTCAGGTAAAGAGTTCCACTCTCTGGCTCCTCTCACAGACCAGGCCGACTGACTAAAGCTGCTCTTCCTCAGAGGAATCACACAGTCTCCTCTCACTGAGCCTCTAGTCACACGGCCACTACTGTTTTTTTGGCTGATGAAACTTACCAGTGGAGCAGGAGCCAAATCATGGAGAACTTTGTACATTAAGCATAGGTTAGCAAATTTATGAAAATCTGACCAACTTAATAAACCATACTTTTTCAAGATTATACAATGGTGGTAATGTTTAGTTTTTTTATCCAAGACTTTGATAGCTTGTTTATATAATGTTTCCAATGATCTTAAAGTGCTCTGATTCGCTTGAGACCAGCTCGTTAAGCAATAATTAAAATGACTAAAAACCATGGAATGTAAAAATGTTTTTGCTGCCTCAGTTGACATTTCATTTCTAATTGAACGAAAAGTTGCAAGATCAACTTAATTGTTTTGCACAGCTTTTCAGAATGAGATGTAAAGGAGAGATGAGAATCAGCTATCAGTCCGAGATATTTATACTGAGTTACAATCTGAAGCTCTTCCCCTGCAACATATATTTCAGGATCGCGGGAAACCCTGTTGGTTTTACTTAAAAACATACCCATTGTTTTAGTGATGTTCAGCTGCAAGCAGCACTCCTTTAGCCAAGATGTAACATGATTCATTGATTTGGTGAGTTTGGCTGCAACAGCGTCTTTGGAACTACCGTGTGAAAATAGAACAGTATCATCTGCATACATTATGCATTCTACTTCCGGGCAAACTGCAGGCAGATCATTTATATAAAGGCTAAACAAGAGGGGACCCAAAATTGATCCCTAAGGGACCCCAGTAGCTATTGTACATGACTCTGAGCTCAAATTATTAAATGACACAATTTGAGTGCGGGCATTCAGATATGATTCAATCCAGTTAATGATGCATTAAAATTGAAATGTGAAAGCTTTGAACAGAGAATAACATGATTTACTGTATCAAATGCTTTCTTGAGGTCCAGAAATATTGCCCCTACCACACCGCCTAAGTCCAGGAAAGATTTTATTTTCTCTATGAAGAGGCAAGTGGCCGTTGAGTGTTTAGTTCTAAACCCAAATTGCATGGGATGAAGAGAGGGAGAGCTACTATCCAAATATTGAATAATCTGCTCCGATACCCATTTTTCTGCAATTTTAGAAATAGTTGGAAGAATACTTATTGGGTGGTAGTTATTTAAAATGCTTGAATTACCAGATTTAAGAAGAGGAGTAACAATTGCAGATTTCCACACATTTGGAAAGTGACCAGTAGAAACAGAGAAATTAATGATAGAGGTGATGGGAGAAGCTAGCACTGGACCAAGATCTTTGAGCATGCTTGTGTCCATACCAAATATGTCCTTGGCCTTTGAGGGTCTAAGAGTCCTGATAATGTTAAGAACTTTGGACTCAGTGATATTTGTTATGGCAAAAAACTGCGTTGCAGACACTGGAATTGCTCTCTTTGTGACTGGTGTAAAGTTCTTTGAAATTTCAGCAACAGAGTCTATAAAATGGTGATTGAAGGTATCCGCTATTAACTTTGGCTCTGTTAAGGTGTTTCCATTACATGTGATCTCCATTTGTTTACACTTTTTCTTACAATAGTCACCTGTCATTTTCTTAATATGATTCCAAATTATTTTTGAATTTCCCCGTGCACTGTCCAGCGCAGTGAGAAAAAAGTTAGCCCTGGCTTTCCTAATTTCTTTGACTACTTTGTTTCTCAGTGAAATAAACTGGAGCCTATTTACACCGTTTTTTACTGCTAACTTCAAGGCATGGTCTCGTTCTTTCATTAATTTTAGTATTGATTCACTAAGCCAAGGAAGACTGCTGTTCTTGCTTTTTAGTTTGATTTTTCTCGTAAATTTTGTAATAATTTGCTGTATTTTGTTTGAAAATTGTGAACAGTCCTGGTCTAAATCAGTTCCATGAAGCAACTCATCCCAATTAATTTGTTGTATTTCATTTATGAAATTTTGCTGTTCATACTTTGGGATTCTACACATTGCTGTAGCAGCCAAAGGTTTAAAGCGCTTGTTATTTAATTTTCTATTCACCATTATATAATTATGATCAGATATTCCAGTCAACATGTTGAAAGATTTATAGATTCTTTCTGGCCTGTTAGTAAAGGCTAAGTCGATCTGTGTGCTGGTGGAATTTGTGATTCTTGTAGGACCATTTATAATCTGACTCATATCCTTTTTATCCATCACCCTTTTTAATTTTTTCCTGACTTGGTTGGCCTGTCAATTTATATTTAGATCACCCATAATGATTACCTCTTTGGCAAAATTTAATTGTTTTAAAAATCTTTCCAACTTCTCATAAAAATCCACATTGGCTGACGGAGGTCTATAAATAACAACAAGAGTAAAAGACATTTGCACTGACAAAGCTACATTTAGGCTTAGAAACTCCAATTCCAGTTCATTTTAATTTACAATATGCAATTCATTACAAGTAAAAGTGCCCTTCGCATAACACCCCCACCCTTAGAACCCTGTCTATCTTTGCGAAACACTTTGTACCCAGGTACAGCTAACATTGCAGGAGCAGAGGATTCATGAAGCCAAGTTTCAGAGAGGCAGAGAAAGTCTACATTAGAGCTAGTGAGAAGGTGGTGGACCTGATCACATTTTGACTTGAAACTGCGTATATTTAAATGTCCAAATAGGATACCTTTTGGTTTAGATTTTGGGTCCCATATTAACTTGGAGTGATTAAGTGTCTGAAACACATTCCATTTCCGATGTTTTATTATCGCAGGATTGAGCAATTTCCGGTTTCCTTTATTGACATTACTTCCAGGTAATGTCACACTACTTTTTGTAGTAGTTTGGAAACTTTCACCCATTGCAGGATGAAATGGCCCTGGGCACTGGTGGATATCTCCAGATAGTAAAAGACAGATTATTGAGACAAGCGCATCGCTTTGTTGAAGTTTGGGCACTCCTCTAAGATGTTTATTTAAGCGGCCAGGTCTTACAAAGTCGGTGAGAATATGTGCCCCATGCCCAAAATGTTTGGTACCAGATTGTGTGAAGGCTAGATCACACCCAGTTGTTGTCTCTTCATGTGAAATGTCAGGCACTATGCCTTTTAAAAGAAAAAGCAATACCACATAGATCTGCCAGAAGGGCACCTCTGTTACCTGTTGCTGCCATCTTCATTTTCTGGTGGCACCCAGGAGGTCTCCTGGCAGGAATTAAATTGTGAGCTCAAGTTGGAAGAACAGCAAGCAGGCAGGAGTGCAATGGTAGTAGAGTAGAGAGTGTTGGATTACTCACAGAAAGGACTTTTATGCAGATGGGATTTATTTCAGATGGGAAGAAGGCAAAGGTAAGACTTGATTTA
Source organism: Odontamblyopus rebecca (assembly GCA_030686955.1). Lineage (NCBI taxonomy): Eukaryota > Metazoa > Chordata > Actinopteri > Gobiiformes > Gobiidae > Odontamblyopus > Odontamblyopus rebecca. Next base: position 32,347,870 of record CM060658.1, read on the forward strand.
TTTGATTTGGCTTGATTGACAGCTACTTTATTCTGTGTTTCTTGGCTGCTAGCTTGGTGAAGGTTTGAGCTACAGAGGCTGATACCGCGGAAGCAGCTTTCAGGCGATGTATAACTTATGGGGGAAGGGTGAAGGGTCGTGTTTGCTTTGAGGCAGAAGTTGTAAGAGTGTCAGACAGTTGTATTTTTATATGTGTGGATATAGAGGGCTTCAGTTTGAGATGTGAAGTGCTGTGGTGAAAATAAAGTGGATAAATTGTTAGCCGTGTTTCTGCTGATTCCAACGGTGTATAACATGACAGTGTAGCACTCAGTATGTTGTAAATAGAGATGTATGAATTTACAAAAGAGGCACTAGCCCCCAAATTTGGTGGCTGTGGGGTTTAAGAGGTTAACTGGACTAGTTAATGGCTTAGAAACACATTGTTCCAATGCAATCGCGGCTAATATGTGCTAACTAGCTAACACCAAGCAACTTCGGTTTAACTTGTATAGTGTCAAACAATACGTTGTGATTAAAACGTTCCTATTAACTTGTACCAGTAATGCAACCCAACTACTTTTCATGTCAAAAAAAGGTTGCCAATATGTTTGTGAAATCTCACCAGAGTCCTACTGATTTTAAAGGGGAGACGCCATTTCTCAAGTGTCCTCTTTTTTCCCCCGATTCTCCCGCTTGGACTTTGTCACATGAACTAGTCAACTAATCGATTACTAAATTAGTTGCCAACTATTTTAATAGTCGATTTTAATCGATTTAATCGATTAGTTGTTGCAGCCCTAATCAGAATAGATCCTCAGCTTCTAATGGTGCTGGACTTACAAAAGCAGAGACATTCATAGCTAACCACTTGTATTTTAGGGGTATTATTACAGATAATTACAACTAGGGGTGGGCGATATCTCGATATTTAAAATATATCGATATTTTTGAAACTCGATATGAATTCTGACATATCGATATATCGCTATAATGCTTACGTTTACTTCTGGTTTCGCCGCTTCGCTTGTTTCGCCTTCTCTGTGCTGCGCTCGCCTCCGCCTCCTGCTTATATCCCCCTGAGCTCCTCCGCGGAGCCTGGAGCTGGCCGCGGACTAAACCAGAACTAGGACTAAACCAGGACTAAACCAGGACTAAACTCGGCCGCGGAGCCTGGGGCTCGGTCGCGGACTAAACCAGAACTAGGACTAAACCAGGACTAAACTCGGCCGCGGAGCCTGGGGCTCGGTCGCGGACTAAACCAAGACAAGGACTAGGGCTCTACAGTGCGCCCATTTCACTTGCATTTGCGAGAAAATATTTCGTCATGCAGACGTGGAAAACAAAACAGGCGCATCTGGGCAAGAGCTTCTGCAGTCACAATAAGGCGCTGAGCACAGACGTAACGTGACGAGTTAAACTTTCTAAATGCACCTGCCCAGCGCGAGCGCAACCACATGACACCTCCGACCGCGCACGAGCCCAGCGTACGAGCTCCGCGTGTGGCCGATGTCACTCATACGAACAAACTCCGCTTCAAAACCCCGCGCCCCGCAGCAGGACCCACACCCGTCCCACCGCTCATTACACCCCCACCCGTCCCACCGCTCATTACACCCCCACGCCTGGACTTCCTCCTCCGCTAAAGCGAGAGCTTTGGCTTTTGTCCTGGTCTTGTCTCGGACTCGAGCGCATTTGGACTCGGTCTTGTCATGGACTCAAGGTCTGAATACTGAGTGCGGTCATTTTTCATTAAGGCCGCTGCTGTCGCCAATAAACTCATCCCGGTGTGCGGGAGCGTGCGGGCTTTGCTCTGCAGCCTGTGCCAAATGCCAAATAAATCTGTTTGTCACATTGTGCGTTTGATTTGGTAAATGTGCAGAGGTTAAATACCACTTTAAAACAAGAGAATGTAACTCCAGTTTGGAATTTGAAAATACAGGTTTAAAAATCCTACACACTTTATTCACTTTGAAGCAGTTTTGTGTAAAGTGTCAGTGGAAGTTCTCTTAAAGAAGAGGTTCTTAAACTGTGGGTGAGGGTCCAAAAAGGGGTGCAGAGTGTTTAAGTGCTGTACTAAATTAATATTAATGAGATAAGTTTTTTTTTTTTTTTTTTTTGCAGTAGTTTGGGGGGGCTATATTTTTCCTGTAAAGATATCGAGATATATATCGTATATCGAGATATACCAAAATATATCGAGATATATTTTTTGGTCCATATCGCCCAGCC